>JBBBDQ010000242.1:4647500-5102500 GCA_037127315.1 Ascarosepion bandense
GGGTGCCTAGCTGGGTTCTTCATAGTATCTCTAGGGCAAGGGGAATGTGGATAGAGCCCACCTACATTCCAACTAATATGAGAAAGATAGTACTAGTACCAAAGAACTCTCAATTTGATTGCATATGCATGTAACTCCTTCTCTTTCTTATCTCTCTCTCTCTCAATCTCTCTCTCTCTATATATATATATATATATACTACAAAAATTAACTTTATTTACTCTGAGTAAATTTTCTCACAAAAGTTAGTTTCACACACTATATATATATATTAATCAAGATAAACAAAATGGTTTTAAACAACCGACAATTTGGAATTATTTGTTTGAACATTATTTTTGATTGATACGTGTATTTAAGTAGATATTCTGTTTATGATCAAACAGTACATATATTTAGTTCTCCCGGCATGATTATTTGCGCTAAACTTTGTTACAAAAATGTGTGTCATTCAGCAGGATTCAAATTTGCGACACCTATCAACATATCGAAAATTGTGTTATATAGGTTTGATCTGCCTTCATTTAGACTGTCGGTCATTCATGGTTGAGAGGTCTAAGACATGCCAGGCTGAAAAAAATGCAGACATAGAGGCAGATAAACAGATACGCACACAAACATCTTGCCTTTTATATATATATATATATATATATTATTGATTTTCTGCACTATTGTAAGAACTGCAACCTTAAAACTTCTGAATATCGTTTCTTATGTCTTTTTCTATGTGTGTCTCAAATTTCATTAAAATCAGACCACTCCTTCTATAACCCGATTTTTTTATCGATTTTTGATATTTATCAGGGGTACCTTGACACAAAACCTAGCTAAGAACACTCGCAGACGCTTATAGTACAACTGTATAAATTTTCAAGAAAATCAGTTCAGCCGTTTCAGAGTCTATAGGTAATGGACACACACACACACACACACACACACACACAGACAGACACACACAGAGACAAAGTTTCATTTATAAATAAGTTTATATGTATTTGAAGATTCTTAATGAAGAATCTCTAATATTATTGACCCTAACCTGGCATCTCCATTTCAGCCACTTTCCCACCATAGTAATGTAGCTTCTCTGTGCCTTTCCTGTAAATATTTTTATAGCAAATGTTCTGATGAGCTTTTTACATTGGTACCTTGATTATAATACAAATTTAGGGGCAGTACTAGATTGGCCACTAAGCTTCATACTTTTACAATTAAAATTGCCAGGTTTAACTGTTCATTTTTATGCTAACCATTTTTTTCTCTCACTTCTCACTTGTGGAACACTTTTCTGGCTTTTTGCTTTCTATTCAACATTGATTTTCAAAAATTTAAATGCAATGTCGATTGTTATTGTCTGCTTTCTTGATTCCTGTTCTTTTATTTTTCTCTTTCCTGACGTTTTTCTCTTTCTCATATTCTTTTACATCAAGTTGAAACTTTATTGCCTTTCTAGGGATGAAATATTTTTAAAAAAAAAGCAAGAATGGAAACTTATTTCTGCTGAATCAAATATCAGTCAGTTGAGTGCCATACGTGATACTTACTTTGGGCGATCATGTCTTGAAAGAGACATCACTGACTGGGCAGAAGATTATCCCGCAGTAGTTTGCCATTGCTTTCTGTGGTAGAATAGTTGCCAGCTAAGGCTATAGAACCTAATCTGTCCTGTTATTTGACTCACAGCTAAAGGGGAAAGATATGTATTTTATTATTACGTAGTAATTAATGGGGGATCAGTTTATTACTTCATAAAAATAGAAAACCTATCCCCCACTTTATGCCCAGTAGAAACCTTAATGATGATTCCAACTATTATATTCAGTCAGTCAGTTGAGTGCCATACGTGATACATACTTTGGGCGATCATGTCTTGAAAGAGACATCACTGACTGGGCAGAAGATTATCCCGCAGTAGTTTGCTATTGCTTTCTGCAGTAGACTAGTTGCCAGCTAAGGCTATAGAACCTAATTTGTCCTATTATTTAACTCATAACTGGAGGGAAGAGACAGATTAATACCTCTCCTAAGGGTATTTATGTGTAAGTGAATGCAAGCAATTCAACTGGAATTTGAACTCGGATCAAATATAGTGAATTCATTTGCACCAATTATTTCTAATTAATTTAATTGGTACTCAGAGCATTAACCCTCTAGGGCCATTCGTATCATATTTGATACAGTATTTCCCTATAAGGAAACATTTGGTATTTCCCTATAAGGAAACATTTGGTATTCATTGACTGAGCAGTCAGTACTGCTTTCATTTGAAATTTATAAAATATTTCTCTTAAAAAATTTTTCAGGAAAATATTTCTTTCAAGGCTTGTTTTCATACTGTATCAAATATGATACGAATGGCCCTAGAGGGTTAAGGCTTATACTGGGCATAAAGTGGGTGATCGGTTTTCTATTGTCATGAAGTAATAAACTGATCCCCCACTAATTACTACTTATTAATATAATATGATACGAATGGCCCTAGAGGGTTAAATGTGTACAAGTAATCAGAAAGAATAAAAAGCATAATTGGGAACTCATATGAAATATCGTCATCGCTCAATGAAATATGAAGACAGCTTGGGAAATGCAATACTCACATGGACTTCTGCTTTTATGTGCCATGTCCTTTCAGGACATAGGCAATCATGGCTTTCCGCATCTCCCTGTCCCTGGTGGCTCTTAGCATACTTTCTCCTGTTGCACCATGCAACCCTCGTTCAGTCATCCATCTGATCAGGTCCTTCAAATATGTTGTCCGCTGCTTTCCCCTGCCTCTTTTTCCCTGTATCTGGTCTGTTAGTAACAGGTTCTCCAAGCTCTCCTTCCTCATTCCTTAATCTTCGATGATATTGTCCAATATTTCCTGCCATATTGAAGAACTGACATCACATAGCAATCCAGTACTCTCCTCTTTGTTTCTAGTGAAATTGTCCTGTTTCTTAATACTTTGTTCAACTTCTGAAATGCTTCTTTCGCCATGCCAATTTGCCTTCAGATATCTGTGTTGCACTTTCTGTCTTCTGTTAGAACACTTTCTAGGTATTTAAATTTCTGTACCTGCTTGATTTTAGTGTCCCTCACCTGTATTTGGCATTTTGGGTTTCCCTTTTTGCTGGGAACTCATTACATGTTTTGAATTAAAATTGGTAACAAATGTCCAACCAATCATTATTTTTTTCTTTTCTTCAAAAAAAAATTATTAAAACAGCATTGCTTTTCATATCACATTCCCTCCAGACCCCAAATGGAACTTACATGTATATAATCCATGGTGGAAGATGTTGAAGAAAATGGTAAAATAAATGTCAGATTAGACCAAAAATATATTATTGCTACAGTATCTGGGCTGAAGCTTCCTAGTCATTATGTTCAGAATTCTTTATGCAGTGTTGTGGGGGAGGATTTATTTTCTACTCTTCAATCTCTTTCCCAAAAATGCATTATTAAAAGCCTGTCATTACACTATCATCACTTTTATGAAAAATGTTCAGATGGGCTTCACTCTTTAAGACATTTGAGACATTTACAGCTAGAACACATCATGGATCTTCCATGGAGTTGAATCATACTCATTTCCTCCATATTCTCAATGTAAAAACATATTTCACTAATTCGGCATTTTTCTCGGAACTAATGGCAGGTTATGAGGTTATCAGCTATAGCTGTGTTGACTGAGCTGTTTGTCTTATGATAACATCTGTTCCCACAGTATATTAATGTAGTTGGTTTGGGTTTATATTGACCTTGTATAATGACCGAAAAACAAATGCACACTATTGAAAGATACAAAATAAATTTTTATTTATACAACATAATACAGACGAGTAAAGTGAAATTAGAAGTTTCAAGAGTTCAAGTGTAAAAGTTCTGGCACATACGAGAAAGAGAAAAAGTTTGGAAGGAAGGAAATGTATGAATAGAATAAATAAAGAAGAGGTAAGAAAAAGTGTCTTTAATCTGACATGTTTCACTTTAATAAGCTTCCTCAGAGATTTGTTAAGGTGATATGAGTAAAGATTATGAGGATGAGGAAGATAGATAACAATTTAATCCTGATTTGAAGAGATTAAGGTTGTAGTGTACAGGGTTACTGCTAAATTATTTATGCTGAATGAGGTGTTTGATATAAATCAAAAAGGAGGTGATATGAAGTAAGAATATGAGGATGAGAAGGATAGATAACAATTGGACCTTGATTTGAAGTAATTAAGGTTGTAGTGTATGGGGTTACTGCTAAATTGGTTATGGTGAATGAGGTGTGTGATATAAATCAAAGAGGAGGTGATATGAGTAAAGATTATGAGGATGAGGAAGATAGATAACAATTTAATCCTGATTTGAAGAGATTAAGGTTGTAGTGTACAGGGTTACTGCTAAATTATTTATGCTGAATGAGGTGTTTGATATAAATCAAAAAGGAGGTGATATGAAGTAAGAATATGAGGATGAGAAGGATAGATAACAATTGGACCTTGATTTGAAGTAATTAAGGTTGTAGTGTATGGGGTTACTGCTAAATTGGTTATGGTGAATGAGGTGTGTGATATAAATCAAAGAGGAGGTGATATGAGTAAAGATTATGAGGATGAGGAAGATAGATAACAATTGGACCTTGATTTATAGAGATTAAAGTTTTAGTGTAGAGAGTTACTGTTAAAATGTTTATGGTGAATGAGGTGTATGATATAAACGAAAGAAGAGGTGATATGAGTAAAGATTATGACAACTGAGGTTTGATTTCATTGTGCAGATATGTGTCATGTTTAAGAAAGCAATAGATGATCATTTTTAAATGTAAATGTGTGTGCGTGCCATGTCTAATAAAAACAATAGATGCTTATTTTAAATGTAAGTGTATGTATGGGAAAATAATGCATGTATCAAGTGTATTTTTATTATAGATGATTTAAGTGTGTTTATATGTCAGTAACGTTACTATATGTGTGAAAGATAAAACAAAATACATTTCTGTTCAAAATTGAAGCAAAATAATGTATAATAATGTCTTTATGTATGCTTTGTTTGCATCTGATTGTAGTAGCTGTCTCCTAAACAATTTGAGTCAAGGAAAGAATATGTTTTCAATGTATCAGGATAGTTTAGCAATCTAAGATCATTAACTAGTTGTGTGAATGTCATATTTTGTATCTGGGTATGTTAAGCTGACTGCAGAATCAGAGTAGCCACTACTTGTCCATGTGAGCAATGGAAGGTATATATTTTTAATGTATCAAGATGGTTTAGCTGTCTTAGATCACCAGTTAGTTGTGCAAATGTCGTATTTCATCTCTGATACAATGACTACAGTAACAGAGAATGGACAAAATTAATTTATTGATTCTGGTTTATTTTCCATTTTTTTATATAGACATTTACTGATATGA
The DNA here is from genome assembly GCA_037127315.1 of Ascarosepion bandense. Lineage (NCBI taxonomy): Eukaryota > Metazoa > Mollusca > Cephalopoda > Sepiida > Sepiidae > Ascarosepion > Ascarosepion bandense. Next base: position 4,652,885 of record JBBBDQ010000242.1, read on the forward strand.
TTAAAAAAACTCACTTCTCATTGGCTCACAGACTTATATTCAGGTTGTGAAAGCTTTCTGATTAGTTGGTCAAACTATTTTTAGAAATGGTGAAATTTTGATCTTGTTATTATTTATTTTCTTACACCCTGTTTGCAAAATCTTGCTGATTGGTTGGTAAAACTATGGCTTTGTTTGCCTAGTAATTTTTATTATTCATCTATTTTTAAAAGTGGGGAAATTTTTTAAAAATTTATTTTTTATTTATTTATTTCTCTATTGCCATAAAATCACTTTCCTGAACATTTCATTCTTGGCCTCTTAAGTCAAGAGTCAATCTTTCTCTCCTACTTACCCTCATAATCTTTACTTCCTACCAACTTCTCGTCCATTCATATGACATACCATTTTGACTGTAGCACTCTACTTGACTGGATCTTGAGAGTTGTTTTGAGTTAAATATAGTATCAAAAGACTTTTCATGTTCTTACTTTTATTCTTCTCGTAGCAAATAATTTAGCAATGTTTCTTTGGTACTATTTGACTGATATTACCTGTACAAATAATGTCCCTCTGGGAAAGGCTCCTTAAAATTCATGGGTTCCAAACAGTGACTGAGTTTTAGCTGAGCTTGAGCAGTGGTGTTGACTGGAAGTACATTCACAATATACCATTGTTCTATAATGTATCTTTCATGAAGGGTATATGTTAAATTTGTCAGACATTCACATGTTTCAACATGTTTTATTCAGAATGTTTCAGGTGAAGAGCTGAAATATCTTTCTGATCACAGTTTCTTGAAAATTTACGCAGTTGTACTATAAGCGTCTGCGAGTGTTCTTAGCTAGGTTTTGTATCGAGGTACCCCTGATAAATATCGAAAATCGAAAAAATCAGGTTATAGAAGAAGTGGTCCGATTTTAATCAAATTCGATACTCATAGACATAGACATAAGAAACGATATTCAGAAGTTTCAAGGTTGCAGTTCTTACAATAGTGCAGAAAATTGATAATATATATATATATATATATATAAAAGGCAAGATGTTTGTATGTGTGTCTGTTTATCTGTCTGTATGTCTGTATTTTTTCAGCCCTTTTATTTTAGTTTTTGCTTCGGGTTTGGCTCTAAGTAGGTATAATTGTAGTTCTTAGTCTCAGCCATGATACCATTTACTCAGAGGACTTATTTAGCCTTCAAAATTCAGTTTACAACGAAAAAAACTTATTTGATATCGATACCAGGAAATCCAAATTTGACTCACATCCATTCATTTTTCTTTCAGTCTACAGTTTTGCTTTAACTTAAAACAACTATTGCTTTTTAGTCTTTCATGCCAATGTCCAAAGAGTCTGAGCTCCAGGAAATATCTTTCTGATCACAGTTTCAGAAAAAAAAACATTTGAAAAAAATCAGTCATGGAAAATTATTTATTTCTTTTTAAGATGACTGAGATGTTGGAAAGGATGCAAACAAGGAGAAAACTCATACTTAACATCAGGAAGAGACAGACAAGATTCCTGGGACGTGTAATGAGGAAAGAGGGAATGGAGAATTTAATACTCACAAAATAGATAGAAGGAAAAAGAGACAGGGGAAAATGGATGGTGGAGCAGGGTTTGGGAAAGATATCAAGAGGAAAAATATTGAGAGTAACAAGAGACAGAGCCAAGTGGAAGTACATGATCGACTACGTCTTGAAGGAACATGGCACATGAAGAACAAGAAGAAGAAAGGTAAAATTTTTAACTGTTCATCCTAAAAAAAGAATAATTTCATTTTGTATGATATGTTCCAGCAGGATGTACATGATCATGGCTCTTCACAACTTCTGATCCTTCATAGCTCTTATCAATGTTCATCTTTTTATTATCCCTCCCTGTTCTGATATCCATTTATATAAGCCTGTTATGTTGGTTACTTGCTGCTTTTTTTCTATCCTCTTATCTTCAATATATCCTGTGAGTATCAAATTTTCTAAGCCATCTTTTTTCATTATGTGCCCCAGAAATTTCAACATTCTCTTTCTGATTTTATGTATAATTATCGTTTTTCTTTCCATTTTATTTAAAACTTACCAATTGCTTACATGCACTATCTATGGTATTCTTAGTAAATCCCCATCTCTTTTGCTTCAAGTCTTCTTCATTTGTAAGGAAATTGTTCAGGATTCATGCCAAATACAAGGATTGACCTATTGACTTATATATATATATATATATATATATATATATATATATATATATATAAAAGGCAATCTGTGAGTCTGTGTGTGACTGTTTCCTATTCCCGCCTTTATTTTCTAAGCTATACCATTCAAACTTTCTAGGGACACATATCTACAGGGAAGCCAGGTCGACACATACTTTTTGAGTTTAAGTTCAGCAATTTTCCCTTTTGCACTTTTTGGCCAATCAAGCCGATTGTTTACATTTGCTCTGTAAAACAGCCAAGATCTAAGATGGTTGCTAGATTACGTCACAGAAATCAAATCACACGTGCCAAACGAGACTAAAAAAATAATGAGCCTTTATATTTTATTTTTATTCTGACATTTTAAAAATTCATTTGGTCAACAAAAAAATCTGAATATTTTCCCTGTAATTTTGAAACAAAAGAAATATTTTTAAAAAAAAAGTGTTTTTACAAACAAAAACAAAATATGTAAAAAAAAAAGTGCCAATGGTTAATTTAATTATTTAAGTCTTTTTTTCAGACTTCAGAAAATAAAATTTAAAAAAAATAAAGCTTTTTTTTCACTAAATATTTCATGCAGGAAATCAGCTGTCTGTAATTCATGTGGCATGAATGTAACTTTTTCTCTAAAATTAAATGTTTACATTTTTAAATATCCTTTAAAAATCTGAAATTCATTTAGTCAACAAAAAATGTAAATATTTTTCCCTGTAATTTTGAAACAAAAACAAACACAATATTGTTGACAATGTCACACTAAACATAAACTCACATTTATGCAAAACAAAGTAAAACAGATGTTTTTAATGGAATTTTTGAACAATTTTTAAACAACAATTTTTTTGTATAATTATTTTTTTTATATAACTGAGTTTTAAAGTGAGTTGGCGACCAAAGCGCTCAAAAATCACAACACGCTGCATTAATCATCTAATTAAAAAATGTTCTGAGTTGCATGGGCAACGCCAGGCTATGATGCCATACATAATACATATTACATAAAATCAGTACCTTTTAGTGTTTCTAGGAAATTTTACTATTTTTAACACTTTCTGGAATTTATAGGGTAATATGCCTTGCTTAATCTAAATTTAAAACTGTTATTTATGTACATACTAGCAGTATAGCCTGGCATTGTTTGGGTGTAATGAAAGCTTTAAAACTAATCCATGGTCCTGGAGCTCAGACTCAGCCTAAAGAATATTTGTGTGAATTTTGGTGAGAATCGGATAAAAATTGTGGATTTGTATAAAGGACATACAGCCAAACAGACATACACACAAACATCATGCCTTTTATATATTATTGATTTTCTGCACTATTGTAAGAACTGCAACCTTGAAACTTCTGAATATCGTTTTTTATGTCTTTGTCTATGAGTGTGTCAAATTTGATTAAAATCGGACCTTCTATAATCCGATTTTTTCGATTATCGATTTTTATTGGGGGTACCTTGACACAAAACCTAGCTATGAACACTCGCAGACGCTTATAGTACAATTGTGTAAATTTTCAAGAAAATCTGTTCAGCCATTTTGGAGTCTATAAGTAATGGACACACACATACATACACACAGACAAAGTTCCATTTATAAATAAGTTTAGATTTATTTGTCAGTCAACTGTATCTATCATCTGTTTAATTTTTTAAGTTTATTTGATGATAGAGATGATGATACATTTGCCTCTAAAAACAGTAATTAGTGTTTGGTTAAGGTCAACCTAAAATTCCAAATGTTAATTTAAAGCAATCCAGCATTTCAACTGAAATTAAATACGTCAACACTTTTGCTCACAGCAAATATATTTATTTATCATTTCTATTTTGAATGCCTGTGTGATGTGAATATACATTTCTGAATGTAAGTATGTATATTTTTGTGTAGAGTCATGTACATTTTCAGTGTTTATCTACGTATAATTTTGGTGTGTAGTCAGCTAATTATATTGATTGTGTATGTATATATATTTTTATGCGTGTAACAGTGTATGCTGAATTGACAGAGGTATGATTCTACAGAAAGATGCTAAGAATAACATAGACAGAACATACGAACAAATCGGAAATTTTAAGAAAAATGGAAATTTAAAATTAATACTTCAATCAGAAAGAAAAAGTAGAAAATTTTGGTACAAATAATGAGTAAGGAAGGATTAGAGATTGTTACACCCACAGGGCAGCTTGAAGAGAAAAAGGAGCAGAGAAAAACATCAAATAACCATACTTAACAGATTTATACAAATGGATGACAGAACAAGAATTTCAAGATGTAACAAGAGGATAAAAATAGCCAGTGTAACCTATACACCAAGGTAACTAAAATAAAGACGACAAAAAAAAAGAAAGAAAGAGACTGACTGACAGACTAGTGAAAAAAAAAAATAAAGACAAAGAATCCACCAGTCAAAGAAATTTCTGCTAAAAAACAAAACCAATCCTTCAGTTAGGCATGAAAAGTTTTAAATTAAGCAAATATTAGGCAAAAACAAAAAAAAAAAATGGCTTACTTTTAACAATATTCAAGACAGTTGATTCCATCCAAAAAAAACATTGTTTCTGCCAGTGAGTTGAGAAAAAAAAATTTTTTTAACTTTTTGGCCAGAGAATGTTGGGGCATGGGAGAGTCAATTAAATAGCCAGTGTGACCTATAGAGCTATAATGGACAAGAAGTTGTGGAGAGCCATGAACGTCTACACCCTGAAAAACATAACATATAAAAGAGAAGCTATGCATTTTTATTCTATATTGATGCATGCATATTTTCCTGTGTGCAACTATCTATATTTTTCTGTGAATAGTTATGTATATTTATGCATGCGTAGCTGTGTATATTCTCATTTAAGTAGCAATGCATATTTTCCTATGTGTAGCTATGGATGTATGGATGTGCATTGTGGTGCAGTGGATATCACCTTGGAACAAGAAATCGGAGAGCCAACTTCAAATTTCAGTTGAATTCCTTGCATTCATTTACGTGCAATATACCCTTGGGGAAAGGTATTAATCTATCTCTTCCCTCCAGTTATGGGTTAAATAACAAAACAGATTGGATTCTATAGCCTTGGCTGGCAACCAGTCTACCATAGAAAGCAATGGCAACCTACTGCAGGATAACCTTCTGTCCAGTCAGTCATGTCTCTTTTGAGGATGATCGTCCAAGCATGCATCATGTATGGCATTTAACTGACTGACTGATTGACTGTAGCTATGTATATATTTATCTGTGTAACTATGCATATTTTTCATGTGTGTAGTTATGCATGTTTTCATGGGTATAGTTATGCATGTTTTCATGTGTGTAGCTATGCATGTTTTCATGTGTGTAGCTATGCATATTTACACGTGTGTAGTTATGCATGTTTTCATGTGTGTAGTTATGTATATTTTCATCTGTGTAGCTATGCATACTTTCCTGTGTGTAGTTATGCCTATTTTTCTGTATGTTATGCATATTTTTTCTGTGAACTGGTATGTCTATCTTTTTGTATTGCTCTGTATGTAGCTATATATATATATTTCTTTCTATGTAGGCATGTATATTTATGTGCATTCTACTGGGGAGGGTGATGAAAAGTTCTTGGCTTTATTTATTTATCAAAATCAGATCACATCACCAAATTTTTCAGCACCCCTTCTATAAAGATATAAACACATAAAAGTATTTACTATATCTATATTGATTCTTAACATTTTTAAAAATGTTCATCTTTAAACTTTGAAGTAGAATATTTTAATAAAATTGAACTAACTGACATTTGTGACAATTTCTTTTTTAAATTAATGAAATTGAAAATGGAAAATTTATCTACTACTGTAAGTTTTCAATTTGATTTAATTGATATATAAGTGCTAAGTTTTGAATTTAATTAAAATTCATGCCATTTGACTAAGAATGAATTATCTAAAAAAGCGACTCATTAGAACGCGAAACTTAAAGACTTTTAAAGTATTTTCTCTTACCCCAAAAATTTATATAAAATATCCACTTTATGGGGAAAAAAAAATGATACAACATTATTTACTAGCAAATTGGAGATTCTTTTCTGTTACTGAAGACGTATCTTTTTTTATGGGTTGATAGAGATCACCAGCATATGTTGGATAAAAAAACAATAAAGATTATCACTGAATCATTTCCATAATGGTTGGATGGTTTGATGGTTGATTTTCGAAAGTCTAGGGGAAGAGAATAAAAATGGTCAGTAAATATCTCACTTGGATGCTAATAGAAGAGAAAAAGAACAAAAGATGAGAGTAAGAAAAGAAAGCAGGGGTGTACTTGAAAGGAAAGGAGTTTACTCAAAGGGCCATTTGCCCTGAATGGCTTTCTGAGAATCAATCAATTGACTGATGGGAAGGAACAATTTTGGAAGGGTTTTTTTTTTTGTTGGGGAGGATTCCTTAAACTATCAGAGACTCATCTCTTAGCAGTGATTTATTTGTTGGAGTAGAATTTTTATCAGATTTTTCATCAAATAATCGAAACACGACAAACAGAAAGCAGAAAAAAAATGCAACGACCAGAAAAAGAAAAAGTTAAAAAATAGAGAAAATTGAGTGATAAGACATATGTTAAATATATATATATAACTATATATATATATATATATATATATATATAATCACAAATAAAAATAAATGCTTAAATAAAACAAAATTCCCAAAAAATAACACAAGTATATTTTTTGTTGATTTTTAATTGGGAAAGAGAGAAGATATATATATAAAGAAAGAAACACTGGTGAAGAAAAAGAAAAAAGAAGAGGTAAAAGAACACGTACTAGATTAAGGTAAGAAATGACACAAAAGAATAAAAAATGAAGAAGAAGTAAGAAGAAGAAGGAAGAGAAAGGAAATAAAAAAGAAGGTAAACAAAATCAGTGAAATAAAAAGGAAAAGGAATAAGAGAAAAAGAAAGATAAACATGGAGGATGAAGAAAAAGAGTTAATTTTCAAACATGAAAAAGAAAAACTAAAGCAAGTGAAAAAATAAGGAAGAAGGAAAACAAGAAGAAGAAGAGGAGCAAAAGGCAGTTAAATCAGGAAAAAAAGCTAGAAGTGTTAAAGAAAAAGAAAGGAAGGTGAAAAACAAAATTACAAAATATAAAGAATCATGGGTTGGGAAAAAGGCAGAGAAATGAAGTGATGAGGCTAAAAAAAATCATGTAAAAAAATTGGGTTGGTTGGATTTTGTTTTTTAAACACAGCAGAGATTGTGTGTGTAATCTGATCAGAACTACTCAGTGAAATGAAAATGACCGCTTACCAATCCACAAATACCATTGATCACATCAGATCAACTGCAAATGTTTTTTACTCACTCACACCATCCATCCATCCATCCCTACACAGCCAAATACCCATTGTTTTTTTATTCTTAGCTTTTTTGTTTCTTGATATTTGAAACAGGCAAATTCTTCTTGATCACTCTTTGAGTGTTTCGATGTGCTCTTCAAATCTTCATTCACTTCTGTAATTATTTGAATGATTCTTATAAATTTCCAACAATGTTTCTAGTTTCTTGTGTGACTGAGAAAATTTCTGAACATTTTAATTCAAACAAGTAACAAAATAGCAATCAAATAATTCTTCCAGGATTTACAGATTTTTAACATCTACATAAAGACCTAAAGATCTTAAATATATACTTCAAATATCAGAAAATAACTTCATTTCTTTGATGTTATTATGTAACTCTAATGACATAGTAAGAACAGTTTTCGTATAACCCAATGAGCCTTCTAGGTCATAAAAAATAGCCTTCATCAGATATGAGACCGGTGATACAGAATCAAAGAAAAAATAACAAAAACAACATTATTTGAAGATTTCTAACAGCTGCAAAAACTAAAGTGGATAGCACATTTAACTAGCAGAGAAAATAATGATATAATCAAGTTAATGTTTACACAGCCTTAAACAATAAATTAGGAAGGAAATTCTCATTATTACTAGAAAGGAAAGAACCAAATGGTGGATATCAGAAAATTATTTGCTTTTTAATCTGTTTTAGTAAGATATATTTTATTTCACCATTATAAACAAATGCTTAATCTCATGATTATAAAAGAATAGAACATCTCTTCAAAAGGACATAAAGAAATGCTTAATTCACCAATATAAGAGAGGATACATCTCAGCATTACAAAGAAATGCTTAATCTCACCAATATAAGAGGAGTGATACATCTCAGCATTTATATGCTAAAATGCTTAATCTCACCAATATAAGAGAGTGATACATCTCAGCATTATAAAGAAATGCTTAATCTCACTAATATAAAAAAAAAGAGGATACATCTCAAAATATGAAAGAAAATGTCTTTAATCTCCTACCAATATAAGAGAGCATACATCTCAGAATTATAAAGAAATGTTTAATCTCACCAATACAAGAGAAGTGATACATCTCAGCACAAAGAAAATGCTTATCCTCACCAATTACAAGAGGACACATCTCATATTCATAAAGAAATGCCATCCCCATCAATATAAGAGAAAGATACATCTCCTCGCATTATAAAGAAAATGTTTAATTCCCATCAATATACAGAGAGTGATACATCTCAGCATTATAAAGAAATGCTCTTAAATTCACCAATACAAGAGAGTTTAATAAAGATCTCAGCATTATAAAGAACAAGCTAATCTCACCAATACAAGAATGATAGATCTCAGCATTTACAAAGAGCTGTTTAACTTACCAATACAAGAGATGGATACACATCTCAGCATTATAAAGAAAATGTTTAATTCAATTAGCTTCATAAGAGAGTGACACATCTCAGCATTGCAGCTACCATCTCACCAATTACAAGAGAGTGATACATCTCAGCATTATAAAGAAATGTTGACTCCGATCAATGGTGAGTGATACAATTCTCAGCACATAAAGAAATGCTTAATCTCATCAATATTACAAGAGAGTGAGAGCATCTCAGCATTATAAAAGACAAAAAAATGTTTAATTCAATTAACATAAAGAGAGTGATACATCTCAATTATAAAGAAATGCTTAATCTCATCAATATAAGAGAGAGTGATACATCTACACAAGGAAGAATGTTTGTATCCCCACCAATATGAGTGATACATCTCTGCACAGTACAATACATCTCAATAATATAAGAGAGTGATACATCTCAGCATTATAAAGAAATGGTTTAATTCACCAATATAAGAGAGTGATACATCTCAAAGCATTATAAAGAAATGTTTGACCACCAATATACAGAGAGTGACACATCTCAGCATTATAAAGAAAAAAGTCAATCTCATCAATATAAAGAGAGGATACATCTCAGCATTATAAAGGAACATCTCACCACACATAAGAGAGTTATTTTTTTTTATTTTTTAATCATCTCACCCCAAACAAGGCATTCCACTGCCACTATTGCGCATGGGGCTACATAGGGGAAGGTAAAGAGAAGGAGTGGATAGACATAGGGAATGTCAGGAGAAAGGTGACAGATGAGTAAGGATAGCGAGGATGAGGGTCGGGCAGATGGGAAGAGTGCTTGATAGAATGGGAGCAGGTTAGTGTGTTAGGAGGTGTGTATTGACCTTACATTTAAACTCCTGGAGATTGTAGCCGTCGGGGAAGCAATCGTTTGGAAGAGAATTCCACAGTCGGGAAGTGCGAGGAAAGAAACTGTTGGAGTAGAAGTTACGGCTGCATTTTATCGGTTTCACTGTAAAAGGGTGGGATCTAGTTGCTAATCTAGTATCTCGTGCAAATTCGTATTTAGGGGGCACCAGTGATCTAAGTTCATTGGAGCAGAAGCCGTGAAAGTATTTATAGAAGAGACACAGGGAAGCCACGTCTCGCCGGTGGGAGAGAGACTGCAGGCGGTTTGCCAAGTCGGTATCTATCACATTGCAGACCCTCCTCTGAACCTTATCGAGAAGCCCGAGGAGAACAGCAGGGGCACCCGACCAGATATGGCAGCAGTATTCAATGCACGGGCGGATGGTAGATTTGTAAATGTGCAGGATAGATTTAGATGGAAAAAACTTCCGGGCCCTACACAGAGAACCGACTTTCATAGCAGCGGATTTAGCAATGGATTCGATATAGTCATTCCATTTGAGGTCCGCTGAAAGTGTGAGACCAAGGAGGCGTAGTGTTTTACTCTCTGGGAGGCAAGCCTGGTCCATGCTAATGGGAGGTAGGTGAGATTGTCGATGATGGTTAATTGACAGTAGCTTCGTTTTAGAAGCATTAAAATTTACTAGCCATTTCTTACCCCAGTCCAATATGGATTGGAGGTCTTTTCAATCTCGGCTGCGAGTTTAGCTTTGACGCCTATACCAGATTTTTGTTGGAGGCGAGAGTAAACTGTTATACATCTCAGCATTATAAAGAAATACTTAATCTCACTAATATAAGGGATGATACATCTCAGCATTATAAAGAAATGCTTAATCTCATCAATATAAGAGAGTGATACATCTCAGCATTATAAAGAAATGCTTAATCTCATCAATATAAGAGAGTGATACATCTCAGCATTATAAAGAAATGCTTAATCTCACCAATATAAGAGAGTGATACATCTCAGCATTATAAAGAAATGCTTAATCTCACCAATATAAGAGAGTGATACATCTCAGCATTATAAAGAAATGCTTAATCTCACCAATATAAGAGAGTGATACATCTCAGCATTATAAAGAAATGCTTAATCTCACAAACATAAGAGAGTGATACATCTCAGCATTATAAAGAAATGCTTAATCTCACCAATATAAGAGAGTGATACATCTCAGCATTATAAAGAAATGCTTAATCTCACAAACATAAGAGAGTGATACATCTCAGCATTATAAAGAAATGCTTAATCTCACTAATATAAGAGAGTGATACATCTCAGCATTATAAAGAAATGCTTAATCTCACCAATATAAGAGAGTGATACATCTCAGCATTATAAAGAAATGCTTAATCTCACCAATATAAAAGAATGCTACATTTTACCATCATAAGAGAAATGCTAAATCTCTTGATTATAAGAGAATTGTACATCTCACGATTATAATGAAAAGCTTACTCTAATGATTATAAGAGAATGGTACATCTCACCATTATAAAGAAATGCCTAATCTCACTATTATAAGGAAATGCTTAATCTCACCATTATAAGAGAATTATACATCTCACTACTATAAAGAAATGCTTAATCTCACCATTGTAAAGTAACAATTAATCTCACCACAATAAGGAAATGGTTTATCTCAGCATTACCACTGATTAGGTATGAAATGATGTAGAGTTGCCACAAGACATTCAGTAGCATTATTATAAACAACAAATAAATAATAATGGCTTGTTACACATTTTTCAAATATGCCCATTGTTTTTTTTGTTTTTTTTATAATTATTTCACCCCAATCAAAGTAGTACTGCCACTGGTGCACAGGGGTGTTACATAAAAAGAAAGTGAAGATAGAGAGGAACAGGTCATAGGAGGTGTCATAGAATGATTAAGAGAGTGATGGAAACACTGGTGTGAAGAAAAATGCATGAGTAGAGTGGAAAGGGAGAAGAACAAGATACAAAGGTTGTTGGGGAAAGGATGGGAGTCAAAGAGATAAGTGATGACAATTGACATTGCATTTAAACTCTATCTGCTAGGGTGACTAGATAATCACTCTTACAAGCATATTTGTTTTTTTTTTCAATAGCCAGAGGGGCAACTTGTGCTTTATATTATAATTATACTGAGCATATCTTCTTCTTCTTTATGAGCCATATCCTTTCATAACCCTCCATATCTTCCTGTCTCTTGTCGCTCTTCATTTTTTTCTTTTTACTATTTCTCCCAGATCCTATTTTACCATTCATATACTCAAGCCTATCATAAATGTTATACTCTGTTTTTTTACTGTCCTTCTTTCCCTCAATCTGTCCTGTGTGTATCAAATTTTTAAACCTTCCTTCCTCATTACATGGCCCAGAATTTTCAACTGCATTTTCCTAATGTTAAGTATAAGTTTCCTTTTTTTCCCATATTTACTAAAACCTTGTAATTTTTCACGTGTTTGGTCAGTGGTATCTTCTGTGCCTTACTGTAGTACCACATTTCTGTAGCTTCAAATTTCTCTTTCATCTTTGAGGACAGATATCATGTGACAGTTCAGTACTCCTTTCTTTGTTTCTAACAAAGTTTTTCTGTCTCTTGATATTTTTCTTAGCTTTTGGAATGCATCTTTCTCATCCCAAAATGTCTTCAGATCTCAGTGTCATACTTTTCATTCTCTTCCCAGACGTTTAAATTTTTTTACTTGTTTGACTTTAGTATACTTGATTTTGAATTTGCATATTTGGCTGTCTCTTTTGCTGACAAACCATGCATAGTTAACAGTTTCTGGGAAAGAGCACACAATCTGGTGTCATTGGTATATTTTTTGTAATCATTTCACCCCAAGCAAGGCGATACTGCCACTAGTGCACAAGAAGATACTCAAGAGAAGAGCGAAAGGTTACATAAATAGGAAGCAAATAGAAAGAGGAACAGGTTACAGTAGGTGTCAGAGAATGGGTAATACCGGTGTGAAGAGAGTTATGTGAGAGTAGAGTGAAATGAAAAAAAAAAAACAAGATACGAGGGGGTGTCGAGGAAAGAATAAGAAAGGATGGGAGTCAAGGAGATGAGAAATAAAAATAGACATTGCACTTAAACTTTTGTAGATTTTAGCAATCAGGAAAGCAAGTATATAGAAGGGAGTTCCGCAAACGGTAAGTGCAAGAAAAGAAACTGTTATATTAGAAGAGACAGAACATTTAACTATTTTGACAGTAAAAGGGTGAGACTTTGTTGTCAGTCTAGTTGTTTGAGTAAATCTGTGTAGAGGGGGCACCAGTGAACTAAGCTCATCGAACAGTCCAAAATATTTGTAGAAAAGGCAGAAGTAAGTCACATCTCGTCAGTGAGAAAGTGACTGGAGTCGAGATGCCAGGATAAGGTCACTAAACTCCCACTCATGATGACTTTTGACTTTGTGCTAGAACAACAATCAATGATATTCAAACAGTTCATGTAGCCAATTTCAATCACAATGCTTGGGTCAACTTGTGGCTTAGTTTTCATTGTAACACATGCTGAAGTTTTCTCTACTATTGACAATTCAATAGCTTTGATGATATTCAAAGAAGGATCTATTGGTCAAAGTGTTAATATTCTAACCCCTTGGCTACTTACTTATTATTAGGATTATTGCAAATTCTCCTAATAAAAGTGGCTTTTGAAGAATCAAGAATTGCAACTGGAGTGCTTCAAGAGAGTTTGGAACAGTTTCTGCATGCTTTTTCTGCTTCTTTCTTTTTTTTTATATGCTGTGTCTCTTTAGGACATGAGTGATCATAGGTTTCCACAACTTTCAATCTTTTATGGCCATAAGCAATTTTCCTCTCCTTACTATCTTTACTAGACTCCTTCTGTTTCTAGGTTGAAATATTTTCTCTACTCATTTTCCTAGTAATTCTTTACTTGTTTATTTCTTATTCAAGTTACTAATATTCTTTTTACTTCCATTTTCCTTAAAGCTTTCTCACTGCTCACATGTTCTGCCTATGATATTCTCAGTATCCTTCTGCAGGGCCTAATCTGTTGCCTAAAGTCTTTTTGTCTGTGGGGAAATTGTCCCACTCTCACAGCAAAAAAAAGCGCCTTAATATTCCAGAACAGTTCAGCATTCAGTCAGTTAAGTGCCATACGTGATGCATGCTTTGGGCAATCATGTTTCGAAAGAGACATGACTGACTGGGCAGAAGATTATCCTGCAGTAGGTTGCCATTGCTTTCTGCGGTAGACTAGTTGCCAGATAAGGCTATAGAACCCAATCTTTCCTGTTATTTAACTTATAACTGGAGGGAAGAGATGGATTAATACCTTTCCCAAGGGTATTTGTGCGTAAGTGAGTGCATCCCAATTTGTCATTCTGAGTCGTTCTGAGTTCAGTGTTAAATGTCTGAACAACAATCAATGTGAAATCATTTTCTATATTTTGTTATAAAGAGAAAGGTTTGAAAATAAATAATGTTTTTAATTTTCATTTATGACCTTCACAATGACATCAGCACTCAACTTGGTGTCTATGCTGATGACGCAGCCATTTACTTCTGTCTCAATCGTAAGTTCAGTCTGAAAAAGTCAAAATTGCAGCTGATGTCCAAAATTGTTGTGGAGTCGTTTTTGCACTGAAGGTTATAATTGGGCTATGTCGGTTGCTCATCGACTTAACGTCCCCAAAATGTTAGGAACTTGGTAATCTTCCACTGAAAGCTGACTCCTTAGTATTCAGCTAACTACTGATTAATATCAACGGCCTAGTAGTTCTACTGAACTCTAAAGAACTCCTATGAACTTTCTAAGAACTTCTCTTGTTAACTGTTATTAATATAGGAGGGAGAGTCCATTATAGGAATAGGTGTGTATCCCCATGACAAAAATGAACTCAAGTCCATCATTAAGTGGGACAAAAGATGGTTTGCTAATTCTAACATGTCCAAAACTAAACTTCTCTGCTATCTGTCAGCATGGCTGATGCTAACCTCCTGGGAAGGGATTAATTTCAACCTCTTTGGCTAATGTTCTCAGCTGACACAAAGTGGAAAGACTATATTGCATCCATTGCTAGATCAGCTGCTAAGAAAGTTGTTTCACGAGGTCTTGCAAGACAATTTTTCTCTCTGGAATCTATCCTACATATCTATAATTCTATTTTTTGATCATACTTAGAAAATTGCTGCTACATTGCTCCCTATTAATCATCTGAGAGACCCCTTTTTGCCTTCCATCATTATAGTTGATGCTAACCTCCAACAGTGTGACTCCTTGGGCTAATATTCTCGGCTGACATGACGTGGAAAGATGATATTGAATCCATTACTAGGTTAGCTGCTAAGAAAGTTGTTTCACTGTGTTGTGTGACACAATTTTTCTCTCTGGAATCTATCTTGCATATTTATAAGTCTACTGTTCACCTGTGCTTAGAATAATTCTGCCACATATGGTATAGGGCCCCTGCTATTTATCTTGAGTTCCTTGATAAAATTGAAATGAGAATCATCAATATTATTGGCCCTGTCCTGATCTAATGTCTCAGCTTCATTCATTTTCCCACTGATGTAAACTTGACTCTCTGTGTTGTTTCTGTAAATACTTTCATTTTGACTGTTTGGATGAGCTCTTCACTATAGTAGACGTTTGTGTATTTAATCACAGTACTAGACTGACATTGAGATCTCATCAATTTACAGTTGACCTGGCTAAATGTAAATTCTATGCTAACAGTTTCTTTTCTTGTACTTATAACTTGTGAAACTTCTTTCCAACTCCATACATTCAAGCCAACTTTAATCTGTAAAAATTAAAATGCAATATTACTCTTTATCTACTGTCCTCCTGATTATGCTTTCCTCTTCCATCTCATTACTAATGTTTCTGTACCTAATTCATCAACACCATGTTGCTCTTGATTTTTATTTCATCAGTATCACCCTATCAGTCAGTTAAGTGCCATATGTGGTACACGCTTGGGCGATCATGTCTCAAAAGGGACATGACTGACTGAGCAGAAAATTATCCCACAGTAGTTTGCTATTACTTTCTGCAATAGTAGGCTGGTTACCAGCCAAGGCTATAGAACCCAATCTGTCCTGTTATTTAACCCATAACTGGAGGAAAGAGATGGATTATTACCTTTCTTAAGGGTATTTGCATGTAAGTGAATGCAACAAATTCAACTGGAATTTGAACTCGGCTCCCTAATTTCTCATTTTGAGCCACTATCCACTGCACCACAATGCACATATACAAGGCAGTAAAGCCACTAAAATACTAAACAACAGTCAGTCAGTTAAGTGCCATACGTGAAACATGCTTGGGCAATCATGTCTCTAAAGAGACATGACTGACTGGGCAGAAGATTATCCCGCAGTAGGTTGCCATTGCTTTCTGCGGTAGACTGGTTGCCAACCAAGGCTATAGAACCCAATCTGTCCTGTTATTTAACCCATAACTGGAGGGAAGAAACAGCTTAATACCTTTCTCAAGGGTATTTGCGCGTAAGTGAATGCAATGTATTCAACTGGAATTTGAACTCGGCACCCCGATTTCTTGTTCCGAGCTGATATCCACTGCACCACAAAACAGTTGTCCAAAATAATCTTTCTGTTTGTTTTCTAAAAGATAATTGAGCTGGTGTCATCCTTGTAAAGGACCTGAATGTCTTTGGTAATTCCATTTTCCTCATTGAACTCTGTAAGGATATGCCAAAGACTGACATGCTAAACACAATCAAATGACTTTTTGAAATTGACAAAACTGTGAAACATGTTTCTCTGATGTTGCAGATGTTTCTTAACAAGGATCTTGCAGTTGAAGACCTTCTCTATTGTACTTTGTCTGGCTCTAAAACATACTTGTTCTTCAGATAGCAGTTCTTAGACTTGGATTTCAAATGATTCAGGATTATATGGAGCAGTGTTTTGCTAGGATGTTGGATCATGTTTATCATCTTATAATTTTGACACTGCCTGAGATTCCCTTTTTTGGCAGGGGGTATTACCAATAACGTTAGGTCACTTGTTTAATTTCCAAAGTCTTCATAGTGCACTTAGGGTTTTGATGGTTTCTTCACCACTATTTTTTATCAGCTCAGAAGGAATATTGTCAACTTCAGATGACTTGCAAGGTTTCAAACTACTTGATTCAGATTCAACCACCTCCTTCAATATTGAAATACTCTGTTTTATTAAGGGGTAATAAAAAAAAAATTTCAAAGAAAATTTCACAGAAACTTTATTGAATAAGATATTTACAATTGTGATCTATCTTTTTGCTGTCTTTCAAGCAAATTCATAATTTCATCCACACAGAATATTTTTGTTGCCAAAGAAATGCTGTAGGATATTTTTATGCTCTTTTAGATAACTGAAATATTCCATTGTTAAAAGGATTCTGTAAAGATTTGAATAAAAGGTATAACTGAAAAACCACTATCTGGAGATACAGTTAAAAAAAAAAAACTTTTTCCGTTACACCCAATGGTGTGTAGGGCAGTATTTCTGCTGTTTCCGTAACAAACTGTTTTTTATGAGGCAGAGTTGTTAGCCCTGCACCCAACCTCCAAACCTTGGAGGAAGGTGATTTTCTAAGCATAGCTTAGACATGACACACAGCCGAAAGTAGGGGGTACCCAGTGAGGATCAAACTCACTACTCAGTTATAATGATTCTAGCAAGACGAGCTTGCTAACCATTACACCATGCCGAGGTGCCCTGGAGATGAATATGTGAATAAAATCCTACCAAATTGCAACAATGTTTGCTTTGTCACAAAAGAGAATGCAGTTTAGTATTCTATTGAAAGAGGCTGCACCTTCTGTTAAGATATTTCAATGCTATGTTTTTCATCAATCTCTCTTCAGTAGGCCTAATTAATATCAGTACCTGTTCTGAATAATCATTTAGTTTTTGTGTAAGAAGAGTATTTCACTCACTATAAAGTATCATCTTTGGATGAAGCCCAGTCTTTGGCACAGGTAGTCATGGTTCATTTTCCTGTCCTGCGATTTCTTGCATTCTACATAACATTACCTGTCAAAAGTTTTTTTA
This sequence comes from Ascarosepion bandense, assembly GCA_037127315.1. Taxonomy (NCBI): domain Eukaryota; kingdom Metazoa; phylum Mollusca; class Cephalopoda; order Sepiida; family Sepiidae; genus Ascarosepion; species Ascarosepion bandense. The sequence goes on from JBBBDQ010000242.1 coordinate 4,670,685, forward strand.
ATGATGAAAAATTTTATTTAAATTTAAGACACTAATCACACATGTAAGTATGGCTCAGTTGTTATTGGAAGGGATGCAGAGAGTGGCAAACAGAGCCTTGGCAGTAAAAAAATGGCCTGAATAGAATACTGTCTTTTCAAATTTTGGGAGACCATATATGTGAGATAGCTTGCTGTACTGTTGAGACAACTGTCTGTATGTCTTAGGTGGAAAGTGTTTGTTGTTCTTGATTAAGATCTGCGACAGTTTTCATTCTGTTTTCAATATTAGATCTTTCTTTACTATAGCTACTATTTCTCATGAGGTCTTCCAGTTTTGTCTGTTTTGTCCATCACTACAGTCATATTGCCTTTATCAGCCGGTAGTATAATGATATTGTCATTCCTCTGTAGGGTTTTATTGCCAGTCTCGCCATTTTTGTGATGTTTGATTTGGGCAGATTGGCTTTTTCCAGTGTCTGTCTCATTTTCCATCTTTACTCATTTGCCTGCTCATGAGGAATGTTCAAAGATATTTCCTCAATTCAATGATGTCCAAGCATGGTATTCACCTGATGATTGTTACAAAGTAGATGTTGTCTAATGTTTATGACTGCCTTCACTGGGGGGCAAGAGGTGGTGATGGATCTTGTGTGTCACATCCTGATCTTTTAACTTGTTCTATTTTTATACTTGGTGGAACTTGACTGCATCACATTCTTGTCTGAAGGATTTTTCCAGATCATGGGGGGATCCTCTTTTGGTTTTCTTCATCACTAATTCTGTTGAGAAAGGCCTCAAGCCTGTGGAAGATATTGAACCACAATTTTCGTTTTAGCCAATGGTTGTACTGGATTCTTCTTTGAACATGACCTTAGCTGTTTTTATTGTTGTTTTTTTAACTTGATATGTTAAAGCTACACATCAAAGTTACTGACATAATCAAATTAGTTCAAATAATTTTCAAGTGTTTGATTTAAATATTTTGAGTATATTACACAACTGAATATTATAAATTCATTTCTTGATTTATCATCTTCAATAAGTTTACTGATGATTTAATTTTTAGCAAAAAACACAGAAAACCATTTTTTACATGTTCATTTATTTACAGTACCTTCTCCATAAACAACAACAATCTTTTCCTATTTTAACAAAAAAACATGCTGATATGATAGTTATCACCATGACCATATCTGACTACCAGGCACACCGGGCCTGGGTCTGGGCTGATCCGTGCAATCATAGTGAAAATCCAGGCAAGGAAAAATGTCTTTGTCAGAAATCAAACTAAACAATTCACAAAGAAAGAAAGAAAAATGAAGAAAACATCCGAATGAACGGAGTAAAAATCTGTTTGTTTATTTATTAATTTTGAGAGAAAAGACTGGTTATACTCAGAAAGTCCAAACCCGATTTCCTGCTTTCGTTAACGTTCTGTGCCTAATTTCCTTTGGAATAGATGAAAAAGTCCGCAAAAATCATAGTTTCTGGAAACGGATGACACTGATGATGTCATCACATTGTCAACTAATAAATCCGGGCAATTTTCTCTGTGCCCTATGTTTTTTAGCATCAGCTACGGCCCTGGTTCCCACAATAAAATCAAAAGTAATGTTTTGAATGGAGCTAGTTTAAAGTAAGACTCTGAATGCTATTTAATGACAAAAACAGAAAAATGTTTTGAAAAAGTTTGAATGAATCTGGGTGTCATTTATAAAGATTAACAACATATTCTCATTGTAAGATTAATGCTTTTGTATCAGCATAGCAAACATCCATCTCAGTTTGACAAATATTAGTCTAATGCTTATAATAAACTTCCATCTTAAAATCAGTTTGTTAAAATTCCAACTTTCCAAGCAAAAATGTTAACTCATAACAGTCCTCATATGTCTGACTTCATGATAATTTAAAAAAAAGGCCAAAGTATTTGTCAACTATCAAAATTGCATTCAGGAACAACTCTCTTGGTTAGTCATTGCCAAATATTTCATTGCATAAAATAATTATTAATTAATAATATTTTTGAAAATTTAAAACATGGTAAAAGCTCTTTAAAAGCACATATGTGAATCTCATTATTAACTTGCGTTATAAAAAAAATAAATTATGATTTTATTGTCCTGTTTTTTTAAAATCTGATTCAGAATAAATAACTGATTCATATGTAGAATAAGTTATGCTTTCCAAACGTTTTCAAAAACTTCAAGTAAATTCACAATACATAAGATGAAAAAGACATTTCTTACGATATATGAATTAGTAAAAATGATCAATTCAGCCAATGAAATCTTTTGATGCAACAAATTGCATATCTAGAACTGAGGTGTTTCTTGAAATATTTGCATCAGTTTCATTTTTTGATTTATTAATCTTTCCTTTTTTTTTTAATCAAACATTTTTCTTTAGCTATAATTCTGGCATTTTGCAGTTTGGGACAAAAATTTCATTAAAACCAGTTTTAAAGATAAAAAATTTTTAAAAAATTTGCCAGTTCTTGAGGTAGCATTGTACAGAATTTTAGTTAATCAAAAAATAAATAAATAAATAAGAATAAAATTAAAAAAATAAATTTAAAAAAAGTTGCCTTTCAGGAAAATGTAGTAGAGGGTCAACATTTACCAATTGTGTAAAAGATAAAAAAAAATCTTTGTGCTCGATGCCTACAGGGTCAGTAGTTCACCTTTATAAATTAAGTGAAACAATCTGAAAAGGCAGCATGAATTGGCAGTAGTGCTTCTGGAAGTGCAGCGGAGCTAGCATGAGTGCAGTGGGGTAGTTGAGGTGTCAGAGGTTGGTAATGGCAATAATAGAAGAGATATTGGTGATAGGAATGGCGGAACAGATGATAGGAGAATGTGGAGGGAAGGGAAATTTACAAAATGGGTTTATGTTCACTAAAACATGTGTTGAGGAATTCTATATAGTAAAAGAGAAAGAGAACAATTTAGAACCATGTGTGTGTGTGTGTGTGTGTGTGTGTGTGTGTGTGTGTGTGTGTGTGCATACATGTGTGATAGGCTTAAAAACAATGATAGAAGTATTGATAATAAAGACCGAAAGAAAAAACACTAATGATGTAGAAGAAAAAGTACAAAAACATCAAAATGAGGAGGAATAGAAAGAAGAAGAGAAGAGGAGGAAAAGAAGAACAAAATGAGGGGTAATAATAATAATAATAATAAGAACCAAAACCGAAAAAAAAAGAAAGAAAGGAAGAAAAAATTGCAAGAAAGAAAAAAGAAAGAACCAAGAACAAAAAAGGAAAAAGGAAGATGAAACAAAAATGAAAGAACAAGAAAAAAAGAAAAAACCAAAAATGAAAGAAAAAAGAAAGAACAAAAGAAAGAAAAGAACCAAAAGTGAAAGAAAGAAGGAAAGAAAAAGAGGAGCAAAAAAATGAAAGAATGAAAGAAAAAAAGAACCAAAAATGAAAGAAAGAAAGAAAGAGGAGAACCAAAATTGAAAAAAAACAAAGAAAGAAAAAGAAGAACCAAAAAATGAAAGAACAAAAGAAAAAGAAGTATCGAAAATGAAAGAACAAAAGAAAGAAAGAAAGAAAGGAGACAGAAAAGAAAAAAGAAGAAAAATGAAAGAAGAATACAAATGAAAGCAGGCCACTTACAGTTATCAGAAAGAGATAAACAAGAATACAAAGAAATATGTGAATGGGGAAAGAAAATAGAGAGAAACAGAAAAGAAAAGTATAAGTTGTCAAATGAATAAAGAAATCAAAGAATAGGAAGAAGGAAAGAAAAAAATGAAGAAAACCCTTGAATGATGTCAATGATAATAATCGTGAGTAGAAGAAAAAAGACTGAAGAAGTATAAGAAAATGTGGAAAAAGATAAAGAAAAACTTCTAATAATGAAAGAGAAGATAAAAAGTCTCATCAAGTCAAAAATAAGACAGAAAAGTTGAAAGCAAACAAAGATAAAAAGAGAGATTATAACAGACATTGCTAAAAGACAATTTGAAAAATTGCCTTTACAAAATTTCATGAAGAAAATAATTCAGAAATATTATTTCAAAATCACCATCATATCAAGAAAAATCATAGCAAAAATTAACGAGAAAATATTTTTTACTTTATATTTTATGATAAAAAAAAACAAAAACATTTTTTTAAATTGTTCATATGGGAAAAGTACTATACTAAACCTGACCAATGGCTAAAAATTATATTAAGAATAAAAATATACCAAAAAATGTCTAGTAGTAAATAACATTAAAAAAGAAAAGTTGTACAAATTCATTAGATCAGCAGTAAAAAGACTAACATCTGATTCAGCACTAAAACAAGAAAAAATAAATCACTTTAAGAAAATGACAAAATTATTGTTGAGTCATTGTTACAGGCTTGACTGAATTTATTGTTTAGTCTGTTTGAAAACATAATTTTACATCTCTTGAGAAACATTTAAAAAATATAATCTTTCTGCTTTTGGTTTTTGTTTCAAATGAAGATGATTTAATTTATTTTATTTTTGTTTAAATATTCCAATAAAGAACAGTATTATGATCATGGCTGCTTAACAGTAAGAAATACGAAAACTGAGATTTGAAAGCTCCACATCAAGTCTAGAACCTGACATTGTTTTACTTGATCTCTGTATAAAAAGAAAATTGATATTAATTTTTCAAAAAAGTAAAATTACTTTAACACCCAATTAAAATTACTTATGCATTCCACAAAAATACACCTAAATTTTTTGACTAGACTAATTCCTCTTGTGAGGTTCAAGGCAGATAATTTGATATAGCTGATAGAAAATAAGTGGTTAAAACTTTTGTTTTCTCATGAAGCCTGGGTTTAAATTTCATCCCGGTTAATTTGTCAAGAAGGTGACTTTTTGATGTTATTGGTCTGAAGAAAGCAATCCCAACATGCATCAATTTTGGAAAGTGCCTGTAAATCATACCACAGGTTGACCCAAGCTTTGTAAGTGAAACTGGGTAGACAGCTCCCTTTGAGGAGCTGTCAATGGATGTGCTAGCTTTAAGCTACAAGTTGTCGTGACTGAGAGGGTGTCCTGCCCTTATTCAGATTTCAGTTTTTTTCATGCTGGATGATGCACTTTCACCCAGAAACTGTAACTAAAGTCTGCAGTATAAACCACAGATGGGCTTTGTGAGTGTTGAACAAATACAAGTGCACCTGAGCAAGCATCTGCAGTGGGATTAGATAGCCACACTTGTAGACAGGTATTCTCAGATGCAAGCCATATGTAAGAAATAAACCATATTCCCATCACAATTATATGCTTAAATAAATACCATATTAAAACATGCTCAAACTTTATTTTCTATTCAAAAACATAATAATTACAAACATGCCAGGAAATTTACACAATGCAACACACACCAGCTAAATTGTCTGTTGGCCATAAATTAACATCACCATATGAAATATTTGACCATTCAGAGAAAACTAAAACACTATATTTCATGAGCCTATTTTTTAGAAAAGATTTCTTATAAAATCCCACAGACTTTGACTGTCAAAGAGCAAAGATGCAGCTGTCTTGAGTTTTTTCAGAGTGTGTGTTGAAGTAAAAGTGTTGGTGATTTCAAACAAATCATCTCTAAGTACAGTAGCATACATGACCAATTAATGACTTCAAACAAATTATCTTCCACAACAAAGATAGTGAATTTTTGCTTATTAAAAATGTTTTTTTTTTCAACCATATTTTTTCCTGCAGACTATCTAAAAGTATTGTCTAAACTCTAACCGTTTTCTGTGTACCAACTACCCAAAGATTTTAAATAAACTAAAGATTGTTTTATTCCTTTTTAACTCTATTGATTTCATACACGTGTTTATAAATACAGATAATTTATTTAACAGGCATACCCATGTTTTCTTCATTTTTATTGTTTGGAATTCGAACATTTGGATGGTTCATATAAAAAAAAGATGGATGGTTGGATTTCTTATAAGCAAATTTGAATTTTACATGCTACAATTGTTCCTATGGTCAGAACCATCTAAGGTACGGGCAACTCGGGCAGTTGCCCAGTAGTGCAATCATGTAAAAATAAAAAAAATTATACTTGTAAGTGTGCCAAAATTAAGCTGCTTGGGGTGCCAACAACCTTAGGGTCAGTCCTGTCTATGTGTATGCAAGTAGTGTAATTGTTAGCAACTCAGAAAAAGCTGACTTTGAATTCTGTATAAGAACATTTATGTTCAAAACAAAAAATAAATATTAGGTACAAATATCTATAGGAAACATATGAAGTCATCTTTTATTACCATTAGATAGGGATTAAGTAGCAGGATTAACTGAGTTGTCTTTCCTTGGAGTAACAACTCTGCTGATAGTGTCATGCCAAGAGTTTTTTTAACCCATTAGAGTTGCAGGGACCACATAGCATTAACACTATATCAAATTTGACTGTCATAGGTCTATCAATAAACTATATCTAGTAGCAATGCCTCTGATTAGGAGTTTTTGAGAAGCATGGAACTACTTCTTAATTTCTTTTGTTTCTAGGTACACCTTGATCTGGTGCGGTAGATCCTTTTAGGGTCCCAGCTATGGGCAAAAAATTGAACCTCCTCAAAACTGGGCTCAAAACATTAAAGTATAAAAATACATTACAAAAACCACTAAAAATACATTTTCATAGTAAAAATAAATAAATAAATCACCAGCAATACAATTTTGGCATTAAATGACTCATAGAGAGTTGATATGTCATTAAACAAACAAGCGAACAAACAAAAATCAAATTTGATTTTAATGTCAAGAAAAGTTAAGCTATAATTTTCTAATGTTATCAATGTACAGACTAACAAGAAGTAACATTATTGTTGATTAAACTCCAGTGAATATGAGGCTTTGGAATTTCCTCTGAATGTGGATTCTACATTTTTATGAAGATGTAAGAGACTCTCTTCTACTTCTCTTTCAGGTGGGTGCTTATATGTGCTCCTACTATCCGCTATTCCACATGTGTACATCTTAAATGCAGCTGGGCTAACCAACTGTCTCTAAGTTTGGAGCAGTCACTGTGTGCTGCAGATCTATTCCTGGTGGCTAAAAGATCAACTTTCAACTCAGTTCACTGAATCATATCGCTTCTCTGATGTGCTCATGTAACACTGAGTGCAAAGTCTATTTTGGCATCACCTCAGTTGAGTCACACACTACAGTAAAAAATGTTACTACTGATTGGTTATCTGAAGTAGTTTGATTCCTTTATCTCTAATTAGAGCCCTGACAGGCATTATGATGAGATTAAAGCTAATAGTCACACTTAAGTAACATTTTCTTTTCTCACTTTTCACTTGTGGAACTCCCTTCCAGTTCCATGCTTTCCAGCCAATTTTGACCTACAAAACTTTAAATGCAATATTAATTGCTTTAGTATTTGTCTATATTTCTGAGATGAGGTAGTATTTACAGTATTTATCTCTCTCTAACCCTGCAAGTTAATTGTTCACCACTGCTGTAGCCTGGTACTGAACTCTTAACTCTAAGAGTCAAGTCAGGAACTAACCAATGTCTATATCTACTAGGCCATGTGTTCTTGACTCTTAGAGTTGTGAGTGCAATACCAGGCTACAGAGTGGTGAACAGGTAACTTTCAGAGTTAAAAGGAGATGCTCATGACTTCCAATCGAGGCTTTACGCAAGAAATGAGGATGATATACACCAGTGATTATAATAAAGGGTTTGGTTCGAAATTCCCAGCACTTGAAGAAGATTGGAGCGTACAACAGTGGAAATGTCATACAAATGGCAACAAAGATGAGGACAATAGTCTGAATAATGTAAATACTGTAATATTAATTGCTATCTATTGTCTTGATTACTCTTTCTTTTTCCTGCTCATTATTAATGTTTCTGTTTCTAATTCTTCCACACCCTGTAACCCCTTATAAGTAAGTATAAGCCTACTGTGTAGACTTATATTAGTGTAGAAAAAAAACAAGTGTTAGAAGTATAAAGCAAAAGCAGACTTTAGAAGGAACCAGAAACATGATCCTAAATAGGAAACAAGAGAAAAACCTCTACTCTTGTTCAAAAGAATGGGGAGACCTGTGAACTGGAAGATAGTCAAACCTATCCTTTTTTCAAATGCGCTTTTGTTTTTGATATCATTGTTAGTATATAATGACATTAGGTATTTTCTTTCAATCATTTCACTCCAAACAAGGGTAACAAAGCCACTAAGATGCAAGAGATTATTGAGTGTAAAAGAATAAAAAAAGTAAAGCATTAAGGAGAGAGAAAAAAAAGAACAGTAATTAGGAAGACAGAAGATAATTTGCATTTAAATTTTTGAAGATCAAATTGGACTGGGAAGCAAGAGAGTTCCAGAAGTGAGAAGTACATGAGAAGAAACTGTTAGGATAAAACTTATGGTTACATCTAGCAATTTCAACTCTAAAATGATGAGACCTAGCTACCAATCTAGTACTGTACTTGTAAATCTGTGATATAAAAGAGGAAATTTCATTAGAACAGTTACCCTGAAAATGTTTATAGAAAAGTGTCTTAGTAGCTTCACTGCCTTTCATGAAGGGATACCAATTAAAAAAGAAAATATTATGAGTGTAATTTATGCTATATACACATGGACTATTGTCCTCATGTTTATTTTTGTCATCACAATATCTTAGTTGTGCATTTCAGTTTTTAACATGTGTGCCAGCCAGGGTAACATACAGGAAATTCTCTACTGAACCCTATATTTAATCTACAGAGACAGTGAGGGACCAAATGTTTGTACTCTCAGGACCAGAAAACAAATGACCAAAACTGGTCTTTGCGTATCCGGCTCCATGTATATGTTCCAACAGAAAACCAAAAATGAATAAATATCAAATTCCTGTTCGCGAGCCTACGTGAATTTTATTTACCGGCCAATGGGAAGCCCAGAATCAAGTACAGGTGTGTATTCCCAAATGACCTGCTGAGACCCACAAAGACGAAATAAAAAGTTGACGCAGAAAGCATCGCCAGAGTTGAGAAAGTGTGAGCATAATTAGCATGTTCCTTGATCTCGTCAAGTGATCCACTATGCTCGCCTCCCCTTTCCCTCTCACCTTCTTCTTCGCTGTCCCCTGAGCTACTTACCTGACCAACAGACGGAGATATCAAAGACATTCCTCATGGACAAATGCTCTCACATGCATATGCACAAACTCTTTTTCAGTATTGATTGCTATGAACATTTTAACGTTCTTTGAACCCATCCAAAAGGCATTACTTTATTTTTGAAAAAAAAACCTAAATTGATATTTGTATATATATACATGGCTGTATATGACTACCAGGCACACCGGGTATGGGTCTGGGCCGATCCGTGCAATCATAGTGAATATCTGAGCAAGGAAAAATGTCTTCGTCAGAAATCAAACTAAGCAATTCACAAAGAAAGAAGGAAAAATGAAGAAAACATCCGAATGAACGCAGTAAAAATCTGTTTGTTTATTTATTAATTTTGAGAGAAAAGACTGGTTATACTCAGAATGTCCGAACCCGTTTTCCTGCTTTCGTTAACGTTCTGTGCCTAATTGTCATTGGAATAGCTGAAAACATCCGTACAAATCATAGTTTCTGGAAACGGATGGCACTGATGATGTCATCACATTGTTAACTAATAAATCTGGGCAATTTTCTCTGTGCCCAGTGTTTTTTTAGCATCAGCTATGGCCCTGTATATATAAATGTTGTTTCTATACTCAATTCAATTTTCTTGTTTTATAACCCCTTTTATAACTTATAGTGGGCCATCTAATAACGAGGCCAAATTCAGTTAATCTGTCTCAACACATGACTACTCTTCACTAGAACGGATAACCAACTATATGTTCTTGTTCTCCTGCCCATATATAAGGATATCTCATTTTGTTCTCATTTTTAGTACTACTCTGTTATTGGTTACCCAGTTCCCACTGAGTCCAAGAATAAACCACCACAGATTGAACTTGTAGAATCACTTCTACATGCCTGTACATACTTATATACATATTGGCATGTATACACATATACACACATATACCCACATACTCTTACATTAGTACCACACATGAAACCTCTTTTTTACCGTGCTTTATTCAGAAATATATAAGCTGATTTTCACACATGCTTAGGCCAGTTGGATCCTGCTTTTCGGAGATAACAGTCTGAATGCTGTTAGTTCCTTTCCAACTCATATATTGCGCTAACTGCATTCAGCAATTAGTTACACCAAAAATATTTCTCTCTCTTTTACAAGCATACTTCACTACATGTATAATTATATTTAACTACTGATTAGTACAAACATCATATTTCCTTTTTTCAGGAACTCTTCCAGTATGAACATTGATACATTTTCTTCAACATCCAAGAGAGAACTTTCTCCACTATATCTTGCATGCACAAATTAATCAATCCTGTAACTATGTTTAATACATTTTTGTTATTCTTGTTACATTGTGCTCTGAGTTATTTTTATTATAAATGTAGTGGATTGGACAACCAGTCTACTTTATAATGGTGACTCTACTTTCAAATTACTACCATGATGTTTGAGCTACAACAAATAGTAACATATTGTCAAGTCCACAACAAACTAACAAATACTATGTCACCAAATTCACAAACCAATACTAAACTATTGTCTTGTAGGACAGTAGCCTGCCTGTTAATAGTGTAACCAAGGATAACTCATCATCCTTTAAATTCAAACAAAAATATGTTATGAATGTTTCCTTGAGTATAACTGACCCCATATGATTTTAAAACTTACAATTTTAACACATGTCTGAGTGAAGGAAGATTGTATTGCATCAATTTTATAACTGGAGTAGTGGTTAGTCTACTTAGAAAATTTATACCAGGAAAACTTGTAAGAGGGCCCAGTCAAGAGGACCCTCTTAATCACAAATCGTAGTCAAAGAAATCAAATAAAAATAAAGGTTTTAGACAAAATATTACATCTTCCCAACATTTCCGCAATATTTTCCATTTTGTTTTTAGTTTTTACTTTCTTTATTTCTAAAGTGAGAGACTATCACTATGAAGCTCATTATAAAATTTCCTGGGATGTTGTTGGGCCAGTCCACTATTGCTTACCATAGGCTCTCAGAGGGAACATACAACTATCTCAGCTAAGTAGGCTAGCTCAGACTGATACAAGGTCTCAGTGATTAAAGTTGCCTAACTAGTAAATGACCAATGAAACTAACTTAATAGCCATCACTTTATAATGAGCACCCATTAATTAATTTTACTAATTAGGTTATTATTTAAGAATACCAGCCATTGATTGAATCCAATTATGTCATAATTGATTAAAAAAAACGTTTAGCAGTTTTCTTTTTATAAAATAAAATTGTCATCAGCTCAAGTAAAAATAAAAGCAGAAAAAAATGAAATTAATGTCTTTGATCAATTTAGAAAATTATTTGTGTATTGAAGAGGAAAATAAGAAATTGTTGATATATACTCACTTTAGTTAAATCCATAACAAACACCATAATCTCTTTAGGTAAAGAATATTGTCTCCTCATGTGAAGAGTTCCATTTATTACCCTGTCTTCCACTTGCAAAACTTTTCTACTTCCAGCCTTTAATAATATCAGAATGATTAACAAAAAAAAAAAAATTAATCCCAAATAATGATATACAAACATAAGTTTTGCCGATGTAACACAAGTTTTTTTACTCTTTGCACTTATCCTTCCAAGTATTTGTTTATTTATCTCATTTCAACAATTGTATTGAATTTGAATGCATATTTATTTATTTGTGTAATTATATCCTTGAAGATGATCCACTTTACATATTGTAAAAATAATTAATTCAAATTATTCAAGAGGTGTCATTTTAAAGCAAAAAAGAAGCAAAAGACAATTTTTCTATCAGTTTGTCCCTAAAGGGGGAGAAAAAAACGAGACAGAAATCTTGTTCAAGAACTGTAAAATGTTTCCCAGATGGATTTATTTGGAAGAATTTTGAATATTTATAAATATTTCTGCATTGGAAAAGTTCATTAAACTGAAAAAGTCAATAAAAGAAAATATTCTTTTGGAAAATTAATTTGTTTATTGATTATTTAAAAGACAGTTTTTCTTTTATGGCTTAGGAGATAAAATAAAGTAAAATAAAAATTGTATTTTTGAAGAATTTTGGAAATATTAAAGTGCTTGTAAAAAATTATTGACTGTGTTGAAAGATCATAACTAATCAACATTACCAAGATTATTTTTTTGTACTAATGTTGACCCAATATAAGACCCAAGAGTCACTCAAGATATAAGCTTACTATGTTGACTTATATTAGTGTAGAAAAAAAACAAGTGTTAGAAGTATAAAGCAAAAGCAGACTTTAGAAGGAACCAGAAACATGATCCTAAATAGGAAACAAGAGAAAAACCTCTACTCTTGTTCAAAAGAATGGGGAGAACTGTGAACTGGAAGATAGTCAAACCTATCCTTTTTTCAAATGCGCTTTTGTTTTGGATATCATTGTTAGTATATAATGACATTAGGTATTTTCTTTCAATCATTTCACTCCAAACAAGGGTAACAAAGCCACTAAGATGCAAGAGATTATTGAGTGTAAAAGAATAAAAAAAGTAAAGCATTAAGGAGAGAGAAAAAAAGAACAGTAATTAGGAAGACAGAAGATAACAATTTGCATTTAAATTTTTGAAGATCAAATTGAACTGGGAAGCAAGAGAGTTCCAAAAGTGAGAAGTACATGAGAAGAAACTGTTAGGATAAAACTTATGGTTACACCTAGCAATTTCAACTCTAAAATGATGAGACCTAGCTACCAATCTAGTACTGTCCTTGTAAAATTGTAATATAAAAGAGGAAATTTCATTAGAACAATTACCATGAAAATATTTATAGAAAAGTTAGAGGTATATGCAGAAAGTTGCTTTAAAAAAGTAATCTGAATCATGTACATATCACAATATATTAAAACTTTTTCAACTTTGCATTATAATAAATTATAAATGTCATTATCCTCAGTAAAAATGTAAACAACACAAAAAGCTAATGCCTTTGAGCAATTTAACATTTCTCGTTAGTATTAAAAAGATTGTATAACTTGGAATGCTTTTTTCAAACACAAACTAAGAATAAACATGATTATTTACTTTATTTATTAAAAAAATTATCTTTTTACTACTTTGAAAACATTAGTCTTCAATAAAAGTTTAATTGTTCTGGTTGTATTTTTAATATATGTTCTTTTTGTGTATTTTTATGTAGACTGGACTGTTTGTGTGAAAAATTGTTACACGTACACTGCAGCCATAATTATTAGGCCAGCCCAGTTTTTTAAAAGAAATGATGAATTTCATACTATTTTTAGTATTTATTGCCAAGTGGATAATTCTAAGTGAAAATAGAATGGTTCTTTTGTTATTATTACTTTGCAAAATTTTACAAGGCCAATAGCAACAATTTATCAATCGCATCCTGTAAGTTTTATCTATCTATCTATCTACACTACCGGCCATAATTATTAGGCCACCCCAGTTTTTTAAAAGAAATTATGTATTTGATACTATTTTTAGTATTTATTGCCAAGTAGATAATTCTAAATGAAAATAGAATTGTTCTTTTGTTAATATTGCGTAATAATATGTGCATCAAATGAACTGTTCTGGTGTCCAGTTTTGTGATCTCTTCCCCATGCTAGTTTCTTCTTCTTATTGACTGGCCAAAGCAAAGGCTTCCTGGCTGCCTTGTAAAATTTTGCAAAGTAATAATAACAAAAGAACCATTCTATTTTCATTTAGAATTATCTACTTGGCAATAAATACTGAAAATAGTTTGAAATACTTAATTTCTTTTAAAAACTGAGATGACCTAATAATTATGGCTGGTAGGGTATATCTTTTTGTTGCAAAGGAGCTGACACCTCTCTAGCACTCTAAGATGGAATGGTCTGGAGACTGAAATAGCTCTATAAATAAAGATTAATAATAATAAAAAAATCAGAATGTCATTGATGATTATTATTAGACAGTGCTGTCTGTAACTCTAACAATTTAACCTCTCCTCTCTTCTAATTATTTTTGTTTTGTCTTATCTGTGTTTGTTTTGTTTGTACTTCATATCCATTAGCACAATTCATCTGATATCATACTGCAACCTCAGCAAAACGACACTTTTTTGGCTTAGTGGTTAAAACCTACCAAAGATCCATTTCAGGTTATGGAGATTTTTTTTATATATACTGACCACTGAGAGACGTAATCTCAAGCCCTAGTAAGAATCCAAATGGGGTCCTTGTGAGCCTAAATTTCTGAATAAATAAAACTCAGGTCAGTAGATGTAGGAAAAGACTTTTTGACAGCAAGGGGACATGGCAAATCAACATCAAGGAGCAGAAGGCATTTGACATCAAGAAGAAAGCATCAAAAGGGACAAAGTTGCCAGCCAGCCACAGAGAGACTAAAGAATTTTAAAGTTCTAGTGAAAATTCTCCTCTGGTTGAACAACAAAGAACAAAAAGAATTCTGAGAAAGTTTCCTAATCATAAAGTGCAAAATTTCAAAATGTTATATACTGCAGCTGGATCTGGACTAACAATGAATACATATATTCAAATATATATATTTTCCTAACACACTAACCTGCTCCCATTCCTCCTGACATTCCCTATGTCTAACCACTTCTCTTTACCTTCTCCTATGTAGCCCCATGCGCAATAGTGGCAGTGGAATGCCTTGTTTGGGGTGAGATGATTAAAAAAAGAAAAAAAAATATATATATATATATAAAAATATAATCGTTTTATTCTGCTTGTGTGGAACCAGAAAGAGTCGTGCACATGAAGAGGCCATCAGGAATCATTAGCCAGTCTCTGTCTTTTCATCCAAAACTTCTTGATTTTATATAGTGTTAAAACTCTCAATAAACCAGAATATGTAACTTTCAACATTGCACCACCCAATCATGTTGGGCTATGTTGGACAAGTGTGATTAAAAAAATGTACAATGTGCTTATCTGTATCAATCCATGATGTGACTAGCTCTGATAGTAGCCCCATGCATTATGTTTTATTAAAATGTAACTGGTCTCTATAAATAGTTAAAAAGGAATTAACTCTATATTTATGAATACATCACAAAGAGATTTAATTCACAGCTGTTAGGCAATGAATGCTTTAATCCAATAGGTCAAATGTCCAACATGTATTACATATTATGTATTACATAAATAATTTTTAAAATTTCAATTATCTATTAGTTAAATTGATTAAAATGTAACAGTTTAGAGACTTTGGATAAAATTCTACTTGAGTGTGAGTTGAATAAGAAATAAAAAAGAAGAAAATCTTGCCAAACTGTGCTAGTGTTTCTCTAATTTCTAAGTCAATGGCAGCTCTTTTTAGGCAGTAAAGGGGAATGAAATAATGGACAAGTAAATAAAAGACAGGAAAAAAAATAATGAAAAGAAACAGACAGAAATGCAGACTTTCATTCAGATTTCCTTTTCTTTTCTGGATTTTTAAGGTTGAGGCGATCACCTTGTTATTGATAAAACAACAAAAAAGTACAAAACAAAATAGATACAATGTTGCTTGCATGATTCTACTTCTTTGCTTGCTTGCTTCATTTCTTCTTTGTCTTCATCTTAGACATAATTTTCACCTAAGCCCTTATTTAGGCATTGTTGTTAATCTCAGTTTTTTTCATTTTAGACTTAGTGATCGTTTTAGTTTTATTCTTCATTTTAGTCATAGTTTTGATCTTAGTCTCTGTTTTCGTCTTTGTTTCATTCTTTATCTTAGTCAATGTTTTCATCTTAGTCCTAGGCTATGTCTTAGTCTTCATCATAGTTTTGATCTTAGTCTCTGTTTTCATCTTTGTTTCATTCTTTATCTTAGTCATTTTTTTCATTGATGTACTAGGCTATGTCTTAGTTGCAGTCTTTGAATTAGTCATTTTTTTCATTGATATTCTAGGCTATGTCTTAGTCTCAGTCTTTTCAGCATTTCTTAATTTGAAGGAATTTAATTTTTTTAATGTGTTTGCAGTTGAAATTTCTGTTTATTTTTTTTTCTCATTTCAATCAATGCAAAACAATAATGCAGCTAAGACACAAAGGGTTACTTATTGTGGAAAGAATAAGAAAAAAGAGAAACCTTATTAAAGAGTAAGAGAAGAGCAATCAAGAAGTTGAAATTTCTGTTTATTTTTTTTCTCATTTCAATCAATGCAAAACAATAATGCAGCTAAGACACAAAGGGTTACTTATTGTGGAAAGAATAAGAAAAAAAGAGAAACCTTATTAAAGAGTAAGAGAAGAGCAATCAAGAAGACTGTAGATAATGATTGACATTGGATTTAAATTTTTGAACATTAAAATTAGCTGTAAAGTATGGAGTGGGAAGATATTTTCACAAGTGAGAAGTGTGAAAAAAAAAGTTTTTAGCTTAAAACGTATGGTTACATCTAGCCAACACAACAGTAAACTGATGAGACTTTGTTGCCAATGTATTGCTGTACTTAAATGCATAGTCTTGGTACCATAGTGGAAACTTCATCCAAAAAAATACTATGAAATTATTTATAGAAAAAACCCAGGGAAGCTACATTATAGTGGTGAGAAAATGACTGAAGGAGAGATGCCAGGTCAAGACCAATAATATTATTAGAAATGTATTATTTTGCAAGTCTTGAAAAAATGTACTAAAAGTAAGAGTTTTTAAAATTTTATATATATATATATATATATATATATATATATATATATATATATATATTTGTAATGAATTATGTTGAACATTATTTTTACCGGTACTCGTATTTAAGTAGATATTCTGTTTTGTATCCAAGTATTCCTGTCTGCTAGGGCTGCTTGCCAAGTCCTTCTTACCAATGCCTGATCAGTTGCATTTGTGTTTGTTCAACACTGACAGAGCCCATCTGTCATTTTATATTACAGTTGTGCTGAACAGACCTTAGATACTGTTTCTGAGAGAGAGAGAGAGAGAGAAAAAAAGAGAGAGCATTATTCCACATGATCAACACTTTGAACAAGACCAGTACACTCATACCCTCGATCATGATTAGCACAACCATCAGCAAACAATTTTGTCTACCTAATTTCACTCACAAATCTTAAATCAACTCATGGTCAAATTTTCAGGCATTTTCCAATGATGGCTCATGCCTTCTTGATATTATCAGCCTCCATAGGCTAATAATATCAAGAAGTCACCATTCTGATAAATCCACCATAGTAAGATTAAAACCTGAGTCTCATGGTCAGGAATCAAACATTCTAGCCACTCAGCCAAATGTAATCGATAAAACCCATCATTTTCAGTGGTACATGAATCATCAACAAAACCTCACCGTTAATGAAGGAGTTGTCAATGTTTCTGTAACTTGTCTATTTTACTTGTATTTTTTTTTAACTTGTCTTTTTTTCTAGGGAAACTTCTTTCTCCTCTGGTTGAAGTAGACTGGTTGCCAACCAAGGCTATAGAACCCAATCTGTTCTGCTATTTAACTCATTACTAGAGGGAGAAGAGATGGATTTATACCTGTAGCAGAAAAGCTGTAAATCAGTAGCACGAACACTAGAAACACCCTTGTAACAAATTCTGGTTTGGTATGCAACACCAAGAATTACGCTTAATACACAAAAAAAAAATCATTCTGTCAACTCAACAAAAACTCGCCTTTTATTACAGTCTCACCAAGCCAGAGAATTTGCATATTGGGCATGCTGCCAGCCTTGATCTGACTTGCTGATGCATGTGCCTCATCATTTCAGCACTGGTATCATGAGCAATTTGCTCGCACCTATAGGATCTATGAGTTAATTTGCCACAATACCTTTCCCAAGGGTTATATGAATTAAACTGAAATTTGAACTTGGTTCTCTAATTTCCCATTTTGAGCCAATCTCCACTATACCACAATGCACATCCACAACCATGTGCAATACCAATACAAATAATAATATTAAGAATGAACTGCAATAACTTATATTGATACTAGCAGTATAGCCCAGCGTTGCTCAAGTGTAATGAAAACTTTAATGAATAGCCTCTTGATCAGACAAGGTTTTTATCATGCTTATATAACACAATTTTCGATCTACCACAAACAAGCATATTCATGGTTGAGTGGTTAAGACGGTACCAGATCAAATGGTATGCATCCCCTATTATATAGGGGTCACAGGTTCGAATCCTGCTGGATAGCACACATTTTCGTAATAAAAATTTATCGTAAATAATCAGGCCGGTAGATATAAATATAAAATACTGTTTAATTAAAAACAGAATATCTACTTAAATACGAGTATCAGTAAAAATAATGTTCAGAATAATTCATTACAAATTGTCGGGTGCTTATAACCAAGTTTCGTTAAAATTCATTAATTTCTGTAACATGTTTACATATATATTATCGATTTTCTGCACTATTGTAAGAACTGCAACCTTGAAACTTCTGAATATTGTTTTTTATGTCTTTGTGCATGAGTGTATCAAATTTGATTAAAATTGAACCACTCCTTATATAACCTGATTTTTTTTATTATCGATTTTCGATATTTATTGGGCGTACATCGACACAAGACCTAGCTAAGAACACTCGCAGATGCTTATAGTACAACTGTGTAACTTTTCAAGAAAATTGGTTCAGCCGTTTCGGAGTCTATAAGTAATGGGGACACACATACACACAGACCCATACACACACACACACACACACACACACACACACACACACACAGAGAGAGACAAAGTTCCATTTATAAATAAGTTTAGATTCAAAATTCAAATAAATATTTGAAATACATATTTCATCATTCAAAGTTGAATGTTCTAATTAAGAACTTGCAAACCTAATAAACTTGAATGTTGTGTATATGCATTGAAAGTTAGCAGCATTACTCCAAGTGGTTTGCATCTCCTTATCATATGCTTTTTATTATATTATTTAGAAATCACCAATTTTTATTTGCAGAAAAATCATACTTGCTTTTTCAGCTAAAATATCAGACAAACCAAGTTTTGCTTTTATTAAATTATGAGTAAAACTTCTGAATAATTCATGAATAAATTAGATTAAATATTTATTTTATTGGTGCAAGATAGAAATAACTTGAGTGAATATGTATTTGTTGAAGTCTCTAGCATTCTGTTCATTTGTTTGTAAATAGGTTCAACCTAATGTACACTAGCAAAATTTTACCATGACTCTGACAACTTGTAAAGATTGTAATTTGAATCTTAGACTTATGAACTGTTTGCTTGTATTCCTCTTTTGAAAGCCATTGACTTGCATGGTTCAGTGAGTAGGGCATTGAAGGATGTGAGGTTTCCAATTTTATATGAAGGGCCAAGTAAATGATGTGGATGTGCACTGTGATGCAGAAGATATCAACTCAGAATGAGAAATTGGAAAGATGAGTTTAAACTTCAGTTGAATTCATTGCATTCACTTATGCACAAATACCCTTGGGAAAGGTATGAATTCATCTTCACTCCTTCCAGCTATGGGTTGAATAGCAAAACAGATTAGGTTATAAAGGCTTGGTTGGCAACCAGTCTACTGCAGAAAGAAATGGCAAACTACTGCAAGAAAATATTTTGCCTAGTTAATCATGGATCAAAAGAGACATGATTGCCTAATTATCATGTATCATACTTAACTTACTGGCTTACGACCACATCACATTGAATACACCAGTTCTCGCTCAATCACCGAAGTTAAGCAACATTGAGCCTGGTCAGTACTTAGATGGGTGACCGCTTGGGAATACCAGGTGCTGTAAGCATTTACTCATGGATGTGCGTTGTGGTGCAGTGGGTATCGACTTGGAAAGAGAAATCGGTAAGCCGAGTTCAAATTCCAGTTGAATACCCTGCATTCACTTAAGCACTGGTACCCTTGGGAAAGGTATTAATCTGTCTCTTCCCTCCAGTTATGGGTTAAATAACAAGGGTAGGACTTGGAGACCCTGCCCTGAAAAACAAATCCCAATGAATCTTGATACTCGAAAAAGAAAAAAGTATTACTAGACACAAAACTTATATAAAAAGAACAATAAATTGTTGAAAGAAAACGGTATTACCAGCAATAAATAAATAAAAAATTTAGTTGGCAATAAATGACCTGCCGAGGTTGATATGCCATAAAAACAAAACGACCAACCAACTTAACTAACTGAAATCATGTTCATTATCACAAAATTTTCTAAATCAGGTTAGTATTTGAAAAGTCATTAATTTTCTTGTGGACATTATTATTTTTCTCTTAATTCCATGTGCCATGGCTCTTCATGATGTTGATGGTCATGACTCTGCACAATTTTATGTCTTTTGTATCTGTCTTTTTGTTATCTCTTCTAAACCATTTATTCTAACTTGCTAGGTATATTATGCATTGTTTTCTTCTCAGCCTCTTGTCTTTAATCTATGTTGTGAGTATCAAATTTTCCAAGCCTTCTTTCTACATTATATGCACTAGAAATGTCAATTCTCTCTTTCTGGTGGTATGTATAAATATCCTTTTTTGTTTTCATTTTCTCCAAAACGTTGTCATTGATCCCATACTTGGCATATGGTATTCTCAGCATCCTTCTGTAGAATCATGTTTCTGTTGCTTCAAGTGTCTTCTTCATTTGTGAGGAGATTGTTCAGCTTTCACCATCATATGGGATGGCTGATATTATGCAATTATTCAGGATTTTTTACTTTGTTTCTCAAAAAGAATTCCAATTTCCTAAAACTTTGCTGAACATTTGGATGGCATCTTTCACTATGCCAATGTACTTTTGCACTTTCCATCCACTGTTGAAACACTTCCCAAATATTTAGATTGTCTAATTTGGAATTTTCATGTTGAGCTGTTCCTTTTGCTGACAATCATGCATTCTATTTTCTTGCAATTCATGGTTAGTCCTTCCTTCTTGCTTTCCTTCACAACCTTCTGTAGAATTTCCTGCAGTTTCTTGGCTGTGTTTGCTATCAACTCTGTGTCAGCTGCATATTTCATACGTTTAAAGTAGTTTACTAATATTATTTGCTTAACTGATTGTCTAATTTTTTGTATTTTTATTAATTATTAGTTTTTACATTCCAATAATTTATTAGGGAAACTGATTGAACAAATAACTTGTTTTAAGATAATATCAGTGATTATCTCAGAATGCATTATACAAAATGTTACTCAGAATAGCTAATTAAATTTATATTTATGATATAAATATATATTATATACTATTATATAAATATTATATTGTATGATATCATTATTATCACTACATTATATGATATACTATGATAATAGCTACTGGACTATAGTCACACATTTTCCTGAAAAATTGTTTTAAGGGAAAGATTGTATGAATTTCAACAGACAGCAGCACTAGCTATGCAGTCAAAGAATGCTGAATATTTCCTTATAAAGAAATAGCTAATGTTACCATTACCATTGTAATGAAATAAAATAATAATGCCAGTTATTAATATTAGATTTTCTATGATTAATGCAATCATTCTTGTGAAGACCGTTGATGGATGATTGGAAAATTACTAAACTCTAAGTTGGTCTTAGATAAATACTTTACATTATATCTGATTTTTTATTTAAATATTTGATATATGTATCATCATCATTTATCCATCACACCCAGATGGTGCATAGGGCAGCAACTTTTTGTTGCTGTTTCTGTAACAAACTGTTTTTTACGGGGCTGGGTTGTTAGCCCTACACCCATCCCCGAAACCTGGAGGACCAGTGGAATATTCTTGGTCCTTATGTTTACAGCACATGTTATTCCCAAATGATCAACCATTTAAGTACTGACCAGGCTCGATGTTGCTTAACTTCAGTGATCAGATGGGAACTGGTGTACTCAACACGATATAGCTGTAGACATGATATATGTATAGCACAGTGATTATCAGTGTTGAAATTGGGAATCCAGAGCAAAAACATTTTCCTGAGAAGATGCCTGCAACAGGGATTGGTAGAATTTGAACTCAACACACCAGTTTGCTTTTGCCCAATTATCCTTTGAAAAGGAAGGAATCCATCTCTTTCTCCTGGGGTTAATAGCAGAGCAAACCAGGCTCTCTAGCATCAGTTAGCACCCAGTCTAGGAGAAAGAATACTCTAAATTAAAAACTGGTTGGAAACAAGTTTAGCCACCTTACCTTGTATAAATCTATTGGCTATAGAAACCACAACTGCAATCTGGTGTGGCTTTGGCCTTATCATTCACAGTGTTAACATATCGTTATTATATTATATTAGTGAATTTATCATATATTAAATTTATTTTTAAAATTTGTTGATAAAGGTCAAATTAATTTTATAAATTAGCATAAGAACTTCTCGTCAGAATCCATTTTGCACATTTATAACCTTTCCATTCATCTGTGCATTGAATATTGTTGCCATATCTGGTCAGGTGCTCCTGCTATTCTTCTCATAGTTCTTGATAAAATTCAAAGAAGGATCTGCAATGTAATTAATCCTGACTTGGCATCTTGACTTCAGTCACCATTTAACCAACATAATGTGGCTTCCTTCTGTCTTTTCTACAAGTATTTTCATAGCAATTGCTCGGACGGGCTTCATTCCCTGGTGCCCTGATCACATGTATTTACACATGCTACTAGACTGACATCAAGGTCCCACCCTTTTACCATTGAAATAGTTTTTTTTTTAATCATTTCACCCCAAACAAGGTAGTAATGCCACTGGTACACAGGGGGCTACATAAGGAGAATGAACAGTTATGTCAATATAAAATGGGTTAATGAAGGATGAGAATACTGGTGTGAAGAGAGTTGCGTAAGAGTAAAGTGTGAAGAGCAAGATTCAGGGGGTGTCGGGGAAAGGATAAGAAATGAAGGAAGTCAAGGAAATAAGAGATGGCAATGGACATTGCATTTAAATCTTTGGAGATTACAGCTATCAGGAAAGCAAGTTTAGTGTAGCCATCTCTTTTACTCTTACAGTTTCTTTACATGCACTTACCACCTGTGGAATTCCCTTCTGTTTACTTACTTCCCTGATAGCTACAATCTCCAAAAATTTGAATTCAGCATCAATTGCCATCTTCTATCTCCTTGAATTATATTAATCTTTTAACTCTTCTTCAACACTCCCTGTACCGTGTTTATTTTTTTCTTTCCCTCACTGTAACCCCGTGCACACCTGTGGCTGTCCCACCTTGCTTGGAGGGGGAAAAAGTTATTGCTATCTTTCAATGCTTTTAATTACTTTTAACTTCACTTGAGAATTATTAATAAATTTAAACAGATGTTTTTTTTAAATACTTATTTGCAAAATAATGTATATTTGTTTAAATAAATAAAACACTCATTTTTTTGGAAAGTCATTTTTCTTCTTCATTTTTATAATAAACTGTTACAAGTAAAAACGTTTTGTTTAATAAATAAGTGACCTTTGTCTTTCTTTGATGTTATATATCGTTTATTTATTTCTTGTCAAATTAACAAGATAATAAAAATTACATAAACTCCTTATTGCCAATCGTTAAAAAGAAAAAAGGGAATTATTTGAATAAAGGTTTATATTCATTTTGCCACTATCAAAGACTTTTCTAAATTTTCTGATTTTACAATCTTGGATGTAGTTTGCTGTCAATCATCCAAATATTTAATTAAAGTCAACATTACACAATGAACAAAGAAAATTTCTGTACATGTATAAATGCTATTATATATCTATTCTAAAGCATGTATATCGAAGATTTGTTCAGAAAGTATACAGATATTTTAAATATCTCAAGAACTGGTTGTTGCATAATCTTCATGTAATTTGGTATCCAATAAGAGAGGATCCTATCAAACATGGTAGAAAATGTACTAACTTTTGGTTTACTCACTTTGCATTGTGATGGCATTGAATGAGCTTGTCTACTGTGTGACTAAATAGTACCTTACTACATTGAATGGTTAGGCATATCATCAATCATACAATTGAACCTGATGAGCAGTTTTTACACAAAACTTTAAAGACTGTCAAAAGATAAGTAAATTGAACTTTTATTCATTTATTGACTATGGCTATCCAACTTTTCTATAAGGCACATTTGTGATATTAGGTCTTCTTGCCTTAAAATATATTAATTTGCCATAATTTTACATATTTTAATAAGTGTAAATGCTATTTACAGGGTGAGATGGGTAAATTGTTACTATTTTATATTTACATGCATATGGCCTGTTTTTGATTTTGTCAACTGCGCAGTATAGTAGGGTAAGTTGGGCACCATCTGTAAGAAAAGAGCAAATTGACACAATTCAGTCAGTCATTTGAGTGCCATACATGATACACGCTTTGGGCAATCATGTCTTGAAAGAGACATGACTGACTGGGCAGAAGATTATCCCACAATAGGTTGCCATTGCTTTCTGTGGTAGACTGGTTGCCAAAGAACCCAATCTGTCCTACTATTTAACTCATAACGGAAGGGAAGAGAGGATTAATACCTTTCCCAAAGGTATTTGTGCATAAGTGAATGCAAGGAATTCAGCTGGAATTTGAACGTGGCTCCCAGATTTGTCATTCCGATTCAATATCCACTGTACCACAACATATATCCTGACCACAATGCGTATCCTGACCACAACACACATTCACTCTGCCAGAAATTTGATGATGGCATGCTGCATTGCTTGAAGCTCTCATATGAACATTTATGCTCTACATTCATTACAAAACATTTCTGTTGAAAAATCACTTTCTATGCCATTTTTTCACTCAACTTCATGATGTTTACTTAAAGGTCATTGAAACAAAATTTGTGCATGTGTGTGTGTGTGTGTAAAGTTTGGATGAGAACCCAGTGGAATTGTAAATTGCAAAGTGTTTAACATCTTTGCTAATTTCCAAGTATTTTGCCATGGATTACATTCACTAATGACTTTAGAGCACCATCTTCAAAGACAAATCAGTGTCCAGTCAAACAATGTCTTTTCAGAATGAAATTTTGCAAAACAATTTTATACTTGCTTACTTTGGTAGGTAACCTTCTTAGAGTTGATGATTTGATAAAAACACTGAGTTTTTAGTCTCCTAAACTGGTTGGTGTTAGTAAGGGCATCCAGCTGTAAAACTCATTCCTGTATTTCATGATGGTTCAATTGCATATGATAGCCTATATAAAACATGAACTCAGCTTATCATAGACAATGTAAAGAAGTTGAGATTACAGCTGGGCCTTAAACAAAATTGGGCAGCCTAGAAAAGAGTCATCAAGAAAACCTCATTCAACCCATGCTAACAAGGAAACAGACATTAAATGATGAAGATGATGGTCAGTTATGACTCCTTCACCATAAATGCTGCATATATATATATATATATATATATATATATATATATATATATATATATATTAGTCCTTATATTAGTGGCATTATGAATTTTGTCATTTAATCTCATGTATATGCTGCCACTGCTATGCAAAAACTAAGGTATGCTAGCATACATCAAAGTTATTAACTATTTATTATGCTCTTAATAGTAAGTCTGATAGGTTTGATAAGCTCAAATTGATATCTGATCTCAAAAGTGATCTAAAATCTTTTATTAATTGGGATAAGGAATGGCTTGTTAATAAACCTCTAAACAAAACTGCTGTCTTTTAGTCATATTAGAGAATAATTTTCACCTTCCATCAGTATGGCTGATGCTAACCTCCAGATGAGTGACTTGTTGCATCTTCTTGACCTAACGTTCCCTGCTGACATGAAGTGGAAAGATTATATTGAATCAAATGCTAAAAAAATTGATTCATTGCGTTGTGCCAGACGATCTTTCTCTCCAGAATCTATCTTACATATTTATAAGTCTACCATTCATCCTTGCTTTGAATATTGCTGCTACATCTAGTCTGGTGCTTCTGCTATACATTTAGAGATTCTTGGTAAAATCCAAAGAATCCACAATGTCTTGACCTGGCATCTTTTCTTCATAATATAGTTACCCTATGCTCTTTCTATATAGAATTTCATAGTAACTGTTTTGGTGAACTTTGTTCTATGGTACCTAGACTTTATGCGCAGTACTAGATTGGCAGTTAAGTTTGATCCTTTTAAAGTTGAAATGGCAAGATGTAACCATAAGTTTTATGCTAACAGTTTCTTTTATTGCCCATAAAACTCTCTTCTGGCTTTTTGCTTTCCATCCAGCCAACTTTGATCTTCAAAATGCAATGTCAATTGTTATCTGCTGTCTCCTTGATACCTCTTCTTCTATTGTTCTCATTCCTTATTTATTTTATTTTTCTTATTTTTTCACATTCAGTAACCTTTTTTGTCTTAGTGGCTTTATTGCCTTGATTGAAGTGAAATAATTAAATAAAAACTGCCATGTATGGTTACTAGTTAGAATGATGCATTTATCATTATCATTGGTTCCTATAAATGCAAATTACTTTTGACTCAATCTAATATATCATAGAACATGTGTATTTTATGCAGTTGATTAAAATTGTGCATTGTTGACTGACTGATTCATTCATTTTTATGGATTATCAACTTTTGCAAGATATTTAAAGGTAGAAAATATTTTTAGATTTTAAGAATTCTTTTTTTTAAACATATCGCCCCAAGCAATGCAGTCTACTGCCACTGGGGCACAGGGGGTTACATAAGAGGAAAGTTATGAAAAAGAGCGACAGGTTATAGGGCTGTCAGGAAGTGGGTAAAAGAAGGATGAGAATACTGATGTGAGTAGAGTGGACGGAGAGAGAGAATGCAAGTTAGTGAGATAGGAGATGACTACTGACTTTACATTTAAACTCCTGGAGATTGTAGCTGCCGGAGAAGCAAGTAAACAAAAAAGAATTTTGCAGGCGGGAAGTGCAAGAAAAGAAGCTGCTGGAGTAGAATTAGCATTTACATTTTATTGGTTTCACAGTAAAAGGGTGGGACCTAGTTGCTAATCTTGTGGCTTGAGTAAATTCATACATAGGGGGCACTAGAATTCTTTAGTGATACAAGTCTTACTAATTAATCCAAAGCTAGTGGGGGAAGAGGTGTATTAATACTATCCTCAAGGATATTTGTGCATAACTGCAAATATTCTTGAGGAAGATATAATGAATTCAAATGGAATTGAAACTCAGCTATCTGATTAGCAATTACAGGCCATTAGGAATTACACCACCTGCACATACAAGATTACAACAACTGATATTTCCAAGCAGTCGCCCATCTAGGTACTGACCATGCTCATGTAGTTTATCGCGCGGGTAATAGTTTTCCAGTATGATGTAGCCATAACCATATTGTGATTTGTACTGATTTTATAAAAATACACAGATATGTTTTTAATTTTGTTTATATATCATTTGATAAGTTTAGTCAAGTCTGGTAAAAGGTTTATAATAATGGAACAGCCAGTCAGAAATACACTCATTTTCAAACAAAATAGTCAGCAAGAGATGCTTTTTAACCAACATGTTACTTGTATGAACCTGTGTGTGTGTACAAATACACACACACACACACACACACACACACACATACACATATATATATATAGATAGATATATATACAGGTATGTACCATTATTGTGTATGATCACAAACAGTGAATATTAGCATATATGTATATATAAATATGTGTGTAAACATACACATATGCTCCTGCTTTCATATATGCACACATTGTCTGCTTTATTAGCCTGATGAGAGGCCCCCATACTTCAAAGACTCCAGGCTATAGGCCTCCTGATTTTAACATCAGAAGAGCCTGTGGAAAAATTCTCCAAGAGATTTCATTAATGGAATATCCTCTACCCTAAACCTCCACCTTTTCTTTTCTTCTTTTCTTTTTTAAACACTTTCATATTCTCACTTTTCTTTTTCTCCATATTTCATTGTTTCTCCTCCTCCTTCTTCTTCTTTCCTAAATTTTTAACAATCTCTTTTCTTTCATTACATCATATCTTCTTAACCTTTTTCTTCACTTATTTTTCTTGTATTCTTTTTCATTCCTCTTTTAATCTTTCATTATTGCTACATTTATTCCTATTTTATTTCTTTCACTCCTTCTTTTCATGCTTCTTATTATTTTATTATCTTTCTTCATCTGTTTCAAATTCATTTTTCATTTTGAATTTGTCTTTTTTTATTCTAGTTACTCTTTATTTTTATTTATCTCTTTCTTCTTCATTTTTCATTCTTTTTCATTGTTTTTCCATCCATGAGTTCTCTTTCTGTTCTTCATCTTTAAGTATTTTTTCTTGTGCATATTTATTCTTTCTACCTTTTAACTCTTTCATTTCCTCTTTCCTTTTCTTGACATTTTCCTCTCTTTTTTCATCCTGTTTACATTGTTCTTTTTTTAACACTGCAAATAATATCTTTTCTTCTCGTTTATTCTTTCTTTTCCCTTCTTCTCTCAAGCTTTCTAATTCCAACTTTCTCTCTTAACTTATTTTGCTTTTTCATGCATTACCTCTTCCCCTCCTCCTCCTCTATATTCCTTCTTATCTTCCTCTTCCTTTGACAATCTCCAATTCCTTACCCTAACCAACCCAGTCTAAATCATCTTCTGACAAATCCTAATTGGCCATTAGCTGATTACAGAGAATATTCTAATTACTCATACATGTCTGCACTACAACAACAGTCACAACAACAAAGGCTTTACAATTTGGCCATCTTGTCAAATCATTTTTTGACAGTATCCTCAAATGCAGGCAAAGAAACTGCAAATATAATGGCTAATTCATTGCCTCCAGCTACCAAATCATTCATATGCCAATGTCTTATAGTGTTACACACACGTCTCTTTTCCGCAAGGAACACAGACTTAAAATGCTTTGTTGTTTTTTTTATCAGGTGTAAGGTGTTATTTCATCTGTGATGTTGATGATGAGTGTTTTGATTTCATTATGTATTGATTGGTAAATTTCTTGAACATTTCCAGTTGACATAGGTTCTTTTTTAACTTCTTGTTGAGCAAAGTAATTTTGATCCTAATTTCCATGGGTCTCACTTTTGTTTTGTCTTTTATAAATACAAGATTTTATAAAATAATTTATTTTTGGTAGGGTTCATAAAGATTGTACTATTTTTTATAAGAGAATGAATTCATACATGTGCCCCTTAAGTAATGTCTAAATAAATAAAATTGATTTTTAGTATTAGTTCGTTTGGTAATTATTACTAAATGAACTTTCCTCTAATGAGTTATTCTTCAAAGATGTTAAACTTTTTGTTTTCTTTTTGCATTCACAGGACATAATTATCAAATTGATATTGGGCCATTAAGATTGTGTGTTGTATTTAAAAATTACAATACAAGCCAATTAAATTAACCTGTTCACCTTGTATTTTTCTCCAGGCCAAAAATGTTACTTATGTAAAAGTTTTCCAGTTTACTCTTTATTTAAAATCAGCCTTTATTTCTGGGAATTTGCCAATTTTCACTTGCTATGATGTAGTTTGGAGAAATCTTAATACTTACTTTCATTTATGTCGGTGTTGTTATCAGTGTCTATGGAGCATAACACAAAATATATCTTTGATTTGTAGAGACATTTCTAAGATTTATATAGTGCTTTCTCTTTATATGTTCTGAAGATGTAACCTAATCTTTTCAAAATTTTGTCTTCCGTTATCTTTTAAACTGACTCTCCCTAATCATGTTCATCTTAACCTTGTTCATAATTTCCAATGGAAATTTTAGTTTTGAAAAAGAAAGTTATTAATGTTTACTTTTTAAAACCATTCTTTTATATTGAATGTATTTTTCAGATTATTCAAATTAGATATTTTTTTAATTTTGATGTATTTTCAATTTGAGTTTGAGTTTTGTTTAATGGCATCAACCTCTGTGGGTTATTTAATGTCAAAAAGGTAGGGTTTTAAGATAATTTTTTTAATATTCAGTTATAGTGAGAAGGTTGATGTAGTCAGATTGTGATGAAAAAAGATTTTATATTATTATTTTAAAAAACTGAAGTTGTCTTCCAGTTTTGTATTCAAAAATGTATTTTTAGTAATAATTTTTTCTTTAAATAATATTTTCTTTTTATTTCTATAAAAGTGTATTTTTATACTTCTATAGTGTTTTGACCCCAGTTTGGGGATAAACTAATTGTCCATATTTGGGACCCTAACAGGTGCTACCACCCCAGGTCAGGGTGAACTTGGGAACAACAGCAATTAAGAGGTGGTACCATGTTCCTCACAACCTCCCAATCAGAGGTCTTACTGGCGAATGCAGTTTACTGTCATACCCAGGACCAGATGTATTTTCAGATTATTTACCCAGTTTACATATAGACTATTGTGTTCCTCTTTAATGTTTATCTCGTCATTGTGTCTTTCATCCTTCATCAGGTGCATGTCAATCTGGGTAACTGCCATGCAATTCCAAATCAAACTCTTTAAATGAGTAAATTGTTTTCATTCTATTGCCCATATCAGTAAATCATTTATTTCTTATTTTTAGTAATCCATAGTTGTTGCATACAAGTACACACTGTCAAGCCCAGAGATTGAACTCATAATTTCTGTCACCGAAGTTAAGAACCAATACTTTAATTG
The DNA here is from genome assembly GCA_037127315.1 of Ascarosepion bandense. NCBI lineage: Eukaryota > Metazoa > Mollusca > Cephalopoda > Sepiida > Sepiidae > Ascarosepion > Ascarosepion bandense. Next base: position 4,701,210 of record JBBBDQ010000242.1, read on the forward strand.
ATGAGGCTCTTACCCCATGAGATAAAATAATGGCTAGGAATGTTGGACAATTAGATTGAGTGATGGAGATATGGTTCTATTAATGAATGCTGAAAATAATATTGACAGAACAGTTGAACAAAGAGGAAGTTTTAAGGTAAACAAAAACTACAAAAAACTTATGCATAAAATCAGAAAAAAAAGTTGAAATTTATGGGACACATGGTAAGAAAAGTGTTATGGTGGCTTTTTACATGGAATGGGCCCTTCCTCCTGCTATAAATACTAACTGGCATGGCTTTTGGGGAGGCAGTAGAAAGACAGTCAGAAGACAGTCAAGAGACAGTTGTGAAACAGTCAAGACGCAGCATTATAAAGTTCAGACGTACACTTCTATTTGCTGATTACTAACACTCTTACTTGTATATATGTTCTGTTATTCTAATATACTGTTTGAACCTACCTTCTTTTTTCTGTGTCTTTTTTCCTGGCCCAAACAGGCCACAACAACTTGGTGATGAAGATTTCACCACAATAAAAAGGGAACCTAGAAAATTTAACATGTTCAGGACATTTGTGTGAATGGATAGCAGAACAGGGAACAGGAAGTATGCTAATGATAATATTAGCTATTTACTTATAAAGAAAAAATTACAGTATTTACATTATTTGGACTATTGTCCTCACCTTTGTTGCCATTTGTACAATGTTTTGGACATTGTACACTCCGGCTTTCTTCAGCTGCAAGAAATTTTGAACGGAACCCTTTGTTACAATCATTTGGATATATCATTCTCATTCCTTGCATACTACCTTAATTGGAAGTCATGAGTTATCTCCCTCTAACCCTGCAAGTTACTTGTTCAGCACTGCTGTAGCCTGGTATTGAACTCACAACTCTTTGGGTCAAGTCACGGGAACTAACCAACATGTATATCGACTGGGCCATGTGTCCTTAATGACAAGTACAACTGAATTTTTGGGACTTATAAATCTAATGTCCAGTAACCCTGTTTTTTTACCAGAGTTAATATTGCAATTTTTTTATATTAATAGTTTTCTCTAGTATTTTTTATGTTAATGGTTTTTCTCTAGTAAGAAAAAAATTGTCTTTCATTGACTCAGTAGCCATTACTACTGTTGGTTGAAATTAATAAAATCTTTCTCTTAAAATAATTTTTCAGAAAAATTGGTTTATCAAACCCAGTAGCTGTTATTGCCCTTTCTAGTATTAGACTTATGGTCACATCACATTGATATACCAATTTCTATACGATCACCAAAGTTAAACATTGCTAATCCTAGTCAGATCGATGAACATTTGGGAAATACCAGGTGCTGTAAGTGTGGATGTGCAGGTGGTGTAATGGATAATGACTTGGAATTGTCAGTTAGAGAGTTGAATTCTAATTCCAGTTGGGTTTGGTATATTCACTGTCATTTAGGGAAAGATATCAATCCACTTCTCCCTCCCCAGTTATAAGTTAATTTGTAAGACTTTTATCACTAAATCATTAATATATTAAAAAAAAAACTCTTAAAATCTAAAAATATTTTTCTGGATTTAAATGGGTTGATAAGCTATAAAAAAATAAATTAATATTTCCTGTACTGATGGAAGTTTCTTTCCTAGTCTTTTATTTCTGGTAGACAAACATCAATAATGTCCTTATTTTCTCTTTGAGTTACATATGATATCAATTTTAGTGGCTGCTGCTGTTGAAAGTCCTCAAATAACAAAAGACAGGAAGCTGTGGTGAGCCATGATCATCTAGCTGACATGGCAGATAAAAGAAGCGTATGTTTCTGTGTGAATGTAGAAAACTATGTATACACCCACTCTAATAGAATGTATTACATGGCCAAGTTTAATGTGAAGTTTCACATGTACATGGGACTAGAGACAATAATTACTTAACCCTCCTCACTACTTGGCATTTCTTCCATTGGTGATGGCTCAGGTGCCAATGATTGAACCTTGCTCCCTCCCAAAGTAGATGTATTGATTTGGGGGATGGGTGCCTGAGTCTCCAACACATACTAAATTTTAAACCACAATGGTTTTCTGACTCAGCTAGAGAAATTTATGTGTGCATATAGAGGGTGCGATGGATAAATTGTCATCTGAATTATTGAAAAATAAAAATAAAACTGACACCTCATTTTAACAGATATGTTTAGCAGAATTACACAAAAAATATCTGAACTTTTTCAAATAAAATTGCCATTGGTTTCAACAATGGACTCCAGATAACTTCAGAATATCTTCTGGACGGTCTCCTTGTTTAAGTTGGTGAACGCTGCCCTAATCCTTGCATTCAGTTCATCAGTGTTACAAGGAGTTTTGTTAATCTCTCACTCACCTGTGTCCTACATATCAAGTGGGTTAAAGTTTAGGGTGTTAGGTGGCCATAAGTAAGGGTTAATGTGATTACAGAAATTGTCTGACAGACAAGATTGGGTTCTTCTGCTAACTGACCCAGGGCAGCACTACCTCCTCAAGGTACTTGATGTAGGTCTCTGTGTTGAATATTAGGTCCTGTGGGAAGATGCATATACCTGTCACCATCACTAGTGATCACTCCAAACACCTCCATAGTTAGCATCAGACTTATCCAACTCTTTTTGAATCCTCTACACTGTTCTCAGATTGACACCCAAACACTCTGAAATGTTTGTATTGAATTCTCTGGCATGAATGCTGAGCAATACAGCATACAGTTTCCAAATTTATGGCAGAGTAAATTGCATCATTGTGCTCTTTTAAAAATATTTCAGAATATATAATCACAGCAATTTACTCATTGTACCCTGCATTTCGAGTTCAAATTCCAGTCGAATTCCTTGCATTCACTTACGTGCAAATACCTATTAGAAAGGTATTAATCTGTCTTTCCTCTCCAGTTATGGGTTAAATAATAGACAGATTGGGTTCTGTAGCTTTGGTTGGCAACCAGCCTACCATAGAAAGTAATGGCAATCTATAGCAGGATAATCTTCTGCCCAGTCAGTCATGTCTCAAAAGAGACATGATTGCTCAATCGTGTATCATGTATAGCACTTAACTGACTGACCCTGTATGTGTTTATCCATAGAATTAGATAGCTATTTTTTATATCTTGTATATATATTTTATGTATTAAATGCTAGAAACCTTTGCACCTAATATTTTCTAGTTTTACTTTTTGAGATCTTCCAAGTGCCATGTATCTCTCTATATGACATGGGCAATCACAGCTTTTTATCCTTTGTAGCACTTAGTGAATAAACATTGAATATTATTATTCAAATTTCCATTTCCTTTCAGGACATAAACAATCATAACTCTCTATAATTTACTATCTTTTGTTAGTTTTGTCTTTTCCTCATTCATTTCACTCACATATCTGCCATCCATTTACACATGTTAGATTAAACTGCTTCCCTCTGTTCCTCTTGCCTTGAATAGATCCTGTGAGTTTTAAATTCTCCAAGTCCTCCTTCCTCAATTTGCATCCTAGAACTTTCAACTGTTTCTTACGAAGAAATTTTAGAGAAAGTAAAAATGAAGAAGACATTTTGAGGTACTAAAACAAAATTGAATATATACGTATTATTAATACAGCAAAATGAGATTTTAACAAAAAAAAATAGCCTTATTGTGTTAACAATCACTGAGAATTCCTGTTTAAGGTGATAGTAATGCACCATAGTTTTATACCTAGTAAGAACAATATTAAACATAATAATGATAATAATAACTACCTGAGTTCATAGAAATTTTCATCCTGGACATGACAATAAACTGCATCTGGCAGCAAGGCCTCTGATTGGGATGTTTCAAGGGACAGGGAACCACTTCTAATTGCTATTGTTCGCAGGTCCATTCTGACCTGGAGTGGTAGCACCTGCTAGGGTCTCAGCTATGGGTAAATAGTTAACTCCTAAACTGGGGTCAAAACACTAAGAAAGTATAAAAATAGACTTTTATAGTAAATATTCCAGGAATATATTTTTTGAAGAAAAAAATATTACCAGTAATACATTTTTGAAGAAAAAATATTACCAGCAACCCATTTTTGAAGGAAAAAATGTGATCAGCAATACATTTTTGAAAGAAAATAAATATTATCAATAATACATTTTTAAAGAAAGAAAAATATTAACAGTAATTCATTTTTGAAGGAAAAGAAATATTAAAATACATACCAGCAATACATTTGATTTTGAACAAAACCTACTTTACAAAATTATGTCGAAGAAACCTGATCTACAACTTATTTTTTTACAAAGAATATATATTCTATTCATCCAAATCTATTGTAAAATCTTGTTGGCATTATATATGCCATTGAGGTTGATATACAGTAAAACAAACCAAATGAAACCATAGAAATTCAATGACATTTAACATATCTTTCTTATTTTTTAGTGGGAATACTTTATAAATATTCATTAAATACCTATTTGGTCATGTAGTACATGTTTTTTCCTTCTCTTATCTATCCTGTTTTATCTTCATTCTTTGTCATACAACTTTTATTATGTGCTTTCTTGTTTAAATTCTTTGCTTTTTATATACACTGCCAAACCATGGTATATTTTTTACTTCAAGTGATAATATATTGCCTTACTCTCCTTCATCAATTCAATTAAGTATAATTGGTATAATGTATTCCATATGACAGACATAATTAAATATTTTAATATTATGTGCAAGTATTTGAAATGAAAAGCAACTATATATTTTTGTCAAACAAAGTTATTCACAATACATGAAAGAATGCTTAACAACCTTAATATATACTTTTAAAAAACATAATGAAGTGAAAAATAAATATACATTGAAAGCATGAAATATTTTTGCAGGTATAGAAACTTTTCTTATAACATTAAAAGTAGACATATAAAAATGCAATTCATGACAAAAAATCGATAGAAAATGTTTAACAAATGTCAGTAATAACAAATGTCATAAAATGTTCATACAAGTCCATAAAATTTTTTTATTTATCTGCAATATGTCCATAACAAAAATCAGTAACAATGTTGGTGATTTAACAAATTTCGCTAACAAATGTTGGTAATTTAACAAATATCAGTAATCTGAAAAAGATTAGTAATTTTAAAATGTTGATAACAAATGTCTATAATGTAACAAATGTTGGTAATTTAACAAATGTCGGTAACAAAAAAATATATATTAGCTTAAAATAGTAATAAGAAAATATAACAACAATTAAAAACAGTTAACGGAATCCATGGTACATGTAATCAGTGTACATACTAACCAATTGACTAACTAATTAACTAATAGAAAAAGAAACAAGTAAGATAATAATAACAATAATAATAATAATTGGTTATTGTTATCAGTTATAAATCAACTGAGCATTGGTTATTTTGTCTAGATGCTGACTTGATAAGCTGAACCCAGTCTTTGGCACTAGCCAATCTCTGCCCGACTGTCTGAGAAATCTTGGACTGAGCCAGATTGTTGATGATAAATTGGCCTACACAGTATTTTAACAAAAATCAATGGAGTGCAACTTAATAGCAGAATGATAACTTTCTTCTTGTGCATCAGTTTACAGACACACACTGACAAGTAAGTGGATGTAGAATTATGGGCAGGGTGAGGAATCAGCCCCCTGTCTTACTGAAATAGATGCTCTAAGGTGAAAGTTCAATCAGATAGTTTTCCAGAATTATTCCTTTGTGGATGAGTTGGATGATATCAGTGCTAAGAGAAATGGACAGTTTGGAAACTGTTAAAAGTGTTCAATCACATCTGAGAGGAACAAAAAAAGTTTGATTTGGACCATTAGCAGGTAAAATGTTACTAAGTTTTTATAAAATAGATTGACATTTAAAAACTAAAGTCTGTTATCATTAAACAACATCAACATGTCTTTATAGGTACAGAAAGGAAACTACAGAAATTCCAACTGAAAGTTGTGAATGAAACTGAGAAAAATAGGATCAAATGTAAGAAAACATGTATGGTTGTCAGCAAAAAACAGCCCAACATGCGAATTAGAAATTTTAGATGCCAAACTCAAATAAGTACAAAATTTAAATAACTTTGAAATGTTCGGTCAAAGGATGGAAAAGGTGACTCTCAGACATTGGAATAACAAAAAGATGCCTTCAGCAAAGTAAGCAGGAGTATCTGATTAGAAACAAAAAAAGAATACTGAACTTTATAAAATGTCAATTTCCTTATACTGCAGTGAATTCTGGACAATCTCTCTAAAGTTGAAGAAGAGACTTGAGGCAACAGATAATATGTTTCTACAGAAGAATGCTGAGAGTACCATATTTCATTTTCATCTTAATCACTGGGTCATCCACAGTAAATTTTCACTCCAGTTTTTGTAACATTTCTTTTTTCATGGATGGGCTTCTATTATCACAATGTCAGATATTTAATAACAAAATAAAAAAAAAAAATGAAATCAGCTAGAGTATTCACCCAAAGCATATTAAAAAAGCAAATTAAATTTGAATTTAAAACTCTCAGCATCCAACCCCTTTATGTGAAATATAGTTGCATTAATATGAACATCACTTCAGTCTGATAAAATCCTAAAAGATGAAATGTGCTACACAAATACTTTTATACTTTTTCTTAGATTTCCCTAATATAATTCTTTATATGTAAAAATTTATATATTGTTTTTCTGTATCTTAGCATTCAAATTCTGTTAACTAAATCTGTATCATCCATTGTTCAAGATCTTTCTGTCTTTTAAATCTCATCAAATATTTTTTGTAATATATATGAGTCAGTTAATATAGTCCCTTTTCTAACTATAGTAATTGAAATGTCTACATATCTAGTCTTTCTTAGCTTCATTGAATATGTGTGGTTTGTTCAGGTTGTTTGTTGATATTTTTTCTGTTGTGCCTTTTTATTAGTTGTGCCATGTTTTCAGTGCAGCTGTAGCTGATTTTCACTGTGTTTTTGTTAAATATTTTGTGAAGGTGGCTTGATTGCAGGAAGTGTTTGTGTAGGAGTTTGAAAAATCGTATTCCTATGTTAGTTTTTACATTTTTAATATATTGTGGGTTGAACCATATGATATTTCTCTTCCTGTTTTTATTTTTTGTTCGCTGTGGTGAGTATGTGAGTATTACCAGGAATACACTATCTTTTAGGGCTTTTTCATGGTCTTTTTTAGCTTCATTGAATATGGTTTCATTGCTGGAGTTGTTGGAAAGCTTACATTTAACTGATTTTGGTATTTGCCTAACTATAGATGGCGGGTGATTGGAAGAAGTGTGTATATATATATATATATATATATATTCTAAACATATGCTGTTAAATATAAGAGACAATGAATGTCTATTATGTTTAATCATGAGCCGTTCTAAACGTCGTATTTTTGCTTTAATTTCAGTTGAAAATAAAGACAAAAATTCTCCAACATTTGGATAATTATTTATTGGTTTTCTTCTAAGCTTTCAGCTCACATGAGCCATCTTCAGAGAGGTCGTTCAAACTGAAATATTATAAAATCCACCATCACCGACGATTTCATTTTGTGTTGACATAAAACTCCGCTTGGCAACGGCAATAGTTACCAAAAATAATAAACGCAGTTCTAAAGTTTGAGATGCGGTTTTATGACGTCACACCGCGGGATAGCACGAAATTACAACAAAACCATGTAGTCAAATGCAATGTTTTAAAGTTGATTTTATTGAGTGTTGGTTGTTTCGATTTGATGTACATGTACATAATATATTATTAAATATAAATATATATATATATATATATATATATACATACAGTGGTTTGTTGTTGGGTTTTCTGAATGGTCTATATGTGCCGTTTTTTTAGGTTAAAAGTAACATCTAGGAAATCAACTTCAGTTAGGTTAGTTTTTATGTCTATATTGAATCCATTACTTTTGAAAATATTTATAATTGCTTTTCTGGTTTTGTCCGTGTGTTGTTTGTTACAGTTTCTTAAGCTTTTTAGACAGATACTGATCTTGCAATAGAATAGCGATTTAATTGATTAACTTTTATATTATGCATCAGAAACTTCTATGTGCAGTGTTTCTTCAGGGTGTGGGTGATCATGGCTCTCCACAATTTCCTATCTTTTGTAGCCATTAATTTATTTTTTACACTTTCTTCATCACTGTTCTTCCAGCCATTTGCACAAGCTTAGATTATGTACTGCTTTCTTCTTCCTTCAATGTCTTGTGAGTGTCAAATTTTTTCAGCACTCTTTCCTCAGTCTGTGCATTAAAATTTTTATCTTTCTCTTTCTGATGTTAAGTACAAATTTCTTAGCAATTAATCTTTGAGAGTAGCCTTTGAATAAAATTTCACTTTGTGTCCTCAACTCAATGCTTAGCTGTGTTGATTTTTGCCATTTTGTGCAGATTACTTCAAAATTAATAAATAGATTAAAAAACTATGAAAATACTGTTGTAATAGCATAATCTTCAGAAGCAACTACATATGTTTGGTTTACAACTTTCGTCAGTGTGCGGTTAACAATTAAGACTTCTATCAGCATTTAACTTAGCTAAGCTGTTAATATTGAAATCAATTATAATGTTTCTCATACAAAATATTAATAAACTAAATTTTGGTAATAATAGAAGTCTGAAGAATGATTGAAAAATAAAATGAAATATATTGTAGTTAATGAAATTTTATCTTTTATTTAAAAAATATCCCTTTTTAATGTATGTTTTAAAGAAATGCAGAGTAGTTCCAAACTTTTTGCCTGTAGTATACATATATATATATATATATATATATATATATATATATATATATGCTCTCACACCCTGACTGAGCACTCTGGAAGAGTGGGAGACTTTGTAAACAGTAGCTACTCCGGCATATACACATCGCTTATTCAAGAATGAATTGGAGTAATCTAGCTATTGGGTGTGTTTATACGTGCTAAAAAGCCTGCCTTCTTCTACTGGAAGCTTATAAGTTTATTTTTATTATTAGTTTATAAAGACTGATATATTTTATTATAATGGTTGTACCAAAAATCCTTTTAAAACCCATTACTTGGACATCTCATCTTTTAATAATAAGACTTACCACAATAGTAAATCACTTTCTACTTATTACTGGCAATTAAATGATGCCAATAAAACCTCTACTATAAAATGAAAGATAATAAAAATGTTTGTTGGTGCTTCCATCTGTCATCAGCATCTAAAATATACCCTAAAATATAGTTAATTTTTCCTAATATAATATAACTAGACTAGCTGTATAGCCCAGTGTTGCTCGGGTGTAATGAAAGCTTTAAAACTAATCCATGGTCCTGAAGCTCAGACTCTTTTGACGTTGGCATGAAAGACTAAAAAGCAAGAGTTGTTTCCAGTTAAAGTGAAACCATAGACTGATAGAAAAATGAATGGATGTAAGTCAAATTTTGATTTCCTGGTATCGATATCAAATAAGATTTTTTCATCGTAAACTGAATTTTGAAGGCTAAATAAGTCCTCTGAGTAACTGGTATCATGGCTGAGACTAAGAACTACATTTATACCTACTTAGAGTCAAACTCAAAGCAAAAACTAAAATAAATGAGCTGAAAAAATAGACATACAGGCAGATAAACAGACACACACACACAAACATCTTGCTTTATATAAATATATATTATTGATTTTCTGCACTATTGTAAGAACTGCAACCTTGAAATTTCTGAATATCGTTTCTTATGTCTTTGTCTATGAGTGTATCGAATTTGATTAAAATCGAACCACTCCTTCTATAGCCCGATTTATTTGATTATTGATTTTCGATATTTATCGGGGGTACCTCTACACAAAACCTAGCTAAGAACACTTGCAGACGCTTATAGTACAACTGTGTAAATTTTCAAGAAAATCGGTTCAGCCATTTTGGAGTCTATATGTAACACACACACACACACAGACAAAGTTCCATTTATAAATAAGTTCAGATAATCTATACCATAGCATAAACTTATTGATTCTCCCATCTACTGATTATTAATTTCTTTCTGTTAATGTATAGATCAGTCATATGTTTGACATGCAGTGTATTTTTTTAAAAACAACTTTCTTGTCTTTGTCACTTGTCCACTATTTTAAGTGAAAAATACAATCAAAATTCTACTGTCCATCATAACCTGGCTTCCTGTTAGTTTATTAAGACAAACCCTCTAAAAATCCCCACTTACTTGTCTGGATATGGTTAAATTATGCTGTTTTTTAAGCTTCTAAGTATAATAATTCTTAACAGAAAAAATATTTCACTGTCTAACAAAGTGCCAATAAGAAAAGACTGAAACACAATGGCTCTTGTGTAGCAGTAAACTATGTTTTTATTATAAACTTATAATAAAACTTTTACTATATATATATATATCAACACTGAGTAAACCTAAAAATAACTGCTCCTAAGGTATGATATAATAAGAAAGTTCTAAATAAAAAAATTAATCAAGAAGAAAGTAGACCAAAATATACTTAGCAAATAAGCTGCCATGCAAAGCTACCAAGGTTTCAACTGTGAGGTAAAATCAAGAAGAAGGGATATATATATATATGTATATAATTTATTCATAAATTATAACATGGATATGTTACAATATCACTACAAAAGCAGCCATTTTGTTTCGACACTTTTGTGTCTTGTCAAGTGATGTGATTGTTCTCAAGACACAAAAGTATTGAAATAAAATGGCTACTTTTGTAGTGATATTGTAACATATCCATGTTATAATTTATGAATAAATAATATTATTAGCTCTACTTTTGCATTGAGCACTTTTTTAAAAATAGTGTTTCTTTGGAATAGGAATATTATTCCAACAATACTTGCCTTATATATATATATATATATATATATATATATATATATATATTGATATTGGTATTAATTTTAAATAAATATTCAATAACAAACTTGGAAGGCACAGCTGAATATTTTATAATTTCCAAAACTTTTCCTGTGCTCTCACATATCAAATCAACTACAAAAAATAAAAAATATGCAAAGAATATCTTGGTTATCTCTTTTTAAATACATATATATATATATATATATATATATATAAAAGGTGCAGAAGCTTGTTACTTAGCAGAGTAGTGTTATTTCAGTCATGCTGACTTTGAAATTTCATGAGGGCATTATTGTCACTCTGCAGTGTCTTTTTTCTGCTGCTGTTGCCCTTTTCTTTCATATTTATATGAAGTTTGGTGTCATTTGATATCTTTGTGTGTGAGTGATTTTTTTTTCTGATGAATGTTATATCATTTTTTTATTTGGTTTTCGCTGTTTCTTAAGTCGTGTAGGATTTGTTGGTGGTTAATTGCTTTTTATTTTGTTGATCTCTTTCAAGCATGCTTATATATAATTGCTTTATGCTGAGTTGACCTCTTTTTACTTTGTTGAGCTGACCACTTTTTATTTTGTCAGTGTATATACTTGCCGAAAATATTTTTAAGTCATGATTAAAGATTTAATTTAATTAATCTTAAGTTGAATATAAATAGGTTTTCAATAGTTATTAAATCAGTTAGTTACAAGTGATTTAGATTTTAAATTATAAGTTTAAATATTGAAAATTTATCTTGGTGTTTAGAAAAATTTGAAAACATTTGAAATTGAACAAAGAAGAGAACAAATCATTGAGCAAATAAAGAAACACAAAATCAGTGATAATTATTAAACCAAAGTTTCAATTTTGAAAACATATGCAAGATTTCTGATATTCAAAACATTTGCCTGTTCTTTTTGGGAACGAGTGTTTTCCTAGTAATCTTGCATTTGACTTTCCTTTGTTGCTAACTCTTCAATAAAAAATGTAGCCATCTTCTTAGTTCATTAAAGTCTTCGAAAGTTTTCACATCCTTTTGCTATCACTTCAATATTTATTGCATTATTTCTGAAATTCAAATTCTTTATTTACTTTGCTGCTGGAAACCATTTTTGCTTTAGTTACTTTCACTTTGCAGCTCTGATTATTTAATTGCTGGCTCCATTTGACTTTTGGATTTTATATAAATTTAAAATTTGAGATGTCTATGGATGTGCATTGTGGTGCATTGAATATCGGCTTGGAACAAGAACTTGGGGAGCTGAGTTCGAATTCCAGCCGAATTCATTGCATTCACTTACGTGCAAATACCCTTGAGAAAGTTATTAATCCATCTATTCCTTCCAGTTATGGGTTAAATAACAGGACAGATTGGGTTCTATAGCCTTGGCTGTTAACCATTCTACTGCAGAATGTAATGGCAGCCTGCTGCGAGATAATCTTCTGCCTAGTGATTCATGTCTCAAAAGAGACATGAACACCAAATCATGTATCATGTATGGCACTTAACAGATTGACTGAATGAGAAAGGAGGGTTTGGAGAACCTGATGCTCACAGTACAGGTAGAAAAAAGAGAGACAAGGAAAAGTAGTGCTTGACATACCTGATGGACTTGAACAGATGGATACTGGAGCAAAGATTGAGTGGAATAACAGGAGAAGAGATATTAAGAGCAACAAAATATTGGGGGATGTGGAGGGCTATGATCACCTACATCCTGATGGGACACAGCATATAAAAGAAAATAAATAGATCTGTCATTGCATGACAGGCCTTATCTGTGACAGTTTTGCTTCATTGCAACTGGAGAAAACTTAGGGTTAGCAAAGTGGTGATGAAATGATGCAAGATTGGTTTTTGCAATATTAAAAGTTACAAATCAGTTCCCCCTCATCTTTGTTGATCTAGGTTAGAAGACAGATTGGCAATGAATAGAAATGAAAATTATTTTGTGAAAAATTAATATTTATTTCATGTGTTAACTATGAATACACAAACAATAAATAAGTCAAATCTTCAAAAAAGAATATTTATTTTACAATAGAGCTTTTTTTCTGATGGTATTTATCTATATATTTGATGTATAACTATATATTGAAATAATAAGCGTAATTAAATATGACAAACACTGAAATTAAAATGATAGTGATTTTCTGGAAATGTTTCATTGTAAACCTTTGTTGTTTACTTAATTCATCTAGATATTCATCTATTACGGACTTTGTCTTTTTACATGGTTGGATGTTGTCTGATAGGATTTAGCATTTAGAATCTTCTTAGAACAAAGAATATTTTTTCTAAATATCATCAGATATAAAAGAGTAGACTAAAGAAACATGACGAGAATTGAAATATATATAAATATAATTTTTTAAAACCCCCTTAACCCTAAGACAGGCGAAAAAGCCACAAACATGCATGGGATTACTGAGCATGAAAGAATATAAAAAATATTAAGGAGGGAGGACAATAAAAGAACAGGTATTAAGAAGATAGAAGATAACAATTGGCATTACATTTAAATTTTTGAAGATCAAAGGTGACTGGAAAGCAAGAAGATGAAAAAGAGTTCTACAAGGAAAAAGTGTGAAAGAAGAAAGTCTTAGCATAAAGCCACTGAAACACACGGGATTACTGAGTGGGGAAGAGTTAGAAACAAGTATTTCTAAGGAGCAAAGAACAGAGAAAAGTAATCAGGACGACAGCAGATAGCAATTTACATAGCATTTAAATTATTGTTGAATAAAGTTGGTTGCGAGGCATAGATCCAGAAGAGAGTTCCACAAGTGAGAAATGCAAGAAAAAAAACTGCTAGCATAGAACTTAAAACTACATCTAGCTATTTCTACTGTAAAATGATAGAATCTTGCTGCTAATCCATTACTGTGCTTAAATTAATAGAGTCTAGGTACCATAGAGGAGAGTTTATCAAGTGATTTACTATGAAATTAATTATTGAAAATTCCTCCATTCATCTCACATAGCCTCAGACTCAACACAAATTTCTACACCAAGTTTCCTAAAGAGATAGTGCTGCCCTGGGTCAAGACAGGGACTGCTAGAAGACTCTATATCTGGCAAAAGAACTTTGCACCATGCCACACAAGCAAGAGAATTCAGTCATGACAGTCGGATAAATTCTGCGACTACAACACCCCTTACATTTAGACACTCCCCAGACTGCCACCCCCTTGATTATTTTATATGAGTGCAGTCGAGCAAGAAGCCAACAAAATTAAACCAAAAATGAACTGAAGGCAAGAATTATGGCAGCATTTACAAACTTAAACAAGGAGACTGTCCAGAAAAGATGCAGAAGATTCCAGAGTTGTCTGGAGTCTGTGGGTCAAGCCAATGAGGATTTTATTGAATAAATTTACTCTTTAATATTTCAAAATATTTTTGTGAAATTTTGGTAAATATGTCTGTTAAAATAAGATGTTATTTTTGTGCAATAAAGATGCCAGTGTTATTTTCATTTTTACAAATTTTATACAATTTATCCACTGTACACTGATAGTTCTACATTGAAAATGTGCTGTTTTTGCTAGATTGCCATATAATTCTTCCTTGGGCATGTCTTTTTTTTTGGTAGATTTGTATATAATTCTTCATTGAGTATGTTTTGTTTTTGGTAGGTTGACATATAGTTCTACATTGTATATGTGTTGTTTTCAACTGACAGTCAATGTGAGTATGAACCATGACCAGAGATATGAAAAATCCTTGTATCAATTTAAGTTGTCACTTATGGATATTACAAGATATTTTGCTTAATTAAAAGACATGACTTCGAGTTTAATTTGATCCACCAGATTCTCAGGTGATTTTAAACTATGACAAGTGGGGTAAATCAAAGAAAACAGTATTCATGCACAAGTTCAGCAAACCAATACGCTGCCTCCTTCAGTTTCTACATTCACCATCAATGCTGTATATCAGTCATCTCAGAGATCTTTTTCTCTAAGGAAAAGAACATGCAACATGACTGACTATATACAATCATGTGAAAATTTAGGACATTCCCAAGAAATATGCCATATTTAGGAAATGTGAATATTGGATCGTCTTTCAGATAGATAGATAGTAAACAATTGTGACAGATAAGTAGATTGTAACAGATGTTGATAGGTAGATATATACAGATATATATATATATATATATATATATATATATATATATAAAGTGATTGTGATAAATATGTACAGATTGTCCAGATATATATATATATATATATATATATATATATATAGTAGCAGTATAGCCTGGCATTGCTCGAGTGTAATGAAAGCTTTAAAACTAATCCATGGTCCTGGAGCTCAGACTCTTTGGACATTGGCACAAAAGACTAAAAAGCAATAGTTGTTTCCAGTTAAAGCGAAACCGTAGACTGAAAGAAAAATGAATGGATGTAAGTCAAATTTGGATTTCCTGGTATCGATATCAAATAAGTTTTTTTCGTCGTAAACTGACTTTTGAAGTTTAAATAAGTCCTCTGAATAAATGGTATCATGGTTGAGACTAAGAACTACAATTATACCTACTTAGAGCCAAACCCAAAGCAAAAATTAAAATAAAAGGTCTGAAAAAATACAAACATACAGGCAGATAAGCAGACACACACACAAACATCTTGTCTTTTATGTATATATATTATTGATTTTCTGCACTATTATAAGAACTGCAACCTTGAAACTTCTGAATATCATTTCTTATGTCTTTGTCTATGAGTGTATCAAATTTGATTAAAATCAGACCACTCCATCTATAACCCAATTTTTTCAATTATCGATTTTCGATAGTTATCGGGAGTACCTCAACACAAAACCTACCTAAGAACACTCGCAGACGCTTATAGTACAACTGTGTAAATTTTCAAGAAAATCAGTTCAGCTGTTTTGGACTCTATAGGTAATGGACACACACACACACACACACACACAGAGACAAAGTTCCATTTATAGATAGATAGATAAATAGATAGATAGACAATAAAACAAAAACTTTTAGGCAAAATTAGACTTTGTTCATCAACATAGTCTTCTTCCAGGGTGATACAATGATTTCAATGCTTCTCTAACAAGTCAATGCCTTTTTTGTAGAGTGATATGTCTTTGGCCTCAATATACGCCTCAGTTTCTGGTATCACTTTTTCATTGGAGTCAAATTCTTTCACTGGAGCATTCTTTTGAGTAGTCACTGAGGGCTAGATCTGAAAAATAGGGTGAACATGAAAGCAATTCAAAGTGCAATTCATGTAGTTTTGCCATTATTGTGATCAACTTGTGACACAGTGTGTTGTCTTGGTGAAAGATCATTTTTCCTTTTCATTTGTGGAAGTTTTTTGGTGATTTCTTCCTTCAAATGCACCAATAATACAATATAATATTTGCTATTGATGGTTCTTCCTTTCTCTAGGTAATTGAGAAACAAAATACCTTGAGCATTTCAAAATACAGAGGTCAAAACCTTGCCTGCTAATGTTTGCATCTTTGGTTACTTTAGATGGTTTTACCTGCTGCTGTTCACTCAGCTGACTGCCAATTTGACTCCGGAGTAAACTGGTGGATCCATGTTTCATCCACTATCAGATATTTATGCCAAAACTTCTTGTTGCATTGAAATAGTTGCAAACGATACTTTGAATTGTTGACGCGTTGTTGTTTTTGATCAACTGTGAGCAAGCATGGCACCCACTTTGAACCCAGCTTTCTCATTAACAAATGTTTATGCAAAATGGTGAATACACTGCTTTCTGATATGTTCAACTCCCTGCTATCTCATGCAACTTCAATTTACAATCAGCCAAAAACGAGTTTGTGGATTTTTTTATGTTTTCTGAGACAGCTGCTGATTTTGGGCAACATGTGCATTCAACATCATTTGTGTCTGTACGATCAGGTTTAAAGTCAGTATACCACTTCTTAACCATTGTTTCTGATAAAGCAGAGTCCAAATAACACTTATCATGCCATTGCATAGCTTGAACAGTATTTTTTCTTATCAGAAAGCAATGCTTTATCAACATATGAAATTCAGATTTTGTTTTTTTGAAAAATTTGAAAATTTACAACAGTAGCTTCACTTAAATAACTGTAATTCATAAATTAATGATTTGATTAGGCCCAAATTTTGTCACGTGCTATTTGAAGGTTATTACTTCATAAAAATCATGTATATTTATTAGTGGCACTATCTATATATTAGGCGTGGGACTGATAGATAGATAGATAGATAGATAGATAGATAGATAGATAGATAGATAGATAGATAGATAGATAAAGTAATTTAATAAAGCAAAAAATAAAAATGTTACAAAAGCCGAATGTAATTGTCATTCTTGGTGAATTTCTTGAATATTTTGAATTATTTTTGAGTTGCTTAGTTCACATAGACTTCAGTTTCAACCTTCTGACATATTTATCTCAAGCACCATGATAAATTCATAATCTGTTATAACTTGGTGAGCTGGCTAGGCTCTAATACAGAAAAACAGTTCAATATGATATTTCCATTGCATGTTCTACAGTTAGTAGAAGGTTTGTGTGCTCAAATGCTGTATTTTTGAGTCCATTCTCTATCTGTATTGCTGCCATAAGTTCTGGATTATTCTAATACCCTTCCCAAATATGTCATAGTTACCTAGCAAATCCAACAGTTTTTGTGGCATACTTTATCAAATGCTTTTGCATAATCTATAAAACATAGGTATGCCTACTTTTGCATTTTTATTGCTCTTCATGATATCTGTATTCTATTATTATGACCAAATAATTCTATTCTTGGTTCATCTATCAATAACATATTATTCCAGAAGTTCTGGTTTTCCACTATGTCTTCTGACAAACTTTAGTCTTGCTTTGATGTTTCTTTTTTGATAATAAAGATTTCATGCATTGTGCAGTCTCTTTCTGATAGCAGATGTGTATATATACTTTGATATCAAGTGTAGCAAAAGCTACTTGTAGGTCCTGTGATGAGATTTTAGGATTTTTGGAGGTTTATTTAAGTGACTTGTGATCTGTTCTTGGTTAGAACTTGCTTTGATAGCCTGATGTGCACATGTTTTAAATGCTTTCTACTTGTAAATTATTTTCCAAACAGTGAAATGGCTGATTTATAATTACTTTGAGATCTTTTTAAATCCTTTCCAAACTCATATGCACCTACAACCTTCTTTCTAAAGGGCTCAACGAGCTCTTTCCATCTTGCCATATTGATAACACTCATTTCATTAGTCAATCGTATACCAAACTAAATATCTAAGGTTTAAATAAGAATGTCTCCTTCAAAATCTGCTTTAACAATTTATTAATCATTTGCACCTGACACGGTACAAATGGTTCTAATTTAAGACATTTTAAGTAGCAATGAATGTGGGGTTTCTTTAAATTTTCTTCACAAAAAAATTTAATTTATGTTGATAAAGTCTTCCAAACAATTAAAATTATAATTTTTAGTTTTATTTTTTGATTTATATTAACTGCATCTCTTCTTCTATGTGCCCTGTCCTTTCAGGACATAGGCAATCATGGCTTTCCATGTCTCTCTATCCCTGGTGGCTCTTCGCATGCCTTCTTTCGTTACACCATACAACCCTCGTTTCATCATCCACCTGATTAGGTCCTTCAAATATGTTATTTGCTGCTTTCCCCTGTCTCTTTTTCTCTCTATCTAGCCTGTTAGTATCAGGTTCTCCAAGCCCTCTTTCCTCATTGCATGTTCCAGGGACTTCAGCTGTCTTCCTGATGCTCAGTATTAATTTCCTTTTTGTTTCCATCATTTCCAAAACCTCATCATTGCTCACATGCTTGATCCATGATATTTGCAGCATCCTTCTGTAAACTTCATCTCTAAATAACATTAAAATGGAGATCAAATGTCAGTATATTTTTTCTTCTTTTTCTATGTGCCAAGTCTCTTCAGGAAATAGGCAATCATGGTCTTCCTCATCTTTCTACCTATAGTGTCTCTTACCACTCTTTCTCCTGTTACCCCAACCAAACCCTGCACTGACATCCACTTGCTCAAGCCAATCAAGTATGTTATGCATTGCTTTTCCCTATCTCTCTTTACCTCTCTCTGTCCTGTGAGTATCAGATTCTCTAAACCCTCCCTCCTCATTACATGTCCCAGGAAATTCGGTTTTCTTTTCCTGATATTAAGCATTAATTTCCTTTTCTATCCATCCTTTCCAAAACTTCGTCATTGCTCACATGTTTGATCCATGGTATCCTCAGCATCCTTCTGTGGAACCACATTTCAGTTGTTTCAAGTCTCTCCTTCATCTTTGAGGAAATTATCCAGTATTCACTGTCATATTGAGGCAAAGACATCACATAACAATCCAGTACTTCTTTATTTTTAGTGAAATTGTTCTCTCTCTCAACACTATTCAGCTTCTGAAATGCATCCTTGGCCATGCCAATTCACCTTTGGATCTGTGTTGCACTTTCTGTCCTATGTTAGAACTCTTTCTAGGTATATAAATTTCTGTACCTGCTTGATTATAGTATCTCCCACCTGTAGTTGGCATTTTGGTTTCCTTCTTTTTGATGATTATCATGCATTCAGTTTTCTTGTGGTTTATTTGTAGTTCTTTCTCTCTGCATTCTTCAGCTATATTCTAAATACAGTACTGTGCAAAAGTATTAGGACAAGAACTATTTTATCTTTTATGAGGCATCAAAATAACTGCGACAATTTACCAATCGCACCTAGTGTATATATATATATATATATATATATATATATATATATATACAGTACTATGCAAAAGTATTAGGACAAGAACTATTTTATCTTTTATGAGGCATATTGACAGAAAATAAACAATTGAATTAAAGTAATTTTATTTGATTTACTCAACAAATGCTTTAACAAGAAAAAATACTTGTTACAAAATAAATTTAATATCTAGTATAATAGCCTTTCGCTTCTGAAATAATAAAATAATTGCAACAATTTACCAATCGCACATACTATATATATATATATATATATGTATGTATGTATGTATACAGTACTGTGCATAAGTATTAGGACAAGAACTATTTTATCTTTTATGAGGTATATTGACAAAAAATAAACAATTTAACTAAAGTAATTTTATTTGATTTACTCAACAAAGGATTTAACAAGAAAAAAATATTTGTTACAAAACAAATTTAATATTTAGTATAATAGCCTTTTGCTTTGATCACAGCCTTCATTCTGTCAGGCATTGACAACACAAGCTTCTTCAATGTATCTAATGGTATCTCCTGCCAAGCAGCTTGTATTTGTTCCCAAAGTGTGTCTTGCAAAGTAACATTAGATTTATTAATTCGAGAGGGGGGAATAAGAAAAAAGTCAGTCATATCCAAGGATAATAGAAAAATGAGTAGTTTCAAAATAACTTGTTTAATAAAAAACAGGAAAAATTAAATATAACTTCTTTTTAATACATTTCTTTTACACCTAGATTTAAATAATCAATATTTATTAGCAATTTACTTGGCTTTTCACACTGTATTTGAATTTAAGTGAGGTTTTTAAGAAAATCGCCTCTGTCCTAATACTTTTGCACACTACCGGTAGTGGGCAAAAGTGTTAGGACGGGGGTGATTTTAAACATTATTTTGATGCCACATAAAAGATAAAATAGTTCTTGTCTTAATACTTTTGCATAGTACTGTATGTTGAAAAAAAACTAAAGTTTCAACAAGGTGTTACAACTTTTTTATATGAATGTAAAATTTCTGATTTCTTAGTTTATAATCTCATTGTCTAACCATTAAGTTGTACTAAAAAGTAAATAACTATTATTTTTATTATAATCTTGAATTTTGTTATATTTTATATTTTTTATTTCTCATTTTAATTTGCTTTTTATTTATTAATTTCATTTTTCAATTTTTTGTCTAATTTATGATTATGACTATCAATAATTATGATTTTGATTTTTTATTGATTCATTTTCATTATTATTTGTAGCAATCAAGTTGCCATCTTGACTGTCTTCTTCTTTACCATTTTCTTTTTCTTCTTCTTCACCTTCTATTTCTTCTTCTTCTGTTTTATTAAGTTGGAAGTCATTTTTCACTCAAGTTGCTTCACATAAATGACTACAAAATAATTCTGTTGCCAGAGGGCAATTGGTTACCAAGTAGCTTAGAGCCATTTAAACAAAAGGCCAATAATTCTACTACAGTACCAGTGAATAAATATTTGTATATCTGTTTTGATCAATAAGATAAGCATAAATGTTTCTTGACTGCAATCAAAACAACAAAAAGAAACTCCCACATGAGCAGTATTTTTATTTAGACAACAGGAAATCTACTCCTTGCTATTTCTTGTGATTTAGCACGGAAAATGGACATTAATTCATGTTTTACAGATGGATATTAGCTATTCAAATTTACTTTTAATACACAAA
The DNA here is from genome assembly GCA_037127315.1 of Ascarosepion bandense. Lineage (NCBI taxonomy): Eukaryota > Metazoa > Mollusca > Cephalopoda > Sepiida > Sepiidae > Ascarosepion > Ascarosepion bandense. The sequence goes on from JBBBDQ010000242.1 coordinate 4,722,433, forward strand.
ATAGAGCTGAAAAGTTATCAGCCTAATCTACTTTCCAACATCAGACCAAATAACCAGAACTTTTTAGATTCCCTTTTTATTCACTGTTAAAGGTGCAGTGGAGTAATGGATAGTGGCTTTGATTGAGAAATTGGAGAGCCAAGTTCAAATTCCAGTCCAGTTTGGTACATTCATTTACATGCAAATCCATCTCTTCCATCAGCTATGGATGAATAGGAGCACAGACTGGGTTCTATAGCTTTGGGTGGCAAAGTCTCAAAGAAGGATAACTCTGAATTCAAGATCACCAACTATGCATTAAATAGTCTCACCAACCCACAATTAGCTAAGTGTGGAGTGTACAACTACACCCCTGAAGACATGGCTCGTCAGGAAAGATGTCTCTAAGAAGTGAGAAGTCCCTAGATCTGGATTTTTATTTTTTTTAATGAGCTTTCAACCTTAGTATGTGTTTTTTTAGTCAAGCCAACAGTTCTCATATTCCTTTCCATTATTCATGTGTTAATTAATATGACTTCTTGAAAAAGATAGTGGAGTAGTTCTCCATTACTTTCTGAATTTAAAGCAGTATTTCTCTTTTCAAATGTAGATGATCATGTCTCTCCATGAATTTCGTTTCTTTATTATATGTGAATTACCATGAATCCTTAGGTTGTGAAGTTGTTTGCTGTTAATTGTCCATGCTTTTGAATATATAGAATTGCCCATCTGTAAAACAAGGTTATGTTGCAAGAATGGAATGCCAATCTGCTCTGCTATTTAAACAATACCTGAGTCAGGGAGAAGACACATATCTATAGTTTTAAAGACCTCCTACAGAAGGTAGCTTAAGAGAGTGACAAGAAAGGACTACAAATAAACTGTAAGAAAACCGAATGCATGGTCATCAGCAAAAAGAGAAACCCAAAATGCCAATTACAGGTGAGGGACTCTAAAATCAAGAAGGTACAGAAATTTAAACACCTAGAAAGTGTTCTAACAGAAGACAGAAAGTGCGACACTGAAATCTGAAGGCGAATTGGCATGGCGAAAGAAGCATTCCAGAAGTTGAGTAAAGTATTAAGAAACAGGACAATTTCACTAGAAACAAGAGTTTGGATTGCTATGTGATGTCAGTTCTTCAATATGGCAGTGAATGTTGGACAATATCTTCGAAGATGAAGGAAAAACGTGAAGCAGCTGAAATATGGTTCTACAGAAGGATGCTGCGGATATCATGGACTGAGCATGTGAGCAATGACAAAGTTTTGGAAAGGATGGAAACAGAAAGGAAATTAATACTGAACATCAGGAAGAGACAACTAAAGTTCCTGGGACATGCAATGAAGAAAGAGGGCTTAAAGAATCTATTATGAATGGGCCAGATAGCGGGAAAAGAGACAGGGGAAAGTAGCAGATAACATATTTGAAGGACCTGATCAGGTGGATGATGGAACGAGGGTTGCGTGGTGCAACAGGAGAAAGCGTGCTAAGAGCCATCAGAGACAGGGAGATGTGGAAAGCCATGATTGCCTACATCCTGAAAGGAGATGGCACATAAAAAAAGAAGAAGCAAAGTCTTGACAAACAGGAAAATTTCATTAGAAACAAAGAAAAAATACTTATCTGTTATGTATTATCAGTCCTCTTGTATGTCTGTGAATGCTGGAAAATATCTACACAAATGGAGAAGATAATCAAGACAACAGAAATGTGGTACTACAGAAGGATGCTGGGAATATCTTGAACTGAACATGTGAACATGTTTTAGACAATGACAAAGTTTTAAAAAAATGGTAACAAAATGAGCACTAACACATTTAACATCAGAAAAAGAGTGTTGAAATGAGGAAAAAGGCTTAGAAAATTTGATACTCATAAGACATATTGAAGGTAAAAAGGACAGAGGAAAGCAGCAAATAACCTACCTAGCAAGCCTGAGTAAATGGATGGCAGCAGAACAGGTATTAAAAGAGATAGCAGAAAGGCAAAAGTTACCAAGTTATAAAAGGACAGGAAATTATGGAGAGCCATGGTCGCCAACATCCTGAAGGGACATGGCACATAGAAAAAATGTGAATCTATCTTAAAAAATTAACAAATCTACAGTTTATAATCATTGAAGTTGATAATAACCAAATCTATGTATCACTTGAGAACAATCAATGTAACAGAATGCAAAACAGTTAAAATAAAATATCTAAACCAAACAGTGAAAAATCATTTACACCAGTTTGATTATGTTAGCTGCTTTGATGTTTGGTTTCCAAGTAACTTAAGAAAATACCTTAAATGCCATATCCCAGTGATTGTAGCTCTAAATAGTTTTCCTTTCTTTATTATCTGTGAATTGCTATAACTTCTTTAGAAGGAAGTTGGAGAATTTCCTGTAACCTTCTCTACAGATTTGAATTCAGTTTTCCCTCTTTTAGACTGGTTCCTACCCAAGTCTAGAGAATCCAGTTTACCCTGTTATTTAACCTCTAGATGGAGAGATAAAAGATGGATTCATGGCTTCTGAAAAGACAGTCTAAAAGTGACCATAGCAGATTAACAATTAACTACTTTTACTTAATGAGTCAAACAAAATTTGTAATCAAGGTGATTGATTGCTTGAAAAGTTTTTATTTTTTTCTATAGTGGATATATAACTAAAATTATTTAAGGAGGGTTTGATTCTTCAAACTTAAAAAGTTAATTTATTAGTTGTTTACTCAAGTTTTTCTTTGTGAGTGATTTACTTGAATTTTTTATTTAAGCTATCTTGAACAGATTGGAATATTAGTGAGTTCATGCCTTTTTGCAAGGGAATTAAATGAAACAACACGAGAAGTAAAATCAACAAACAACAGACTAACAAATCTAAAGGAAACAAAAAAAAACATAAAATATCCTTGTTACTCTGAAAATTTTTCACTTTAGTACCCTTTTCCCTGTTGAGTTTTCCTTTTTAAAGATTTCTCCATTTTGTAGACACTGTCAACTTTTATCTCTTTTTAAAATAAATTCTTTTCTTCTTTCTGATCTTTTTTTTGTCCCATTTCTTCTAGTTTCTATTGTCAAGAATTTTCTTTTCAATTTTCTCTTTATTACACCCGATTGTGTTTGTCTCATTCATTTTCGTTTTTCTGTCTCTTATCATTGTTTACATTTTCTCTTTTTCAATCTTTATTTCAATGTATGTCTGTTGATTTCTCTTCTTTCTAACTTAAGAATTTTCTTTGATCTCACTTCCCCTATCCCCTTCTTTCTTTTTTTCTTTGCTTCATTGTTTCTTTTTTTCTTCTTTTTCTTTCCCCTTGTACTTCTTTTTCCTTTACATTTTGATCTTTTTCTAACTATAATTCTGCACTTTTGCTTTCTTCCATCTTTTTCTTCATTGGTTTTTTTTTCGATCTTTACTTCTTTTATGGTCTTGATTCTTTTTTCTTTGTTTTCTCTTTTTTGTTTCGTAATTTTTTCTTTCTTTACCTTTCATTATTTTATTTTGTTTTTGTTCTTTTTTATTCTTACTGCACTTGTTTTTCATATTTATGCTTTCCCTTTCCAAATAAGAAAAAATTGCTCTTAAAATAAAAAAGCAGATTCCTGTTTCATTTCACTGAATGGCAGTTTTCATTTTGAATAACATGGAGCTGATTAGAAGAAACAGAATGTTTTAGAAAACTAAGACTCTTGCAAACAGTGACATAGCAAGGATGAAAAGGACAAAGAAAGAAAGAAAAAATAAAAAGAGAAGAATGGAAAGAATGAAAGAAATTAAAGCATAGGGCAAAGCCAGGGTTGGTGTGTTTGAGCTGTAATTTATCACTTGGCTTTCAGTTAAAGGCACAGGCATGCCAAGACATTTAATTGTTCAGAGGTGGAAAAGGGCATATAAACTGCAAGTTTATGGCTGAAGGGACCCCAATAGAAAAGAAGAATGAATGGTCACAACACAGACAAAGTGAAATTGGCACAGATTTTTACACACTTTCCTGTGGCAATTCCGCATTTATTCATGGTTGGGGACCTCAGACTCCACTGTATGTTCCTTATACAGCAGGCAGGAGGGATGTGATCAGCTTCTTTTCATTTGTTTTCTCTTTTACTTTTTTTTTGTTCCTGCTATATTTATTCTGTTGTTTTAGTTTCCCTTCTTACAAAAAAAAAGAAAAAGAGAATTTATTTGGTTTGAAGTTGCTACATTTTTTGTTGTTTTCTCTTCTTTTTCATTTGCTTTTAGTCTTGTTTCAATTCGTTGTTTCTTTTTAACTTTGAATATATTACTCTTTTAATTGCTTCCTTTGCCTTCTTCAAGTTTTTGTTCTATTTTTCCTTCCATATATTTTCTTCTTTTTTCTTACATTTATTTCAGTCATATTCTTCCTTTCATGCATTTCCATTTCTATTTTTGCTTCCATATTTTTTCTTCTTTTTTCTTACATTTATTTCACTCATATTTTTTCTTTCATGCATTTCCTTTTTCATTTTTCCTTCCATATTTTTCTTCTTTTATCCTACATTTAGTTCAGTCATATTTTTCCTTTCACGCATTTCCATTTTTATTTTTCCTTCTATATCTTTTCTTCTTTTTTCTTACATATATTTCAGTCATATTTTTCCTTTCACGCATTTCCTTTTTTATTTTTCCATCTATATTTTTCTTCTTTTTTCTTAAATTTACTTCAGTCATATTTTTCTTTTCATGCATTTCCTTTTCCATTTTTCCTTCTATATTTTTCTTCTTTTTTCTTAAATTTATTTCAGTCATATTTTTCTTTTCATGCATTTCCTATTTTATTTTTCCTTCCATATTTTTTCTTCTTTTTTTCTTACATTCATTTCAGTCATATTTTTCCTTTCATGCATTTCCTTTTTTATTTTTCCTTCTATATTTTTCTTCTTTTTTCTTAAATTTATTTCAGTCATATTTTTCTTTTCATGCATTTCCTATTTTATTTTTTCTTCCATATTTTCCTTCTTTTTTCTTACACTTATTTCAGTCATATTTTTCCTTTCACGCATTTCCTTTTTTATTTTTGCTTACATATCTTTTCTTCTTTTTTCTTACATTTACTTCTGTCATATTTTTCCTTTCATGCATTTCCTTTTTTATTTTTCCTTCTATATTTTTCTTCTTTTTACTTAAATTTATTTCAGTCATATTTTTCTTTTCATGCATTTCCTTTTTCATTTTTCCTTCCATATTTTTCTTCTTTTTTCTTACATATATTTCAGTCATATTTTTCCTTTCATGCATTTCCCTTTTTTATTTTTCCTTCCATATTTTTTCTTCTTTTTTTCTTACATTTACTTCAGTCATATTTTTCCTTTCATGCATTTCCTTTTTTATTTTTCCTTCCATATTTTTTATTCTTTTTTCCTACATTTATTGCAGTCAAATTTTTCCTTTCACACATTTGCTTTTTTATTTTTCTTTCCATATTTTTTCTTCTTTTTTTCTTACATATATTTCAGTCATATTTTTCTTTTCACGCATGTCTTTTTTTATTTTTCCTTCCATATTTTTTCTTCTTTTTTCTTACATTTACTTCAATCATATTTTTCCTTTCATGCATTTCCTTTTTTATTTTTCCTTCAATAATTTTTCTTCATTTTTCTTAAATTTATTTCAGTCATATTTTACTTTTCATGCATTTCCTTTTTCATTTTTCCTTCCATATTTTTCTTCTTTTTTCTTAAATTTACTTCAGTCATATTTTTCTTTTCATGCATTTCCTATTTTATTTTTTCTTCCATATTTTCCTTCTTTTTTCTTACACTTATTTCAGTCATATTTTTCCTTTCACGCATTTCCTTTTTTATTTTTGCTTACATATCTTTTCTTCTTTTTTCTTACATTTACTTCTGTCATATTTTTCCTTTCATGCATTTCCTTTTTTATTTTTCCTTCTATATTTTTCTTCTTTTTACTTAAATTTATTTCAGTCATATTTTTCTTTTCATGCATTTCCTTTTTCATTTTTCCTTCCATATTTTTCTTCTTTTTTCTTAAATTTATCTCAGTCATATTTTGCTTTTCATGCATTTCCTATTTTATTTTTTCTTCCATATTTTTTTAATTTTTTCTTACATTTATTTCAGTCATATTTTTCTTTTCATGCATTTCCTTTTTTATTTTTCCTTCTATATTTTTCTTCTTTTTTCTTAAATATTTCAGTCATATTTTTCTTTTCATGCATTTCCTTTTTCATTTTTCCTTCCATATTTTTCTTCTTTTTTCTTACATATATTTCAGTCATATTTTTCCTTTCATGCATTTCCTTTTTTATTTTTCCTTCCATATTTTTTATTCTTTTTTCCTACATTTATTGCAGTCAAATTTTTCCTTTCACACATTTGCTTTTTTATTTTTCTTTCCATATTTTTTCTTCTTTTTTCTTACATATATTTCAGTCATATTTTTCTTTTCACGCATGTCTTTTTTTATTTTTCCTTCCATATTTTTTCTTCTTTTTTCTTACATTTACTTCAATCATATTTTTCCTTTCATGCATTTCCTTTTTTATTTTTCCTTCAATAATTTTTCTTCTTTTTTCTTACATATATTTCAGTCATATTTTTCCTTTCATGCATTTCCTTTTTTATTTTCCTTACATATTTTTTCTTCTTTTTTTCTTACATTTATTTTAGTCATATTTTCCTTTCACACATTTGCATTTTTATTTTTCTTTCCATATTTTTTCTTCTTTTTTTCTTACATATATTTCAGTCATATTTTTCCTTTCACGCATTTCCTTTTTTATTTTTCCTTCCATATTTTTTCTTCTTTTTTCTTCCATTTATTTAAGTGATATTTTTCCTTTCACGCATTTCCTTTTTTATTTTTCCTTCAATATTTTTTCTTCTTTTTTCTTACATATATTTCAGTGATGTTTTCCTTTCATGCATTTCATTTTTTATTTTTCCTTACATATCTTTTCTTCTTTTTTCTTACATTTATTTCAGTCATATTTTTCCTTTCATGCATTTCCTTTTTTATTTTTCCTTCTATATTTTTCTTCTTGTTTCTTACATTTATTTCAGTCATATTTTCCCTTTCATGCATTTATTTTTCATTTCTTCTTCCATATTTTTCCTTCTTTTTTCTTACGTTTACTTCAGTCATATTTTTCCTCTCATGCATTTCCTTTTTCATTTTTCCTTACATATCTTTTATTCTTTTTTCTTACATTTATTTCAGTCATATTTTTCCTTTCACGCATTCCCTTTTTTATTTTTCCTTCCATATTTTTTCTTCATTTTTCCTCCATTTATTTCAGTCATATTTTTCTTTTCACGCATTTCCTTTTTTATTTTTCCTTCCATATTTCTTCTTTCTTCTTACATATATTTAAGTGATGTTTTTCCTTTCATGCATTTCCTTTTCCATTTTACCTTCCATATTTTTCTTCTTTTTTCTTAAATTTATTTCAGTCATATTTTTCTTTTCATGCATTTCCTATTTTATTTTTCCTTCCATATTTTTTCTTCTTTTTTCTTACATTTACTTCTGTCATATTTTTCCTTTCATGCATTTCCTTTTTTATTTTTCCTTCTATATTTTTCTTCTTTTTACTTAAATTTATTTCAGTCATATTTTTCTTTTCATGCATTTCCTTTTTCATTTTTCCTTCCATATTTTTCTTCTTTTTTCTTACATATATTTCAGTCATATTTTTCCTTTCATGCATTTCGCATTTTTATTTTTCCTTCCATATTTTTTCTTCTTTTTTCTTACATTTACTTCAGTCATATTTTTCCTTTCATGCATTTCCTTTTTTATTTTTGCTTCCATATTTTTTATTCTTTTTTCCTACATTTATTGCAGTCAAATTTTTCCTTTCACACATTTGCTTTTTTATTTTTCTTTCCATATTTTTTCTTCTTTTTTCTTACATGTATTTCAGTCATATTTTTCTTTTCACGCATGTCTTTTTTTATTTTTCCTTCCATATTTTTTCTTCTTTTTTCTTACATTTACTTCAATCATATTTTTCCTTTCATGCATTTCCTTTTTTATTTTTCCTTCAATAATTTTTCTTCATTTTTCTTAAATTTATTTCAGTCATATTTTACTTTTCATGCATTTCCTTTTTCATTTTTTCCTTCCATATTTTTCTTCTTTTTTCTGAAATTTATTTCAGTCATATTTTTCTTTTCATGCATTTCCTATTTTATTTTTTCTTCCATATTTTCCTTCTTTTTTCTTACATTTATTTCAGTCATATTTTTCCTTTCACGCATTTCCTTTTTTATTTTTGCTTACATATCTTTTCTTCTTTTTTCTTACATTTACTTCTGTCATATTTTTCCTTTCATGCATTTCCTTTTTTATTTTTCCTTCTATATTTTTCTTCTTTTTTTCTTAAATTTATTTCAGTCATATTTTTCTTTTCATGCATTTCCTTTTTCATTTTTCCTTCCATATTTTTCTTCTTTTTTCTTAAATTTATCTCAGTCATATTTTTCTTTTTATGCATTTCCTATTTTATTTTTTCTTCCATATTTTTTTTATTTTTTTCTTACATTTATTTCAGTCATATTTTTCTTTTCATGCATTTCCTTTTTTATTTTTCCTTCTATATTTTTCTTCTTTTTTCTTAAATTTATTTCAGTCATATTTTTCTTTTCATGCATTTCCTTTTCATTTTTCCTTCCATATTTTTCTTCTTTTTTCTTACATATATTTCAGTCATATTTTTCCTTTCATGCATTTCCCTTTTTTATTTTTTTCTTCCATATTTTTTCTTCTTTTTTCCTACATTTATTGCAGTCAAATTTTTCCTTTCACACATTTGCTTTTTTATTTTTCTTTCCATATTTTTTCTTCTTTTTTCTTACATATATTTCAGTCATATTTTTCTTTTCACGCATGTCCTTTTATATTTTTCCTTCCATATTTTTTCTTCTTTTTTCTTACATTTACTTCAATCATATTTTTCCTTTCATGCATTTCCTTTTTTATTTTTCCTTCAATAATTTTTCTTCTTTTTTCTTACATATATTTCAGTCATATTTTTCCTTTCATGCATTTCCTTTTTTATTTTTCCTTACATATTTTTTTCTTCTTTTTTCTTACATTTATTGCAGTCATATTTTCCTTTCACACATTTGCATTTTTATTTTTCTTTCCATATTTTTTCTTCTTTTTTCTTACATATATTTCACTCATATTTTTCCTTTCACACATTTCCTTTTTTATTTTTCCTTCCATATTTTTTCTTCTTTTTTCTTCCATTTATTTAAGTGATATTTTTCCTTTCATGCATTTCCTTTTTTATTTTTCCTTCAATATTTTTTCTTCTTTTTTCTTACATATATTTCAGTGATGTTTTCCTTTCATGCATTTCATTTTTTATTTTTCCTTACATATCTTTTCTTCTTTTTTCTTACATTTATTTCAGTCATATTTTTCCTTTCATGCATTTCCTTTTTTATTTTTCCTTCTATATTTTTCTTTTTGTTTCTTACATTTATTTCAGTCATATTTTCCCTTTCATGCATTTATTTTTCATTTCTTCTTTTCATATTTTTCCTTCTTTTTTCTTATGTTTACTTCAGTCATATTTTTCCTCTCATGCATTTCCTTTTTCATTTTTCCTTACATATCTTTTATTCTTTTTTCTTACATTTATTTCAGTCATATTTTTCCTTTCACGCATTCCCTTTTTTATTTTTCCTTCCATATTTTTTCTTCATTTTTCCTACATTTATTTCAGTCATATTTTTCTTTTCACGCATTTCCTTTTTTATTTTTCCTTCCATATTTCTTCTTCTTTCTTCTTACATATATTTAAGTGATGTTTTTCCTTTCATGCATTTCCTTTTTTATTTTTCCTTCCATATTTTTTCTTCTTTTTTCTTAAATTTATTTCAGTCATATTTTCATTTCACGCATTTCCTTTTTTATTTTTCCTTCCATATTTTTTCTTCTTTTTTCTTACATTTATTTAAGTGATGTTTTTCCTTTCATGCATTTCCTATTTTATTTTTTCTTCCATATTTTTTTTATTTTTTCTTACATTTATTTCAGTCATATTTTTCTTTTCATGCATTTCCTTTTTTATTTTTCCTTCTATATTTTTTTCTTTTTTTTTAAATTTATTTCAGTCATATTTTTCTTTTCATGCATTTCCTTTTTCATTTTTCCTTCCATATTTTTCTTCTTTTTTCTTACATATATTTCAGTCATATTTTTCCTTTCATGCATTTCCCTTTTTTATTTTTCCTTCCATATTTTTTCTTCTTTTTTCTTACATTTACTTCTGTCATATTTTTCCTTTCATGCATTTCCTTTTTTATTTTTCCTTCCATATTTTTAATTCTTTTTTCCTACATTTATCGCAGTCAAATTTTTCCTTTCACACATTTGCATTTTTATTTTTCTTTCCATATTTTTTCTTCTTTTTTCTTACATATATTTCAGTCATATTTTTCTTTTCACGCATGTCCTTTTTTATTTTTCCTTCCATATTTTTTCTTCTTTTTTCTTACATTTACTTCAATCATATTTTTCCTTTCATGCATTTCCTTTTTTATTTTCCCTTCAATAATTTTTCTTCTTTTTTCTTACATATATTTCAGTCATATTTTTCCTTTCATGCATTTCCTTTTTTATTTTTCCTTACATATTTTTTCTTCTTTTTTCTTACATTTATTTTAGTCATATTTTTCCTTTCACACATTTGCATTTTTATTTTTCTTTCCATATTTTTTCTTCTTTTTTCTTACATATATTTCAGTCATATTTTTCCTTTCACGCATTTCCTTTTTTATTTTTTCCTTCCATATTTTTTCTTCTTTTTTCTTCCATTTATTTAAGTGATATTTTTCCTTTCACGCATTTCCTTTTTTATTTTTCCTTCAATATTTTTTCTTCTTTTTTCGTACATATATTTCAGTGATGTTTTCCTTTCACGCATTTCCTTTTTTATTTTTCCTTCGATATTTTTTCTTCTTTTTTCTTACATATATTTCAGTGATGTTTTCCTTTCATGCATTTCATTTTTTATTTTTCCTTACATATCTTTTCTTCTTTTTTTCTTACATTTATTTCAGTCATATTTTTCCTTTCATGCATTTCCTTTTTTATTTTTCCTTCTATATTTTTCTTCTTGTTTCTTACATTTATTTCAGTCATATTTTCCCTTTCATGCATGTATTTTTCATTTCTTCTTCCATATTTTTTCTTCTTTTTTCTTACATTTACTTCAGTCATATTCTTCCTCTCATGCATTTCCTTTTTCATTTTTCCTTATATATCTTTTATTCTTTTTTCTTACATTTATTTCAGTCATATTTTTCCGTTCACGCATTCCCTTTTGTATTTTTCCTTCCATATTTTTTCTTCATTTTCCCTACATTTATTTTTCCTTCCATATTTCTTCTTCTTTCCTTTTACATATATTTGAGTGATGTTTTTCCTTTCATGCATTTCCTTTTTTATTTTTCCTTCCATATTTTTTCTTCTTTTTTCTTACATTTATTTCAGTCATATTTTCATTTCACGCATTTCCATTTTTATTTTTCCTTCCATATTTTTTCTTCTTTTTTCTTACATTTATTTCAGTCATATTTTTCCTTTCATGCATTTCCTTTTTTATTTTTCCTTCAATATTTTTTCTTCTTTTTTCTTACATTTATTTCAGTGATGTTTTTCCTTTCATGCATTTCCTTTTTTATTTTTCCTTCCATATTTTTTCTTCGTTTTTCCTACATTTATTGCAGTCATATTTTCCCTTTCATGCATTTATTTTTCATTTCTTCTTCCATATTTTTTCTTCCTTTTTGTTACGTTTACTTCAGTCATATTTTTCCTCTCATGCATTTCGTTTTTCATTTTTCCTTACATATCTTTTATTCTTTTTTCATACATTTATTTCAGTCATATTTTTCCTGTCACACATTTGCTTTTTTATTTTTCCTTCGATATTTTTTCTTCTTTTTTCTTACATTTACTTCAGTCATATTTTTCCTCTCATGCATTTCCTTTTTCATTTTTCCTTACATATCTTTTCTTCTTTTTTCTTACATTTACTTCAGTCATATTTTTCCTTTCACGCATTTCCTTTTTTATTTTTCCTTCAATAATTTTTCTTCTTTTTTCTTACATTTATTTCAGTCATATTTTTCTTTTCACGCATTACCTTTTTTATTTTTCCTTCAATAATTTTTCTTCTTTTATCTTACATATATTTCGGTGATGTTTTTCCTTTCATGCATTTCCTTTTTTATTTTTCCTTACATATTTTTTCTTCTTTTTTCTTACATTTATTTCAGTCATATTTTCCTTTCACACATTTGCTTTTTTATTTTTCTTTCCATATTTTTCTTCTTTTTTCTTACATATATTTCGGTCATATTTTTCCTTTCACGCATTTCCTTTTTTATTTTTCCTTCCATATTTTTTCTTCTTTTTTCTTACATTTATTTAAGTGATGTTTTTCCTTTCATGCATTTCCTTTTTTATTTTTCCTTCGATATTTTTTCTTCTTTTTTCTTACATTTACTTCAGTCATATTCTTCCTCTCATGTATTTCTTTTTTTATTTTTCCTTCCACATTTTTTCTTTTTTCTTACATTTATTTCAGTCATATTTTTCCCTTCACGCATTTCCTTTTTTATTTTTCCGTCGATATTTTTTCTTTTTTCTTACATTTATTTCAGTCAAATTTTTCCCTTCACGCATTTCCTTTTTTATTTTTCCTTTGATATTTTTTCTTCTTTTTTCTTACATTTACTTCAGTCATATTCTTCCTCTCATGCATTTCTTTTTTTATTTTTCCTTCCATATTTTTTATTTTTTCTTACATTTATTTCAGTCATATTTTCCTTTCACGCATTTCCTTTTTTATTTTTCCTTACATATCTTTTCTTCTTTTTTCTTACATATATTTCAGTCATATTTTTCCTTTCATGCATTTCCTTTTTTATTTTTCCTTCCATATTTTTTATTCTTTTTTCCTACATTTATTTCAGTCATATTTTTCTTTTCATGCATTTCCTTTTTCATTTTTCCTTCCATATTTTTCTTCTTTTTTCTTACATATATTTCAGTCATATTTTTCCCTTCACGCATTTCCTTTTTTATTTTTCCTTCCATATTTTTTCTTCTTTTTTCTTACATATATTTCAGTCATATTTTTCCTTTCATGCATTTCATTTTTTATTTTTCCTTCCATATTTTTTATTCTTTTTTCCTACATTTATTTCAGTCATATTTTTCCTTTCATGCATTTCCTTTTTTATTTTTCCTTCTATATTTTTCTTCTTTTTTCTTAAATTTATTTCAGTCATATTTTTCTTTTCATGCATTTCCTTTTTCATTTTTCCTTCCATATTTTTCTTCTTTTGTCTTACATTTATTTCAGTCATATTTTTCTCTTCACGCATTTCCTTTTTTATTTTTCCTTACATATCTTTTCTTCTTTTTTTCTTACATTTACTTCAGTCATATTTTTCCTTTCACGCATTTCCTTTTTTATTTTTCCTTCAATAATTTTTCTTCTTTTTTTCTTACATTTATTTCAGTCATATTTTTCCTTTCATGCATTTCCTTTTTTATTTTTCCTTCCATATTTTTTATTCTTTTTTTCCTACATTTATTTCAGTCATATTTTTCTTTTCATGCATTTCCTTTTTCATTTTTCCTTCCATATTTTTCTTCTTTTTTCTTACATATATTTCAGTCATATTTTTCCCTTCACGCATTTCCTTTTTTATTTTTCCTTCCATATTTTTTCTTCTTTTTTCTTACATATATTTCAGGGATGTTTTTCCTTTCATGCATTTCCTTTTTTATTTTTCCTTACATATCTTTTCTTCTTTTTTCTTACATTTATTTCAGTCATATTTTCCCTTTCATGCATTTATTTTTCATTTCTTCTTCCATATTTTTTCTTCTTTTTTCTTACGTTTACTTCAGTCATATTTTTCCTCTCATGCATTTCGTTTTTTATTTTTCCTTCCATATTTTTTCTTCTTTTTTCTTACATTTACTTCAGTCATATTTTTCCTCTCATACATTTCCTTTTTTATTTTTCCTTCCATAATTTTTCTTCTTTTTTCTTACATTTATTTCAGTCATATTTTTCCTTCACGCATTTCCTTTTTTATTTTTCCTTCCATATTTTTTCTTCCTTTTTCTTACATATATTTCAGTCATATTTTTCGTTTCATGCATTTCCTTTTTTATTTTTCCTTCCATATTTTTTCTTCTTTTTTCCTACATTTATTTCAGTCATATTTTTCCTTTCATGCATTTCCTTTTTTATTTTTCCTTCAATAATTTTTCTTCTTTTTTCTTACATATATTTCAGGGATGTTTTTCCTTTCATGCATTTCCTTTTTTATTTTTCCTTACATATCTTTTCTTCTTTTTTTCTTACATTTATTTCAGTCATATGTTTCCTTTCATGCATTTCCTTTTTTATTTTTCCTTCCATATTTTTTCTTCTTTTTTCTTACATATATTTCAGTCATATTTTTCGTTTCATGCATTTCCTTTTTTATTTTTCCTTCCATATTTTTTCTTCTTTTTTTCCTACATTTATTTCAGTCATATTTTTCCTTTCATGCATTTCCTTTTTTATTTTTCCTTCTATATTTTTCTTCTTTTTTCTTACATTTATTTCAGTCATATTTTCCTTTCACGCATTTCCTTTTTTATTTTTCCTTCAATAATTTTTCTTCTTTTTTCTTACATATATTTCAGGGATGTTTTTCCTTTCATGCATTTCCTTTTTTATTTTTCCTTACATATCTTTTCTTCTTTTTTCTTACATTTACTTCAGTCATATTTTTCCTTTCATGCATTTCCTTTTTAATTTTTCCTTCCATATTTTTTCTTCTTTTTTCTTTCATATGTTTCAGTCATATTTTTCCTTTCATGCATTTCCTTTTTTATTTTTCCTTCCATATTTTTTCTTCTTTTTTCTTACATTTATTTCACTCATATTTTTCCTTTTCATGCATTTCCTTTTTTATTTTTCCTTCCATATTTTCTCTTTTTTTTTCATTTTTCTTTAATTTTAATAATTTTTGTTGCTTGTTTGTTTTCTTCTTGACTTTCAATTAATTTCTCTCCATTTTAGAGTTTTTTACATTTATGCTTGATTTTATTTTTTTCTTTCTTTTTTCATTGATTTTGATTCATTTTTGCATGTTTAAAAATAAGTAATGTTTTAATAAACCGGAAAATTCCATTAAAACAAAGAAAAGAGTGCAGAATTATTATGTAATATTTATCCTTCTTTATGGTAGCAAATGCTGGTCAATCTCATATTTGGAGAAAAGACTTGGGGCAACACAAATATGATTCTGCAGAAGGATACTGAGAATGCCATGACCTGAACCTGAAATTTCTAGGGCACATTATTAGGAAAGAGATCTTGGAGATTTTGACGTACACAGAACATACTGAAAGCAAGAGATATAGGTAACAGGAAATCCGTGCGTAAGCTATCTAGCAAGGGTGTGTAAATAAATGTTAGAAAAAGGATTACGAGAGAAATGGTGAAATGACAGAACTTTCTAAGATCTACAAAAGATTGAAAATTGTAGAGAACTATGACAGTCCACGTCTTGAAGAGACAGGGTACATAAAAGATTCTAATTCCAACTAAATTAGATTGATTTTTCTTAGTTTTTTCATTTTGTTTTGTAACTCCTGTGGAACTCGCTCCCATATTCTTGCTTTCCTCCAGGAATTTAAATGCAATGTCAATACTCATCTATTAACCACTTGACTCTAGTTCTTTCCCCACACTGTATATCCTTTCCTTTCTCTCCACCTTTGAAACTGTCATCACACCTGCATTCTCATCCTTCTATTGCTCCTTTCTGACTGGTTCATCTTCCTCTTCACTCTCTTCTAATTAATCTTTTTACACTTATGTAGCCCCCTGCACATCAGTGGCATTACCGCCTTGCTCAGGGTGAAACGATTAAAAAAAAAACTCAGGTTCATTTCAAAGGCAAAAGGAATCATTGAGTAATCTACCAAATGTGCTTGTGTAAATATTTGGAAGAATAGGAATTAGGAGAGATGTAACAGAGTAATGACTGTACTTTGACGTTTAGTTGCATGAGAATGCAAAGTTGTAATTAGAAATAAATCGCAAAACACTCCCTGAAGGACGTGTCAAATAATTAGGAGGAAAATGAGACAGAAAATTAAAATTACATCAGTTACATAACTTCCCTATGCCTTTTCCATAAAGATTTTCATGGTTATTATTTTGCTGAGCATTCCTCTTTGCTAAGTTCTATTCTAACAGCTTCTTCTACAATAAATCTCTTAGAGAAGATTTCTTGCAATGCATCAACATGTTGAATTCGTTGCATTCACTTACATGCAAATACCTTTGGGAAAGGTATTAATCCATCTCTTCCTTCCAGTTATGGGTTAAACAATAGGACAGATTGAGTTCTATAGCCTTGGCTGGCAACCAGTCTACCACAGAAAGCAATGGCAACCTACTGTGGGATAATCTTCTGCCCAGTCAGTCATGTCTCTTTCGAGACATAATCGCCCAAGCATGTATCACATATGGCACTTAACTGACTAAGCTGATATTAACATTCAGGCGAGTGACATTTAGCTATATATTTAGAAATTCTTGACAAAATCCGAAAAAGAATCTGCAATGTTATTGGTCCTGACTTGGCATCTTGCTCTCGGTCATTTTCCCATCATCATAATGTAGCTTCTCTGTGCCTTTTCTGTAAACATTTTCATGGTAATTGTTCTGATGAACTTTCCTCTTTGGAACCTTGTTGTTATGAATTTAAGCATAGTACTAGAACAGTTGTGCATTGCAGTGTAAAGGATATCTGCTCAAAATAAGAAACTGGAGAGCTGAGTTCAAATTCCAGTCAAATTCCTTTCAATTACTTATTCACAAATACCTTTGTGTCTGTTTAAGTGTGTGTGTGCCTACACGTAATAAAAACATTAGATGTTTATTATGAATGTAAGTATATGTAAGCAAAATAAAGTGTGTTAAGCACATCCAAACAATGTCGAGAACATTAGCATGTATGAATGACAGTGATGAAATACATTTCCGTTCAAAATATGTAATAAGTATTGTATACATGTGTTAAGTGATGGAACAAATTTTCTTTATAAATAAAATGAGAGAATCAGTTATGAATGTATGTGTTGAGAGAAATCAAGTGTGAATGTGTGTGTTTATGAGTCTGTAAAGAGGTATGCACGTGTCAAGTGATGGAACGATTTTCTATTTTAAATAATGTGAGAGAACCATGTATGAATGTATGTGTATGAAAGAATCATATATGAATGTGTGTGTATATAAGTATGAATCATAAACGAAATTTTTTTTTTTAATCATTTCACCCCGAGCAAGGCGGAAATGCCACTGATGTGCAGGGGGCTACATAACTGTAAAAAGATTAATTAGAAAAGAGTGAGAAGTACAAACTAGTTACAAAGGAGCAATAGAAAGCTGAGAAAGCAGGTGCAATGACAGATGCATAGGTGGAGAGAAGGGAAGGATACATAGGGGTGGGGAGAGAGCTAGAGTCAGTGGTTAGTATATGAGTATTGACTCTGCATTTAAACTTCTGGAGGTTGTAGCCATCAGGAAAGCAAGAATATGGGAGCAAGTTCCACAGGCAGGAAGTGCAAGAGAAGAAACTGCAGGAGTAGAATTGCCGTCTGCATTTGGCTAACCTGACTGTGAATGGGTGGGACCCAGTTGCCAGTCTGGTTGCACGAGTAAACACCTGTTGAGGAGGCACCAGTGACTTAATTTCGTCCAAGCAGATGCCATGAAAGTATTTATAGAACAGACAAAGGGAGGCAACATTTCGACGGTGGGGAAGTGGCTGCAGTCGAGCTGCCAGATCAGCATCTATCACATTACAAACTCTCCTTTGGAGCCTGTCAAAAACACTGGAGAGAACTGCAGGGGCACCTGACCATAAATGGCAGCAGTACTCCATGCACGGACGGATGGTTGACTTGTATATATGCAGGATGGATTCAGGCAGAAAAAACATCCTGGATCGACATAGTGACCCAACCTTCTTAGCAGTAGATTTTGCTATGGATTCAATATAGTGGTTCCATTTAAGGTCTGAGGACAGGGTAAGCCTGAGGAGGCATAGTGTATTGCTCTCTGGAAGAATCGCCTGGTCCATGTTTATGGGAGGCAGGAGAGGTTGCCTGTAATGGTTGACAGACAACAGCTTGGTCTTAGACGAATTGAAGTTGACAAGCCCCTTCTTGCCCCAGTTCACCACAGAGTGTAGATCCCGTTCAAGGTCAGCAGTGAGATTATGTCTGTCTGCCATGACAGGTTTCTTACTGGTGTGGGAGTATATTGTAGTGTCATCTGCAAAGTTGCCTACTTGGGACTTGATCTCATCTGGGAGGTCATTGATGAAAATAAGGAAGAGCGTCGGGCCCAGGATTGAGCCCTGTGGGATACCAGCATTCGTGCTGTAGGATGAAGAGGCACGCCCATTCAAAACAACCTTCATTTTGCGGTTATTTAGAAAAGATTGGATTAGGTCAAGCAGGCGACCGGTAATACCATAACCCCGTAGTTTGCATAGGAGGCCAGAGTGCCAAACCCTGTCAAAAGCCTTGGAGATGTCCAGAGCAACCGCGCGAGCATCGTCAGACTCATCAAGGGCCTGTAGCATGTACTCCATTACAGTTGTTAGCAGGTCAGCTGTGGACCTGGCAAAGCGGAAGTCATATTGCCTGTCAGAGAAGAGTTTGTGGGCAGTGAGATGATGAACTATTTCAGCATTGATTATGGCCTCGAATACTTTCTCGAATATTGGTAGAAGACTGATAGGGCGATAGTTGGATGGGTCTGAGGGTTCACAACAATTTTTAAATACAGGAACGACTGAAGATAACTTCCAGCATGCAGGAAAGCAGGAAGCAGAAAGGCAGTAGTTAAATAGTTTAGAGAGGACAGGGGAAAGTTCAGGAGCACACCTCTTAAGGACTATCACTGGGATTCCATCGTCTCCACATGCCTTATGGGGGTCGAGTTTTAAAATCATTCGGGATACTACTGTCGGGGTAATATATACGTCGTACAGTTTGGCCTCAGTTCTAATAGGGAAGTCGAATGTATAAAAGTCTTAAGCAAACTTTTTATAAAAAGTAATTTTTTGAAAAATAATGTTAACGGTTATAATCCTTCAATGAAATAATAAAATATTAAATATCTATGTATTAAAATTGTTACAATAATATAACTAAGTAATAATATATAAATAAGAAACATACATATAAATTACCATACTAAATCATTGCAATACTACAATTAATCATAATAAATTATATACCATAATATATGATAGATAGATAGATAGATAGATAGATAGATAGAAACTGACTGAGTTAGACAGATAGATGGAAAGAAACAGACTGTGATAGATAGATAGATAGAAAGATAGATAGATAGATAGATAGATAGAAACTAAGACAGATAGATAGATAGATAGATAGATAGATAGATAGATAGATAGATAGATACAGACTGAGTCAGATAGATAGATAGATAGATAGATAGATAGATATTTATGTGGTCAATTGGGTTGGGTGTTCTATTTCTGACCATGATTCTTGGGTTTGAATCTCACCATGATTCTTTTTTCAAGAAGATGACTTTTTGATTTTAACAATCAGAGTAGGAAATTTGAACATACTTTTACAAATTTCATGAAAACAATATTATGGGTTGACCCAAGCCCTGTGAAGGAATTTTGGTAGACAGAACGATTCAGAACCTGCTGATGGTCATGCAATATCACAAATTCACAAATGGCTGAGGGATTATGAATACTATTTTTTTTTCAAACAGGTGATCTTATTTTCTAAACTTATGTTCAAGCCAGATTATGCACTTTTTCCCAGAAACTGTAATTATGGCCTGCTCTAAGTTGCCATATAAACCACAAGTAGAAACAAACACCAATGTTCCTGAGCATGCATTTGCATCAGCAACTGGCTAGCTGCCCTATCAGACAGGTGTACTCAGAAAAAAGTAGCTATATATATGCACATAATTGGCAAAAGTAAATGAGTCCTTCACACAATTACTTGTATAACATTTAAACACAGATTTTAACAACACAACCAACCACTTTGCTAACTTGTGTTGCACTAATTTGGCTATAGACAAAATCACATGTAACCACCATGTTTTACTGAAGCCATCTTTGTGGAATATATTGTGTTCAACACTATGTCTGTAAAATTCAGCTTTAATAAGATCATACATAGACAAATAGATAAGATAGTGATGGGAAGTACTTTAAGGCCAACAATAGCAAATATATTGTTGATTACTATAAGAAAGAATTTGCATGTATGCACTCAAAGACCCAAATATTACACTAAATATGTAGATAATAACTTTCGTGCACTTAAAAATGAGGTTGGGGTTTTGTGACCAAGGGTTTGAAACTTCTGGCCTTGTTCAGACTGTTCTTCACACTAGATAGCAAGCTCACTCCCAGAAACTGTAACTAAGGTCTGTTCAGAATACTTGCAGTGTAAACCATAGATAGGCTTTGTGGGTGTTAAACAAACACAAATATGTCTGAGCAGGCATCTGCAATGGGAATTAGCTAGTGGCTCTAGTAGCCAGGCACCCTTGGATAAAAGTGGCCAGCCATATATATATATAATCAGAAATAATCAGAATGGAAATTCACTATGAAATTTGGTAAGCAGTTTCTATTTTTAGGGAATCTCTATTCTGATTAGTTAAAAGGAACACACAGAAATTTTATGTCTTCTCACATCCATAAATAGCAAACATGTTTCTTGTATTTAAATGAAAATCATTTTCACATATAACATCTAACATTGCCGAAAGATGAGATAGAAATTTCAAAATATAAAAAATTCCATGTCACAATGTATTGTTAATATTAATTATATGATTATATTATGCTCTACAATATTTATTACATTGAGCATTTTTTTCAAAAAAAGTAAATACCAGAGAACTCAAAAGTGTAAACCTTGGGTCCTCTTTACCTGGATATACATATATATATATGGGTAGCTATCTTTCTTTTATACATTTTTCATTAAATTTAAAAGACAAAGCCAATTTTATAAGTGTTAAATTAGTTTTTCTAAAGTTCTTATCATCTTTCTTTTTAGACTTAACGATGAGAGAGAATCTGTTGACCTTAATTCTATCCTAATGTATAGTTGTATACTTCCCAGAATTCTTACATTTGTCAACTATCCAGAATTCAAACAGTCATCAAAGCTTAAATATATTAACTTTCAAAAGTAATGTTTGTTTCAATCAATATTTTTTTATATTTTTGATTATTAACTTTGCTTGAACATTTATATGTATGTCTGTACAATTAATGAGCATATTAACACAATATTAATTGATTGAGGTTGTAACATTTAATGACAATTTTTGCTGGAAATTGATTGAGGGGTATTTAGATTACACTATGTTAAAATTAGAGAAAAAAAAGAGAAAAAAAACTTAATTATAATTTCATTCTCCTCTTCCCCCACCCTAATAACTCCAATCCATATACCCTTTTCTCATAAAAGATAGAGGACAAAACATTTTTTCTTTTTTTTTTCCCCACACTAATGCACAGGTACACATACATGTTTGCGTTGAGGAATATATATATATATATATAAGAATGTATTCTACTGCTGGAGTGTGAGCAACTAGGTCAGCTACCTAACTTCATGTTTTTTCAAGTGAGGCAAGCTGTCAGCAACCCAATAAGATGAAAATCAAAACCTACCAAAAGATGAAAGAACTCTTGAGAGGTGGTGTCTCAATAAATCACTGTGGAGAAAGCAATGGAAATTACTCAATTATTAATCATAAAAAACATCATGGCAATATTAAACAAAATATGAAACCTAATAGCATGAAGGGAATAAAGTCTATTAGGGTACTTAGATTACACTAAGTTAAAACTTAGAAAAATTATATTATTATGATTTCATTCTCCTCTTTCTCCCAATCTACTAACTCCAATCCATATACCCTTTTCTCATAAAAGATAGAAGACAAAAACTTTTTTCTTTTTTTCCCCCACACTGATGCACAGGTACATATACATGTTTGTGTTGGGAAATATATATATATATATATACACACACACACTACCAGCCGGAATTATTAGACCACTTCAGTTTTTTTTTTAAATTATGTACATCATACTATTTTTAGTGGATAATTCTAAATGAAAATAGAATGGTTCTTTTGTTATTATTACTTTGCAAAATTTTCCAAGGCAAGGAACCAAAGATGAACTTGTCCGAATCACCCTAATTTTTTTTCTTTTATTGATGAAACTGCAATATAGATAATTATTAAATATTTATGAATTCATTTGATGCACATGTTATTGTGCAGTATTAACAAAAGAACCATTCTATCTTCATTTACAATTATTCACTTGGTAATAAATACTAAAAAATAGTATAAAATACCTTATTTTTTTAAAATACTAGGATGGCCAATAATTATAGCCAGTAGTGTGTATATATACATATATATATAAGTATGTATTTTACTGCTGGAGTGTTGGCAACTAGGTCAACTACCCAACTTCATGTTCTTTCGAGTGAGGCAAGCTGTCAGCAACCCAATAAGATGAAAATTAAGATCTACCAAAAAGTGAAAGAATTCTTGAGAGGTGGTATCTCAATAAATCACTGTGAAGAAGGCAATGGAAACTACTCCATTATTAATCCAAAAAACATCATGGCAACTATTAAACAAAATATGAACCCTAACAGCATGAAGAAGGTTAAGTCTATGGGAATTAACTCCTCCACCAATAAGTAATGACATTTGCAACAAGTGTCACCTGTCACCCACAACTGTTAGCATAAACAGCATAAAAGGGATGAAATTCCTTGGAAATGTTCCCTTGCTTGGAAAGCAGTGACATGAGGGACAGCTGTTCCCTGACCATTATTCAGAAACAGTTTGCATCAAACAAAGAAAAACTTTCGTTACATAGAACATCAGAACATTAAGCAACTGTGACCAGTTAGAAAATAGGAAACAGGAGATGAGCAGGTTAAATTTCAACATTTTAAGTGTATGTGAAACCAGGTACCCAAACAACAAAGGTTTTGTCAGTGACAACCACAAGATTATACATGCAAGTGTAGAGAAAAATGGAAAAAGAAGTTGGATTAATATTAGATCAAGACATGAAGAAATGCATTAGAAGATACTGTCAGTTATCCAAAATAATTCTTGTCGTTAATTTGTAAGGAGAGCCTTTCAACATATTCATTCTAATTATGTACGCACTGTCAGCACAAAGTACAGAAGAAGAAACTGAATCTTTTTACTCCATACTAGACAATGCCAAGGCTCAGTCTAAATCAAAAGAAATTATAATTATCATGGGAGGCCAAAATGGCAAAGTAGCAAGGAGAGGAAAAGGAAAATAGCTGGTAAATTTTGCTAGGAAGCAACAATGAACATGGACAAAAATTATTCCAGTGTTGCATGATGAATGAAAAGACACCTGGCTCCAAGAGAATCCAAGATGATTATGAACATGGAAAAACTAAAAACCATGGTGAGTACACAACTATCAATAAGAGATTCAGGAATGCAGTTGTTTACTGCAAAAACTATCCAAGTGCTGACTGTGGAAGTGACCACCTCCTGGTAATATCTAATCTAAGAATGAAACTATGGAAAATGAAGATGTCTAACACACTCCCTAACTTGCAATACAAGATGCTCTTGAAAGACCCAAACCTGAAAGAAAGATATATGCACAGTGTGAAAAGAAAATATGAGGGACAAAATGGAAATGGAAACTCAAAATGGGACACACTAAAGGAAAGTGTTATTGACATCAGCTAACAACATTATCCCAGGTGAAAATGGACAGAGAAGAAAAAACAAATGGATCCCAGAGGAGATTCTTGACAAGATGCAAAGGAAACAGCAAACAATGTCAAGATATATAACAGAATAAAGAAAACTCCACAAAAAAATAAGGAACAAATTCTGACAGGTTAAAGAGAAATAGCTCAATGAAAAACATGCAGAAATAGAGAAATTGAGTATCACAAATAAAGCAGATATGCACAAAAATAAGAAAACTAATGGGACAAAAACATGCTCATAAAAAAATTCAGGATGTTGACCATGTCCACCATAGTTTATGGATATAAAATACAGCGCAGTATGTAATCTGTTCAATGAAACAACATCAAAGATTAATACTCATGAGTCAGACATGCTACTGAATCAGATTAGATCATGAATACTCAGAAAATATGGCCGCCTTTCATACACATCGCATTGAATATTTTGAGCCTTCTGATTGGTTAACCCTTCTATTGGTGAACTATAAAATGAGTCAGTCTATTTCTAGCTCACCAGTATACAAAAAATCCAACATTCATAAAATTCAAGGATGCCACATTCATCTTAGAAAAAGAAAGAATACTTCAGCAAATAAATATACTGGAGAATACTTCAACAGTGAAAGTGAATCAGTGGTAATACACAGAAATACAGACGGGCTAGAAATATTAAAAATCAAAGTGAAAGTTGCACTGGAAAATTGAGCAGAAACAAAGCAGCAGGGCCTGTGGAAGATTGTAATTGAGATGCTGGCAGCCTTAAATTATTTTGGCATAAACAAGATTACAAAAATAATAAATGAAATCTACAACAGTGGCAATTTTCATAGAGCTGCCAAAGAAACCAGGTACAAATGAATGTGAACTCTATCAAACAACTGGCTTAATGAGTTACATAACAAAACATTGTAATATTTGTACCTAGTATGTTTAGGATAATAATTAAGAGATACAAATATTAACCTGTTAAAACAAACTTTATTTAATTTCGTCTACATTCTTGTGTGAGTCCCTTGTGGCTGGTTAAAATGTCCACTGGCAGGAGTAGCACGTGTAGCTAGAGTGAAATCTTTTGAGGAACTAAAAAAAACTGAACTGCTACTAGTTGTTGGTCAGTAGAGATGGGCCAGAGAGAGAGAAAGAGAGGGAGTGAGAGATAAAGGGATTTCTGGGATAGTAGTTCGGGGCCTAAGTGGAAGCACACGGAGAAGAGGAGGGAGAAGAAGACAAAGTTAATATGTTAGGTAGTATTATTTTTGACCTCTAGTAAGGGGGTACTACAACATCATCTGAATTCTGAGTGAACAGCAGAATCAAGCCAGTGATCGGACAAAAACAGCACAGTTTTGTCAAAGACATTGATACAAGAAACACAGTATTTATGCTCAGAATATTATGAGAAAAAGCAAGACAAATGCAGAAGGATGTGTGTTATAGACTATACAAAAGTCTTTGACAAAGTATGCCACAAAGGTCTGTTAGAGATGCTCAGTAACCTTGAAATATTTTGGAAAGACATTAGAATAATCAAGAACCTATACTGGTAGCAAACTGCCTGCATACAGACAAGAAATGAATTCAGCAGATATGCAAAAATAGAAAGGGGTGTAAGACAAGGATGTGCTTTCTAACTGGAAGTTATTTAAACTATACAGTGAGGTAATTCTGAAACAACTAAAAATCCTACCAGGATTCATTACTGACAGCCACAATTTTAACAATATAGTATATGCAGATGACACAATGTTGATAGAAGACATGGAAAGGAAACTACAAAACCTCGTACAGAATGTAGTGAAAGAAAGCAAGACGAAAGGATTAAACATAAATTTCAGGAGTACAGAAAGCATAGTTATTAGCAAAATGAGGAGCTCAAAATGCAGATTACTGGTCATAGATATAAAGATCAAGCAAGTACAGAAATTTAAAAACCTGGAAAATATTTTAACAGAGTATGGAAAATGCAAGACTAAGATCCAAATGCATATTGCCATGGCCAAAGATACATTCCAAAAGCTAAGCAGCGTGTGAAGAGAGAGGGAAATTTTGTTGAAAACAAAGAAAAGAATACTGAACTGTCAATATCAATATCAGAGTAAAATAAGTCATCCAAGGATAAACTAACCTAAGTAAGTCCATGAAAACTTATCCTTCACATCGGGAGTAAAATTGGAGAAAATGAGCCATATTGATGGCTGAATATCAGTTTTTGATCTGATTCAATAAAATATCAGAGATATCAATGAGTTGTCTGAGAAGATCTATTAATGTTTAAGACTAAAAACTATAATTTTACCAAGTTAGAGTAAATTCTGTAGCAAGAACCATGATAAAAATGCTGAAATCCTGATCTTGATCAGACCTGATTGGATATTGGGGTATCAATTTCCAATATCAGGGTAAAATCAGGAAAAATAAGTAACCCATGACCTGACCAGAAACCTAAAAAATATTTGTGTGAAGTTTGGTGGGAGTCAAATAAAAATTGTGGATTTGTATAAAGGAAATACAGACAGATAGATAGACAGACACACACTCAAACATCTTGCTTTTTATATATATAGAAAAATATCTGCTCTGTAAATTGAATTGGTTTGCATTGAGCTCTCTATTGGATCAGTTTTAATATTTTAACAATATTATTAGGATCCTCCTGGATTATTTATCAACCTTATCCCAGATTTTACCAATCTTTCCTGGATTTTTAGTGCCTATATATATATATTTACATAAATTCAATAAATATTCAATAGTCACTAAATATTATTGATAAGCATTCTATATGAAAAGGACTTTTGATAATCAATAAATTGATAGAACAATTGTAAAAACAAATAAAAAGGTAAATAACTTCATCTTGTAACTAAAACTTTCACACTGAGATGTGATTGTCAGACTATTGAACAGGCATAACAACACCTTCCATACACACAAAACACATTCACAATACATGCAACACATATATACACATAACACAATGTCTCTTTTCCTTGTAGTTTTATTTATTGTCTCTTGATGAGATATGTTATACTTCATACTATTTGTTTATTAATTTATATATATGGAGAGAGAGGGGGAGACAGGGAGAGAGGTGGATAGTTAGTAAAAATATAGAGAGAGGGAAAGTTAGAAAAAGGAGATAAAGGAATAAAAAGAGATAAAAAAAAAGAGATTTCTCCATCTCCATATGACCTCTCTTGATAGAGAGAGGTCATATGGAGATGGAGAAAGGGAAATAGAGAAAGTGGGATAAAAAGAAAGTGAGTTGATCAAGAAGTTTCCTTGTTTCAGTAGAAATAAGATATGTATTCATATTTTTTACATCAATTTAAAGTACAATATTTTGCACATGTTATTCTTCTAGATAGAGAAGAGTGAGATAGAAAGAGAGATAAACAACATGAGGTAGATAAATAAGGAACAGACTTAGATAGATAATGAACAAGCTGAGATAGATAGATAATGAACAAGCTGAGATAGATAGATAGATAGATAGATAGATAGATAGATAGATAGATAGATACTGAACAGAGATAGATAAATGGATAATGAAGAGTCTGTGATAGATAATGAAAGCACTAAGATAGATAGATAGATAGATAGATAGATAGAGAATGCATTACTCAATAAATCCAAGCCTAATGAATAAAACAACAACTTTTAGACAAAATTAGACTTTATTCATCAACACAGTCTTCTTCTAGGGTGACACACTGATTCCAACGCTTCTCTAACAATTCAATGCCTTTTTTGTAGAACATTTTATCTTCAGTCTCAAAATACACCTCAGTTTCCAATATCACTTCTTCATTGGAGCCAAATCTCTTTGCAGCATTCTTTTGAGGTCTGCAAACAACCAGTAGTCGATGAGGGCCAGATCTGGAGAATAGAGTGGATGTGGAAGCAATTTGAAGTGTAATTCATGTAGTTTTGTCATTGTTGCAATCGACTTGTGAAACGGTGTATTGTCTTGGTGAAAGATCATTTTTTCTTCTACATTTGTGGCTGTTTTTTAATGATTTCTTCTTTCAAACACACTAATAATGCTACATAATATTCACTATTGATGGTTCTTCCTTTCTCAAGGTAATCAATGAACAAAATACTTTGCACATCCAAAAATATGGAGGCCAAAACCTTGCCTGCTGATGTTTGCGCCTTTGGTTACTTTGGACGGCTTTCACCTGCTTCTGTCTACTCAGCTGACTGCTGATTTGATTCAGGAGTGAAGTGGTGAATCCATGTTTTTTCCATTGTCACATATTTATGAAAAACCCCTTCTTGTTGTGTTGAAAGTGTTGCAATCAATGCTGTGAATTGTCATTGCATTGTTGTTTTTGATCAACTGCGAGCAAACACAGTATCTACTTTGAACACCGGTTTCTCATTGACAAACGTTCATGCAAAATGGTAAATACACTGCCTTCTGATATGTTCAACTTCTCTGCTATCTCATGCAACTTCAATTTATGATTGGCCAAAATGAGTTTGTGGATTTTTTGGTATTTTCTGGGACAACTGCTGCTTTTGGGCAACCTGAGCATTCAGCATCATTTGTGTCTATATGACCGCATTTAAAATCAGCGTACTACTTCTTAACCATTGTTTCTAACAAAGCAGAGTTTGAATAACACTTATGAAGCAATTGCTTTGTTTGAACAGTATTTTTCCTATCAGAAAGTAATGCTTTATCAACACACAAAATTCAGGTTTTTCCATTGTTTTGAAAATTTGTAACAGTATCTTCACTTAAATAACTGTAATTTGCAAACTAATAATCTGATTGGACCCAAATTTTATCACATGCCATTTAAAGGTTAGTACTTCATAAAAATGATATGAATTTTTTATTAGTGGTGCCATGTCAGGCCAGGGACCTATTGATGTTTGAGATAGATAGATAGATAGATAGATAGATAGATAGATAGATAGATAGATAGAAAATGAAGAGGATGAGATAGATAGATAGATAGATAGATAGATAGATAGATAGATAGATAGATAGAAAATGAAGAGGATGAGATAGATAGATAGATAGATAGATAGATAGATGGATGGATAGATAGATAGATAGATAGATAATGAATATTCTGAGATCAATTGATAAATAGATAGATATGAATAGAACATGATAGAAACAAGCTGTAATATATATATATATATATATATATATATATATATGAACAGACTAGATATATTGATAAGTAAACATATACAAATTGATTTATGCACAAATATATATGCCTGTTACATATTATTGAATAGAAAGACAGGATATTGTTCATAGACAGATCAGTATATAATAGAAAGAAAAACTTATTAACACAGATTGTGCTAACAAACATAAATATTCCACATTTTATTCTAGACTGAAGGGTTTGCCACTAATTCAAATAGACATAGAAACTGTTAATTCCCATTCCAAGTGTTAATATGGTGAAAAATTACAGGGCATCAAGTGCTTGGCTCTTCTAGTGAGTATGAATGTAATAAAAACATTCACCTTCCTAATTCTGTCACATGTATATTCGAAAATACTGAATTTTTTATTAAATGTCACATGTATATTTGAAAATGCTTTTCGTTACATGAAAACAAATCAAAACATAGAAAATCTGACCTTGAGTAAAAATAAAAAATAAAAAAATATTGAAAATTTCCTTGGCTCTCAGAGGCTGAATTTTACATACAGGCATCTACCAAATTATAGAAAAACTATTTCTTAAATTAGGTGTGTGTTGTGGTCCAGTGGATATCGACTCAGAACAAGAAATCGAATAGCTGAGTTCGAATTCCAGTTGAATTTGTTGCAATCATATACTCTTGGGAAAGGTATTAATCCATCTCTTCCCTCCAGCTATGGGTCAAATAACAGGATGGATTGGGTTCTATAGCCTTGGTTGGCAACCAGTCTACCGCAGAAAGCAATGGCAACCTACTGCGGGATAATCTTCTGCCCAGTCAGTCATGTCTCTTTTGAGACATGATTGCCCAAGAGTGTATCACGTATGGCACTTAACTGACTGACTTTCTTAAATTCTTACAAATTTTATCTGGAAAATTAGGGCTGAACTTTTGAAGCTAATACATGATCTGTGTCAGGAAATAATGTAATTAGAGTGCTAGGTAAAAAAGAATATTTCCAGTTTACATTTCTCCATTCTAAGTGTTAGTGTAGTTGTGATCTACCAATACTTTTATACAACAGATAGAACAGAATAATCAAAAGAAAGGAATAACAAACATGCATTGTTCTCAAAGAGTTTTTTTACCAATGTAATTAATTTGTCCCATACAGAGAAATTATAGCCTATGCATATAATAATCAGTGTGAAAGGGACAAAATGCAAGAGTGTTTTATTCTCAATATATCCCAAACGGAAAATGGACAGGCTAGTGGTATCTTTTATGTGTCTAGTGAGATCTTATAGTTTCTTCTATTCTTTTAACTGCCATGGGCTCTCACATCTCGTTTCTTCACTGCATACATAGCAACTTGCATGGATAGTCCCCTCTTAGCACTTCTTCTTCTTTTCTGTTCTCTGTCCCTTCGGGATGTAGGCAATCATGGCTTTCCACGTTTCCCTATCCCTGGTGGCTCTGAGCACGCCTTCTCCTGTTACACCGTGCAATCCTCGTTCTGTTATCCACCTGATTAGGTCCTTCAAATATGTTATCCATTGCTTTCTCTTGTCTCTTTTTCCCTCTATCTGGCCTGTTAGTATCAGGTTCTCCAGGCCCTCCTTCCTCATTGTGTGTCCCAGGAATTTCAGCTGTCTCTTCCTGATGCTCATTATTAATTTCCTCTTTGTTTCCATCATTTCCAAGACCTCATCATTTCTCACATGCTCGATCCATGAGATTCGCAGCATCCTTCTGTACAACCACATTTCAGTTGCTTCAAGTTTTTCCTTCATCTTTGATGGTGTTGTCCAGCATTCACTGCCATATTGAAAAACGGACATCATGTAGCAATCCAGTACTCTCTTCCTAGTTTCTTGCAAACTGAGATTCATCACTTTCCAAACTGATATCACTCACCAGCTGTCAGATTACCCTGTGTATTCTTTTTTTCCTAAAGAGAGAATACTGCCCTTTGTATCCTACAAATACAAAGGTATTAACAGAAATAACTACAGGGTTTAAAATCAGAGTTTAAACTTCCTTATTATTATTTTTGAGTGATAAATCGACATGCTAACAAAGGCATGCAAATATATAAAATTCAATATGTGCATGATGACACTCTAAAACTTGTTTACATGCATCACAGCTAAATGCATCAAATATGGTAACAGATTTTGTTAGAAGTAGCACATTGTCTTGTCGGTGGGGCCCAGTTAGAAATATCTTCAAGTTGTATGACCTAGTCTGCTCAGCTGAGAAGGTTCTCAATCATTTAAATGTGGCACCTAAGTTACCTTAGCTGCCTAATACTTCAAATATGAGTTTTGCTTCATATTTAAGTAGTTAAT
The DNA here is from genome assembly GCA_037127315.1 of Ascarosepion bandense. Lineage (NCBI taxonomy): Eukaryota > Metazoa > Mollusca > Cephalopoda > Sepiida > Sepiidae > Ascarosepion > Ascarosepion bandense. The sequence continues at coordinate 4,753,768 of JBBBDQ010000242.1, forward strand.
CATGCATACAATCTTAAGAGAAAGATTGATTTTATGAGATTTTTTTAATGCATGTATTATTCTTTATAATTATTTATTATCAGCTTCTTCATTTACATTGTTTTTATTAATGATGATGTCAGGTTTGGTGGCCTCAAGGACACTGTCTGTCTGGATGTTAAAATCCAACAACATCTTGATTTGTTCATTTACAATCACCTTTTTCTGGCTTGTGGCAGTACCATTTTTTGTCAATTACAAGTCATTATTTCCTGCACAAGCTCCAAGCAACTAGGTTTGCCTCTCGTTGGGTTTACATTCCTCCCCAGTCTTTTGAACGGGAGTAGAGGCTTATTCCATCTTTCCTAGTTAGGATTAGGTTTCTGTTTCTTTATAAAGCCTGCTTCTGCTCTAAATGCATAACACCTGCTCTTTCCTATGCTAATATAGGTCCTTATAGTAACTCTCTATATACTATTATTATTATTTTAATTCCTGTTTATTATAGATTTAACTATATTATATATATATATATATATATATATTATTATAGATTTATAGTTTGTATGAGAGGTTAATGGATAGCGCATCTCTTAAATAAATCTGTTCTAAGCGTTTTGTTTTCAGTAATGCTGACCTCTGAAATAGTCCAAGTTTTGCTCTAATTCCTATTTCTTGCAGACTTATCTCCACTCTAATAATGACTGGCACAATTATCAGGTTCTAATTCAGTTTCTTAGTAAATTTGAGATACTCATTCATTTTTTTCACTTCCTTTCGGATTTATAACTATTGTTTGATGTAAGTTCCACTTGAGCAGCAACTTTCCATGAATGACTACTTTGTGAAACCAACACCCAAGAGGATGCTTCTCTGATCACTACAACCTTAATCAGTTTAAGTCTAGAACTAACCATTATCTCCTTCAAATATTCCCTTGATCTTTGCCTCTTACTCTGTAACCCTTTATTTCAAGTGGTTCTTGGGATTTGTACAGGTTGAATAAGTGTAAAAATTGATTTTCACTGTATCTTTGGTGGTGTTTTCAACAATACTTTTATAACATTAGTTTTCATCACTGTTGTGGGATCTCCCCTTTTTCTATGATAATGGACTCAACTTGGGTATACATATACTCCTGCCATAGAGAAAATGGTGACTGATCCGTAAGTTACTGAGAGATATCAAAGTTACACAGAGAATACCGCTTCAGTTAGCATAGTAGCTCTGAGCTCCATTCAGCCAGAATAATATTACATAGATATACTATTTCAAACACTGTTTTACTTCAAAGACTTGTGTATATATATTCCTTACTAATGGTATTCCTGGAGTACTAACCTGCATTCTAGTTCGTATATTTACATTCAATATAACCTATTTTTCTTTATCAATATCTGTTTTGTTGTTCATTATTTTGTGTGGTTCCTCACCCGAAATCCACAACAATAACGTTATTCTGAAGGAAACTTTTGGTAACTCACTCTTAGCGAGTTATAATATTTCGGTATCTTTGTGTAAAGTCAACATACTAGACAAATCCTTCAAATAATACACAATAATGCTCTTGGAGTAATTCACTCAGAAAAAATCTCTTCAGTGACGCACAACAATGGAATGATGCAAAACACAGAACGATATTTGTCTACTACACACTCACTGTGTGCCACAAGGAAACAAAGGCAAACTTTTGGAGTCACTAACAATAGCCTGTAAAATTAGTTTATTGAAGCTTCTTAAGTTGTAATAATTGTTGGTTATTTTCATTACATACATAAAATAATTTTGTAGTGTTACTGACATATTATAAGATGTGCGTTGTGGTGCAGTGGATATTGGCTCGGAGAAATCGGGGAGCTGAGTTCAAATTCCAGCTGAATTCATTGCATTCACTTACGTGCAAATACCCTTGGGAAAGGTATTAATCTGTCTCTTCCTTACAGTTATGGGTTAAATAACAGGACAGATTGGGTTCTATAGCCTTGGCTGGCAACCAGTCCACCGCAGAAAGCAATGGCAACCTACTGTGGGATAATCTTCTGCCCAGTCAGTCATGTCTCTTTTGAGACATGATTGCCCAAGTGTGTTTCACGTATGGCACTTAACTGACTGACTGACATATTATATGAATGATATTGAATTTTGATTTTAATGATTTCACTTCAAGCAAGGTAGGACTGCCACCAGTGCATAGGGAGTTACATTGAGAGAAAAGACGGGGTACAGGAGAAAAGATGAAAGATGAATGGGATTCAAGAAGATACAAGATGGCAATTTTTATAATGTTAGTTTTTTGTAACGTTATTCTGAAGGGAACTTTTGGTAACTCACTCTTAGCGACTTATAGTATTTCGGTATCTTTGTGTAAAGTCAACATACTAGACAAATCCTTCAAATAATACCCAATAATGCTCTTGGAGTAATTCACTCAGAAAAAATCTCTTCAGTAACACACAACACCAAAATGATGCACAACACATAGTGCAGAATACCCTCAGACTTCTGAGTGTTTTATATATCAAATATTTATGATTACGTGTCCCAGTACCACACTTCATTCAATGGTTTTTTTGTTGCCTGGAGAGTCATGTTTGACCACACTTGTTGATATTGATACTTTCTTTCTACATAACAAGTACTATCATCTGGATGGTTCCCACTCTTCTTCTGTTCTCCTGTTATTCCATTTTTTTTTTCACATGGACATCAACAGCATTCCTAGTGCTCTGATAATCAATGGTATAACTGTCACTTTCATGTTCCATATTTCATGTAGGCTACCTGCAACAGGGGTAGCTAGACACCCTAGTAGGCAGACATACTAAGAAAGAAGCAATCTACCATATTGATGTAAAATCTACATTTTCTACTACTTGCAGGTTTTTGACTGCTGAATTTTGTCTCTGTTAAATCAAAAATGTGAGCAGTAAATATGAAAGTCCGGATGTCTGTGCCAACATGGTGGAAATCTTAAGAAAGATAACTATGCTGCCAAGAAATGTATTTGAATTAATCAAATGAACTGTCAGGTCAGTCAAGAGAAACTGGGTTTGTTCAGATTAAAACAGGAATGTGCGCACATCAAGTGAGGTGTTGGTGAAAATAGGGGGTTTAAGTGGATAAGAATTAACAATCACAAAGTTTGTTGATTGATTTATTGAAGATCAATAAAAAGCTTTTTAACTTTTGACATTGATGCTTGTTGAGAGTATTAGAAAATATTCACCGAACATCAATTAGGAATTTGGGCCTTTTGTCTGGACTTTTTGAGTAATTGTCAAGTTCCTGATTATATAGGTTCTTTGGGTCACAGAATTGTCTGAGCAACTGATTCATGTAACATTCTCTGTCTTTGATTATTTTGATGTAATTACACTGAGCCAAAAGCAACAAAAAAACTTTTTATCTGTTACCAAAACAACTGATGCTGTATTCTACTAAATAGAGTATAATAATTCCGAAGCAGTATTCAGAATGATTCTAACCTATTGAGTTTCTATGATATCTGAAGTAAGTTTTGTTTTAATAATATCATCTTGTGTTGTTTTGTACAAAAAAATGTTTCAAGAAGCGACACATCTGTATTGTTTATTAAATATAAAAAAAAATTATTTATTTTTAAAAAAATAATGGTTGTAGTCCATTGAGTTATTGTGATATCTGTGGTAAATGTTATATTAATAGTATCATTTTGTGTTGTTTTGTACAAAAAAAGGTTTCAAGAAGGAACACAACATCTGTATTGTTTATTATATATATTGAATATAACAAGTTTTTCTGCACTGGGTCAAATAAGGGATCAGTTGCTGGAATTGATATCAAATTTACAGCATTTTCTCTTTTCCTAAATCTGCAAATTGATTCAATGACAGTTATTACCTGAAAGATTTTATAAAAGCAATGCTTTGAAATCAGCCTTTATTACCCATGTAAAATATACAATGCAGAAATCTCAATATATTTTTATAGCAAACATTTTGCTGAAATTCAGGTCTTTGAAATGTTCTCCATTCTAATCAGCTTAGTGCTGCAGATTTTTCTCTTTTAACAATATATATACATTAACTTAATATTTCTGTCATATTTCTAGCCAATATAATTAATATTCTGCAGTTTTTCTATTTGTTATCAAAATGTTGTGAGACCAAAGAGGACTTATGTGTTAACTATGAAGTCACTAAAGTGATCTATGAGAATGGAATAGGGAAGTGTTGATGAAACCATTTGATAATTTATATAATTTTATATTTTATAAAATGTATTTATGTTCAAGGCAAATAGCATATTTCTTCTTCTGTTTTCATTTCTGGAATGATTATTTACATCATTTGCATTTGGACTGTTGTTATTATCACGTTTAAGTTGTTGTACCTACCAGTCTCCTTTGGGGGCTTCTTGATCTAGGTTGACATCATCTGAAGAAGGCTGGAAGGCACAATAGCTGCAATATTCTGGTAGAAATTAAAAAAAATGAGAACATCAGCCTGAATGCAAATAATATCAGATTTTGTTATGAAAGTCAATGTTTTCATAATAACTTTAGTATTAATCAGTTGATAATGGTAAAGTTTTCAAAATATATTTATATGAGTAAATTCATATTATAATATATATTTGTATTAAAAATACTGATAATAACTATTTCATTTATAAATAAATCCAAAATATATGTAATGTATAAGCATATATTTGATTAACACAATTTCTGATTGTGTTTTCAAAAATCCAAATATATATATGATATATAAGCATATATTTGATTAACACAATTTCTGATTGTGATTTCTAGAAATGAGGTAAATAACTATAGGGTGGTGCAGATCAAAAATTCTAAGGGTCAAAGATCAGTCTTACAAGTCCAACATCAGAAAATACAGAAGGCTTAAATGAAAAGTGTAAAAATTTCATATTACAATACAAAACTACCTACAAAGAGACAAACCATCCTGTGGTCTATCATAGAATTTGTTTATTGAGGTAAGAAAGGTTGTGATTGGACGAGACTGCCAAGGAAGTGCAACTAACATATTTCAAAACCTTCTAAAGTTTACTTGATCTTAATCTGGATTCTCTTTTTTAGCAGATAACACAGAAAACACAAATTCTTTTTCAAAGTAAGATTTGATTTTTTCCATTGTCACTCTTATTTTATTAGTTTTCATGCTAATATAGGCTCCTTGACATTATGTAACTTCAAACAGTCTATTAACCATGAATTTTGCTAACTTTCCTACTGTTTTGACTTTAATATTATTTGCAGGAATTTTATTGCTTCTCAGTAACATACTTTCCTTGATTATTCATTTTCATTCTCACAATAGTTTGCGAGTAAAGGAATATAGGAAATTTTGAGTACAAATTTTTAATTAACATATTTAATTTAGTTGAATACAATATCATTTGTCTTAATAACAGTCTTTTTTTGTTGTTGCTGCCCCAGTGTAATTAATACAAAGACAACACTTCTCCAATTATATACATGTGTATAATGTAAGGTCTTATGCATGTTAGAACTCTTTTAAGTATGAATTTGGAATAAGTAAACATAATTTTGTCTAAAACTTGCTTTTACCTGAGCAGCAAAATATTTGTTGCCCTGTGTCATAGATTTAATTTTTTATCATTATTGATTGATTGATTTTTTATGGCTTATTAACCTTTTACAAGTAAGTTGAAGCCAGAGAATATTTTTGAAAACATAAGAGTTTTGGGATATAGTATTGTTTTACTGATACAGGTACTACTAATTAACCCTTACCTGAGAGGAGAAGAGGGTTTATACCTTTTGGAAGGGTATTTGTGTGAAAGTGAATATAACAAACCACCATGGAATTGGAACCTGGATCTCTGATTCCCAATTCTGAGCTGTTATCCATTAAACCTACTACACATGGTAATCCCTACCTAGTTACCCATCTATGTACTGATGAGGTTTAACATTACTTAACTTTGGGGTTCTTATGAGAATTGGCATTTCAATGTGATACAGCCATAAGCCTCTTGTCATAGTGCTTATCCTTTCAAGTGATAGTAAAATATATTTGATACTTAAGGAAAAGTCATGTGATTCTTCCAAATTTCTTTTTCACGATTGAACTTTGAAGACAATAGAGTTTTGAATCGTGCTTTTTAACTGGTGCATTTACAACAATTTCACTTCATGCAAGCTGACAGTGTCACTAAAATTCAAGGGCATACCGAGGGTAAAATAAAAGAAGAAAGATGTTAGTGAGAAGAAAGGACAGTAAGATGTTGGACTTGAGTTTCTGAAGATCACAAGGAACTTGAAGCAAGAAGCCAGAAGAAATTTTCACAGGTGAGAAGTTAAAGTGTAAGAAAAGAAACTTCTAGAATAGAACTTACTTTACTTCTTCTAAATTCATGTGGTTATAGTACAAAAGAAAGAAAAACATTCAAAACAATTAGCATAGAAATATATAAAGAAAAGAAGAAGCTACCTAAGAGCAGTGGGATTGTGATTGAAACTGAGATGTCAGGTCAGGACCAATAACATTGCAGACCCTTCCTTGAATTTTGACAAGAATCTTAAAATATATAGCAGGAATATCATCTCATATATAGCAGCAATATTTGATGCATGGAGGAATGGTAGATTTATAAATGTGTAAGATAGATTCTTGCAAGCAATATTGTCTGGCACATGATTTTATATAATCATTCCACTTCAAAATGTGAGACCCCAAAAACATGAGTTACTCTACTGCAGATTAGCATCAGCCATGCTGATGGAAGACAAAAATGGTTCTCTATTATGACTAATTTAAAGCAGTTTTGTTTTGTACGTATTAAAACCTACAAGCCATTCCTTGTCCCCATTAACAACAGATTTTAGGTTACATTTGAGATCAGCTCCCAATTTGACCTTACCAATCTTACTATTAAGAGAGTAGTAAATAATTAAAAAAACATCTGATGTACACTAACATACCTTAGTTTTTGCATAGCAGTGACAGTATATAAATGAGATTAAATGACAAATTTCTTCACTCCACTAATGGAAAGAGATATTTAAAAATCTATGCTCATTGAAAGTCATCTTCAGGATCAACTACCTGTTTTACTTTATTGGTTATGGTTGACTTAATATCATGACAGGAGTAAATAGTTCTGTCAGCAGCATAAATTCTTAATTGGGAACTGATGACATCAGAAAGGTTGTTGAGGAGGATATGAAACAAAGTAGGTCCAAAGAGAGAGCTCTGGGGCATTTCCATATTAATTTGAAAGGAATTAGAAGAGTGGTCATTCAACTCGACTTTTATTACATGGTTTATTTCAAAAGTTATGCTTATAAAATCTGACTGAGAAGACATATTTTTGAGACATTAACGAATGCAAGACATGTTTATCAGGCAAAATACTAATAGCCAACAACCATTCCAATGAGGGATTTGCAATCTATAAACAAAACAGATTATGTAGAACTTTTTTACCATTTTATCATTTGATTAGCCACTCATATATAAATTTATATATCGTATTTTTCAATGTATATTTAGACTAACGGTCATATGATAAAACACTAGTTCTTGTATGATCACCAATATTAAGCAATGTCAAGCCTGGTCAGTACCTAGATGGGTAATCATGTTCTGTAAGCTTGGATGTGCAAATGATGTAACAGCTCTAAATTAGAAATAGAAGAGAGCTGAGCTCCAATTCCAGTCAGGTTTATTGTATACCCTTGGGAAAGGTATGAATCCACCTTTTCTCCCTTGAGCTATGAGTTAATTAGTATGACTTTTATCAGTAAACAATATCTCCAAACACTTCTTGCAGTTTAAAAGTATTTTCCGGATTTAAATAATCTGTAATAGGGGGATAAACTAGAAAAACAAATGAATCATTCAATCTAATGTATCCTCCCTATTATAAACCTTATAGACTATTATGTATTTATATATTCCCCTCCTCTCATTCTTGTGGAGAGAGAGACAATAGTGAGGCAAAGTAGGCTCAGTTCATTAGAGAGACAATAGTGAGAAAGCATCAGTTCAATTCATTATCTTTACTTCCAGTTATTAAACTTTACTACTAGTTATGAAAGCTTTTGTCACGTGTTTGCTCTTTAACAATGCCTTACTATTTTTTTTTGTAATAATTATACTGTCATATAGTGAAGAATATAAATATATATATCCTCTCTATTATAACAAAGACTATTGCATATTTTCTTTTTTTTCTCACTGTTTCACCCCAAGCAAGGAGGCTACATAAGAGTAAAACTTTAGAGAGAAGTAGAGTGAAGAGAAACAGTTACAGTGGGTGTCAGACAAAGGGCAAGAGAATGATGGGAGCAAGTGTGAAGACAGTTGCAAAGATAGAAAGAAAGAAAAGGAACAAGATATATGGGGTGATGTAGAAAGAACAAGATATATGGGGTGATGTAGAAAGAACAAGATATATGGGGTGATGTAGAAAGGACTAAAGTCAAAGAGATAAAAGATGGGCTTTGACATTTAAATTCCTGGAGGTTGTAGCCGTCAGGAAAGCAAGTATATGGAAGGGAGCTCCACAGGTGGGAAGTACGAGAAAAGAAGCTGCTGGAGTAGAATTGTTGGCTGCGTTTGGTTGATCTAACTGTAAATGGGTGGGATCTTATTGCCAGTCTGGTTGCATGAATAAATTCTTGTGGCAGGGGCACGAGTGAGTTAAGTTTGTCGGAGCAGAAGCCATGAAAATATTTGTAGAATAGAGAGAGGGAAGACACATTCCACCTGTGAGAAAGTGGCTGGAGTCGAGCTGCCAAGACAGGACCTATCACATTACAGATTCTCTTTTGAAGCCTGTTGAGAACACTGAGATGAACAGCAGAGGTGCCTGACCAGATATGACAGCAGTATTCAATGCACAGACAGATGGTTGATCTGTATATGTGCAAGATGTATTCAGGTAGAAAAAACTTCCTAGCCCAACACAGTGATCCAATGTTCCTAGCAGTGGATATGGCTACTGACTCAATGTTATTACCACTTGAGGTCAGAAGATGGTGTAAGTCCAAGGAGGCACAGTATATTGCTTTCAGGAAGACTCACTTGGTCCATGCATATTGGGGGGCAGGAGAGGTTGCCTGTGATGGTTGACAGCAGTTTTGTTTTAGAAGCATTGAAATTTACAAGTCACTTCTTACCTCAGTCTACCACTGAGTGGGGGTCCTTCTGAAGTTCAGCAGCAAGGTTATATTTGTCTGCCTTGCCAGATTTTTTACTGATGCAGAAGTAAATTGTGGTGCCATCTGCATAGATGCCTACTTGCTGTAGGATCAAGATGGCCTTCATTATGTGGTTAGATAGAAAAGATTGAATCAGATCATGCAAGCATCCAGTGATACCAAAGCCCTGTATCATGCATAGAAGGCCAACATGCCAAACCCTATAAAAAGCCTTGGAGATATTCAGGGCAACAGCACAAGTCTCACCGGACTTATCAAGGGCCTGGTATATGTACTCCATGATGGTCGTTAGCATATCGACTGTAGACATAGCAAAGCCGAAGACGTACTGCCTGAGAATAGTTTATGGGTAGTAAGTTGTTGAACTATTTCAGCATTGATAATAGCCTCAAACACTTTTCCGAAAATTGATAGGAGGCTGATAGGGCAATAGTTGAATAGGTCCAAGTGTGTTCTTAAATACAGGAACCACAGAAGAGCACTTCCAGCATGTAGGAAAACAGGAAGTAGAAAGGCAGTAATTATAGAATTTAGAGAGGACAGAGGAGAGTTCAGGGACACATTTATTAAAGACAATGACCGGAATTCTATCACCTCCACTGGCCTTATGAGGACCTCGAATTCATTAAGGTAGATATGGAGAATTTGTTGTTGTTCAACACACCTTTGCATAGCTTCCAATAGTCCTTGGAGCCAAACTTGCAGTCTGTTATGCACTTTCTCATTCTCTCAGCAAACAACTGCTTGGCGTCATTCAGGATCCTCTTGCACTCATTACGAGCAGAGGCAAATAGGTGCCTATGGCAGTCAGATGCATGGCTCCAAAATAGCCAGAAGTAGTGATTCCTGTGGGCAATGGCGACTAAACAAGCAGAAGAGAACCAGGGGGCAGAATGAGGGTTGATATGAAAGTTCTTGATCGGTATGAAGGCATCAATGCCAGCTTTCACCCAGGAAGAAATCTCAGAGGCACAGCCATCAACTGGGAGACTGAACACTTTTCCACAAGGGACATCGCATAAGAAATCGCAAAACATGTCCCAGTCAGCTCTTTGGTAGTAGTAGATCCTGTGGGTGTATATATATATATATATATATATATAATTGGCATAATTAATGATTTCAGTGAATAAGATACATATGTGAATACTTTATCACATGCATGTGGTTGGTAATGCCTATGAAGACCAACTAACCTATGAAAAGGAAATTTCAGTTTCCTTATATACTACACCATGCTATGTTATGCATACTCACATATTATTCAATGTTAATCAGGATCATCAAATCAATGTCAACAATCTTTTCCTTAGATGTATAGTATGTGTTTTACCAGAGTGACATACAGTTATGAATTCAGAGTTTTTCTTCTTGTAGACCAGTTGCCACCCACGGCTATAGATCCCCATCTGTCCTACTATTTATCAATAGTTGGGGAAGAAGAATTGAATTCATATCTTTCTTAAGGTGTCCTCTTTTCAGGTCTTAATAGTAGTGCTGTCATAAGCTTTTTGCAATGTGTGTCGATGGTGGTGATATCTCCTCATTCTGAGGGTACTGGGTAGGCAGTTTCCTGGTTGCTGCTTTCAACTGGTAATTAGGAGCCTGAATGCTTGCATAGCATCTTAAGAGGATGCTCTGATTAACAGGTGAATAATATCAGGGTATCTGGTAATGCCATGTTTCTTAAGGTTATTAGCATGTGAGTAAATGTAATGAACGTGACTGTAATTCATGCATTTCCCTATATTGTAAGATATACACATTTGAGAGAAAGTAAAAAGATTATCTGCATTCTTGTTATGTTATATCTCATGGCAACAGTGTGGATAATCTTTAACTTACTCTTGTATATATTTGAATCTAGAATTTTTCACTATTTATTTTTAAATGCAAATCTCCTACTCAAGTGATTTGTGAGCCTTAGACAGGATGAATAAATGATTAAATCTAAATCTCTACCGAGGGATGTACATATTACTTCATTCATGGTTTCTACTCCAATTTCCAAACCTGATTCCCAGAAAGTGAACAGACTTGATGGTATCTCTTGTAATTGTAAGTATTTTTGGCCATTTTTTTAAATTAAATTTTTCTTATCAAATCATACAATAAAAGTTCTCCTGGATGGTCACAACTCTAGATGTTTTTGTATTAATATATCCCTCACCCTCCCAGGATTCTAATTTTGTATCCACTCTCTTTGTTCTTTTCATGTGACTAATGATGTCATCAGTTTCTGACTTGGTATCATAACACAACTATTTACTCCTGTCTTAATAGTAAATTTAGGTAGATGAAACTTGTCAACCCAGGAGGGTAGTCCATCTAAGAGAAGGAAAACCCTGATTTTAAACCTCCATTACCTTGCTGTCATACCTAATCATGGAAAATGCTTTGAGTTTAAAGCCTGAGGACAAATCTAGAGTCCTTAAGACAGTTCAATGTTATGTTCAACTTCATTCCAGCAACTCCTGTGATGACACCAGTGCCAAACTGTATTGGACTCTACAAGCACCCCATAAAAAATCCAAATACTGAATACCCTCTGATATATATATATATATATATATATATATATAATTATTAACAGACCAAAAAATGAAAAATAGAGCAATACATCACCCCAAATGAACTTCTGTCCAAGAAACTAGCTGATGACAACCAAGATGTATCTCCTACATGCGGTAGTGCTGCAGTATGGACAGAACACACCCTGGATCTATTCACAGGATATACATCATCAACAATGTTAAAACAGTCCTGTATACACCATCAGATACTGTTTATTCTTTGTCTATGATAACAATCAATTAACTACATATGTGATAATTTAACTTACTCAAAATTGAATAGTGTACTGACATTAAAATTATATTTTATATATTTTCTATATTTTTTATTTTATATATTTTATTATATATTTTATATATATTTTGTTTATTTCTTTATTTTTTAATTTCTTTAAATTGGAGTTGATAGACCCTACAATCGCCAGGTTTATATTCCTCCCTCTTCTTTTGAACAGGAGTAGTGGCTCATTCTTTGTTTCCTGTTTAGGAAAGGGTTCCCAGTTCACTATGTCACGCTAGACAGTTTTTTTGCTAGAATTTATTTTGTAAATTTATAAGTCTACTATACATCTGTAGCTCAAATACTAGTGCTATATCTACTATTTCTGCTATGTGTTTAGAGATTCTTGAAAAAAATCTAAGGAATAAGCAATGTTATTGATCCTGACCTGGCATCTCCACTTCGGCCATGTACACACTGCTATAAAATAGCTTTCTTTTGCTTCTTCTGTAAATAGTTTCTTGGTGTGTTCTGGTGTGCTTTTTTCTTTGGTACCACACCTTCTCATATTTAAGCCAATCAAACTTTCTAATTATTATTAAAATTTCACTGTTGAAATTGCTAATTGTAACCATAATTTCTATATTTCTTCTTTCACATTTCTAACTTATGAAATGTCAATCTTCACCTTCTGTATCCTTGAATCCTGCTCTTTTATGGGTGTTTTTGCTTCTTCCGCATTCAGTAACTACATGCATCATAGTGTTTTTATTGTCTTTTTCATGATTTTATTGTTTAAATTACTAATTGTAACTGAAAGTTCTATTAGTTTATTTTCTAACACTTCTCATTTGTTTAACTCTCTTGCAACTACATTTTTTCTGTTAAGTAGAATCTTCATAACCATTTGTATCTTAGTGACTTTAATGCCTTGCTTAAGGTTAAATAATTGTAGAAAACCCCAAAAGCTCAGTCTCTTAATTTTACTGTTTAAATTACTAATTGTAACTGAAAATTCTATTAGTCTATTTTCTCACTCTTAACTTTTTTTTTCCTGTTAAGTGGAATCTTCATAACCATTTGTATCTTAAGAGACAGATGATTCACATGGAATTTAACTTTTTGAACATTCTAGTCTTCAGACCCAAAGAGCAGCAAGGTTTTGGTTGCAAAATATGTATTACCCATGAAATTGTAGAATATCTAAAATGTTTTCTAGTTTATATTACTCTGTTAAATTAAATAAATAAATTTAACATTGAGTTCTTTTGAGTTCGTCTTTATCGGAATTTACCTGACTTAAATACCAAATATTCTACGTTATATATATATATATATATATATATATATATAGTGTGCAATGGATGACTTGACTAAATTGTCTAAAAAATGTAAATAACAGTGACATCTCATTTTAACGGATATATTTTTCAAATTTACACAAAAATATCTTCAAATATTAAAAAGTAAATTTATTCAATAAAATTGCCATTGGCTCCAGAACAGAATCCAGATGGCCTTGAAATCTCTTGCTTCTCTTCTAGATGGTCTCCTTTCACTAGGTATTTTTTACTTATTTTGCTCTAACTAAGTATTGAGTGCTTTTTGTTAGTTAATTACTCGTATCAGGGTTTTTTCTTTGGGCTACGTGCTGGCTTGGTCTGAACCTTTTGACTGATGTTCATGTACTTAGCTCTTTCTTTTTTAAAAACTGTTTTTTCTCTTCTTTGTAGATTCATGGAAAGTTTTTTGACACAAGTATAGTTAAAATCTCATTTATATATATATCTATATATATATATATTATATATATATAGAGAGAGAGAGAGAGAAAGAGAGAGAATGAATTAGTTTATATTGTTTGCTTCTTTTAACCATTGGCTGCAATTAATAACAATATTGGAACAACAAATACATAGGATTATTTTAATTAACATAAATTAAATAGTAATATAATTTTTTTTCAAATTATTACTATTAATAATATTTATAACATTAGTTAACAGTATTGTTAAACATTTTAATTCTTAACACTATTACTATAACAAATATATGACTTGTCTGAATTACTAATTATAATGAAGAACATTGTTAAAATCAACATATGTTAATTCTTTCTCTCTTAAAGTTTTTTTTTGTTTACTCCTTCATCTTTCTTCATTGTTTTCTTTTTCTTTCTCTTCTCTTTAATTTATTCTTCTCCCTTAGTATTCCCTTTTTTTTTTGCAACAGTAATAACTTCTTCTTCTAAATTGTAATAAGTATTTCTTTTTCTTTTATTCTTGTCTCTCTTTTTAATTTCCTTCTTTTAATGATTCTTGTTTTCATTTTAACTGTTCAACCTTTCTTTTCATTCCCATTTTAGTTGTTTGTTTTTCCTCTTCACTTCTGCTTTAGACGTGTTTTAATTTCCCATTGGATATGCTGTCATCTGACATTTATTTATTAATTTTTCATCTATTTCTTGTCCCTACCTTTTCCCAGCTCTTAGCTAACAAAATTGGCTGACAGAATCAGAAGATTCTTTTGGGATGGGAAAATTCATTTGAGAAGAAGAATTATTTTATCTTTTCATTTCTTTATTTTTTTCTTTTTTGGTACTTTACTATGAGAAACTAACAGGACCATAAAGTCATCCTAAATTTGTTGTGGTCTTTCAAGAAAACAATTTCCTTAAGAAAAATGGTTTTTCCAACCCAGGAAAGTAGGAAAAAATACTAACCTATACATAAGGAAAGAGAGGTAAGAGAAAGGGATAGACATTCTTCTTTTTTTTTTTTTACCCATGCCTTGATGTCCACCTTTACTGCCAAAGAGTAAATCTGCTTAGTAAGGGACCTCCATTTTGTTTTCATTGGGCCATTCTTTTGTTGTTTTACAAAGGAAGAGTTCCAGTTATCCACAGGAAGTGAAACAATTGATCAAGTTTGCTTATTAATACTTTTTGAAACACTTTAATACAAAAAAATCAGTTACTGATATTGGCTCTGGCTGTACAATTTAATTCAGAAGATTAATTTACATAGTAACATCCTTTTTTTAAACATTAAATAATAATCTTTACTCTTGTAATAAATGGATTCACACATACATAAATGCCCACACACATATTTTTATTATGAATAAAAACATTATTTACGAACATATATATTGTATATTTATCTCAAAATTGTACCATATATAGTTTTTCATCTTTCAATAGTAAATATGAGCAAAACTTTCAATAAAGTCATTTATATAAAATTAAATTTGGCTGGGAAGAAAGTTCTCACATTTTCTTCTCACTATGTGCTCTATACTTTTGGCTTTATGCCATATCTCTGAAAATCATCAAAATATGCTTTGGCTTTAAATAACACAAAAAGAATTGATAAGCCATAAAAAATCACACCATCTCAGTCAGTCAGTTAATTGCCATACATGATACATGCTTGGGCAATCATGTCTTGAAAGAGACATGACTGACCAGGCAGAAGATTATCCCACAGTAGGTTGCCATTACTTTCTGCAGTAGACTGGTTTCCAATCAAGGCTTTAGAACCCAATCTGTTCTTTTATTTAACCCATAATTGGAGGGAAGAGACAGATTAATACCTTTCCCAAGAGTATTTGCACGTAAGTGAATGCAAAGAATTCAACTGGAATTCAAACTCGGCTTCCCGATTTGTCATTCCGAGTTGATATCCACTGCACCACAATGCACATTTCTAAATAAATTTCTTTCTAATCAGATAAGAGTTATATTTTTAAAAAATGAAACAAAAAAGTATTTCAAATGCATTCATAAAAAGAGTAAACTAAATGGCTTACGAGTTAATTCTAAATATATGTCGTTTACTCTTTTTATGAATGCACTTGAAATACTAAAGTCTTGTTTGAACTTCTGGGATTATGAATTACACTATTTATATTCGAACAATTTTCCCCATCTTTGTTGTTGTTATCACAACGTTTTGGCCTTTGTACTCTTCAGCCTTCCTCAGATGTAAATCAATCTTGTTAACCTTGTTTTTATTTAGTACTATGCCTAGTAGATTAAAGAAGTGGTTTGTAAAGTGAGTTGGCTTGTAGGTCAGCCAGAAAAAAATGCTAAGAGACCTACAAGACAGGAAATTAATGATAGCCATGACTGCTATGTCTTGAAGAAGATAGAAGCCATTAATAATTACTGACAAAGAGTTGATAGAAAATCTCGAAGAATAAGGGACAACAGGTTGTCAGCAAGATGACTGGCAATCTTGTCGAGCACAAAATGTACTGCTTCTGAAGAAATCACCCATACAGGTATATAAGGAGCAATTATATAAACAAGATACCTGCAAGAATAATATTCTTTGATCTAATGAGTCTGAGATAAACTTATTGGCCTCAGTTTACACCATCATGTTTAGAGGAAGTAGAATGAAGAATTCAAACCTGTAGACACTGTTCCAACTCTGAAGCATGGAAACAGCAATATGAGCTTGTTTTTAATCATATTGAACAAGATAACTACATATAATCAAAGTAAGAATAGAAGGAGCCATCTACTGAGATGTTTTGAGTAAAATGAATTGCAACTGAATGTTTTAACAGGACAACAATCTAATTAAAAGTCTTTTAATTTGAATGAACTGAAGAAAAAATACTGAACACATGCAACAAACAATGCTTTGTATTAAGTGATGCCTGTTGGTCTTAGAGAAAACCAAAGTTCTTTAAATCTTGTTGACTGGCAATATGGAATCACAAACAAAGAACTGTACAAAATAACAGAAACCGCATCACTTGAGAACTTTCAACAGCAGCAAAAACTAAAATGGATAGCAAATGTAAGCCAAAGCAAATAACTTAATCAAAATGTAGAAGCTCTATACTGTTTTGAACCTCTCCTCAATACTGGCAAGAGAGATAAAAGTTAATGTTGTAAAATTATTTCAATAGAAAAATTTTATCTCATCCAAAAATGGTACTGGCTGTTTGGTCAATAAATACTGAATAAAGAAATAGCTAACATTACCATAATTAGTCAAAAGGTTTTCTCAAGTAAAAGAGTAAAGGATTCTGGTATTAATTATCCATAAAAACAGTTTCTATATATTGGGTACTGCAACTTCTGAATGCCAGAAGAAAAATATTGCATTTCTTATGTGATATATATATATCGTGTATTTCATAAACAAGAATTCTCTCAAACATGATTTGTTAATAATAAGCTCTGTCTAAAATTTGTCAATTTTTTTATTAAACCTTTCAACTTTCAAAATCAGCTGTTTTATTTTATCAATAAATTTGCCCAAATTCATATCAACTTTTAATTTATATTATTTTTTCTGAAAATGGAGTAATATATATATACACACACAGTGGAACCTCTACTTACGAAAGGCTATACATACAAAGTTTTCAGGTTATGAAAAATATTGCCTCTTCTTATGAAAGGAATTTCAGGATACAAAAGGCAAAAATTTCAAAATATGCGCTGCAGTTCTCAGAGTCCACCTCATTGCCTCCTCAAATGCCTTCTCGTTCTCAATAATGCCTCTGCTCACCCGCGTGGCCTCGAAGATGATATCCTGGAGGAGTTCTCATTTATTAAGATCCTGTACCTCTCACCAAACACCACCTCTATCCTCCAGCCTATGGAGTAAAAAGTCATTTCGAACTGCAAGAATCTCTACATGAAACACCTGTTCAAGAGGTGTTTCGACATCACTGAAAACACCCAGCTTACTCTTCGTGAGTTTTGGAAGCAGCACTTTGACATTGTTGTTTGCCTCAAGATAATCAACATGGCTTAGCAGGAGGTGACCAGATGTACCCTTAATGCAGCTTGGAGAAAGCTGTGGCCTGATGCTGTTGCCTCATGAGATTTTGAGGGGTTCAAGGTAGAGGCTTGGAACCGATTAGGGCATTTATAAGGTAAAAAGCATCTCTACTTAGGAAATTTTCATGTTACTAAATGACTTCCAGAACGAATTAATTTTGTAAGTAGAGGTTCCACTGTATATATCTTTATTGTATTGTCAAGAGTTTCCTTTTTAACTTTTATGTAAGGTAGTGTTGAAAGTAAACATCTTGATTATATCATTGTATTTTCTTTTATAGGGTACCCAGTAAAAAAGTGGTAAATTCAAAGAGAAATTTAATTAGTTATCATGATTCAGGGACAAACCAAACAATCAATATAGATTTTTGAAATATTTGACTGAATGTTTAACACAAAGTTTTAGGCCTGGTAACAGGATGTGCATTGTGGTGCAGTGGATATCGACTCTGAACGAGAAATCGGGGAGCCGAGTTCGAATTCCAGTTGAATTCATTGCATTCACTTACGCACAAATACTCTTGGGAAAGGCATTAATCTGTCTCTTCCTTCCAGTTATGGGTTAAATAACAGGACAGATTGGGTTTTATAGCCTTGGCTGGCAACCAGTCTACTGCAGAAAGCAATGGCAACCTACTGCAGGATAAACTTCTGCCCAGTCAGTCATGTCTCTTTCGAGACATGATCGCCCAAGCGTGTTTCACGTATGGCACTTAACTGACTGAACCAGGAGGCAGCAGCTCTTCAAACAGTGTCAAGAGGAGCTTCAGTTAAGTTCTACTTCAATGAATCAATGTCAACAATGTCATGACAATGGTTTTGGAAGTAAGTTAAGAGTACACTCCAGATATCATAATCCATAACATTAAAATCAGGGGTTTTAAAGGAGTACTGACATGTACCAATTAGAGCTGGTGTATTTTCTCAAATAGTAAATTTGTTTTTTTATTTTTTACTAGGCCCCCTTTAATTACATGTGCTATCCATGTTAGTTGTTGCTGCTGTTAGATGTCTTTATGTGATATAGTTTTTGTTATTTGCTAAAGTTCATTGTTTGTGATTCTGTTGTATCAGTCTATAAAATCTTTAAGACTGAGTGTGTTGTGGTGCAGTGAATATCGACTCAAAACGAGAAATCAGGGAGCCGAGTTCGAATTCCAGTTGAATTCCTTGCATTCACTTACATGCAAATACCCTTGGGAAAGGCATTAATCCATCTCTTCTCTCCGGTTATGGGCTAAATAACAGGACAGATTGGGTTTTATAGCCTTGGTTGGCAACCAGTCTACCAAAGAAAGTAATGGCAATTTACTGCAGGATAATCTTCTGCCCAATCAGTCATGTCTCTTTCGAGACATGATCGCCCAAGCGTGTATCACGTATGGCACTGACTGTGTTCATTCACTTAGAGCCATTTTAATCATTGATCTTAGAAAATAATTGTATATCACTGATGCATTTTGAAAAATTTTCCCAATTTCAGTGTATGCATACCCATTCACAGAACGATTTTCTGCTACATTTTATATTTGTTTCTGAGTTATTTTATTAGCATTTATCCAATATGCAAATTATGGAAATGTTTTTTAAAAAGGCACATTTACACTATGAAGCCAAGTAAGAAAAAAAATTAACCATTATATGCATACATTGTAACCTATACGCAACAGAAATTATCTTCGGTGGAAGCTAGAATTGGTATGCTGGGAGTTAAGCCAATACTTAAAGCTAAATAAGAAAAGTAACAACAACAACCAAGTTGAAAATAAAAGCGAAAGTAGAAAAAGTTTGAACCAGTAACATTCTCATGCTGCTTAATGCTGGATTAGTTACTAATAACAAAGTCAAGTGCATTGCTCACTGATAAGTCACCAGCAAAGTCGGCCACTCAACAATGTCAAAGAATGGCTCTTTCTCAGAAGATTTATTTGGCTGTAGCTTCAAGTGAAACAGATTTGACCTGCAAATAAAACCAACCAGTTTTTCATACCAGTTAGAAAAGGTGATTTTTTTTTATTTATTTCTTCTGATTTCATTTCTTCACTTATTTGTCTTTTTTTTTTTCATTTATCATTTCTTTTTTGTTTAATTTCTTTCACTGACTTTGTTTTTTTGCTTCATCAATTTCTCATGTATTTTCTTTTCTTTTTTTTTGTTTGCATTCTTTAACATATTTTTTGGATAATTTTTCTTCTTTTTTATTTTATCGGATTTTTTTTATAAGTTGCAGCTTTATTTCATTATTTTTTTTTTTCATTTTTGCTTCATTTTATATCTAAAACATGTCTACCATTTTTATGTTCTTCATTTTATTTTCTTTGTTTACAAGCAATGAAGGAATCTTCTAAGCTTTCTTTTTATTCTTCAAATTTTATTTTACCTATCAATCTTTTGGGCTCAATATCTCTGCAGCGTTCTAATCTGTGTCTTTTCTTTTTCAGACCTTGTTTATCCATCTACTAAGACAACTGTTCTTGTAATATTTTCTATTACTTTTTCTGAAACAACCTTTTCTCTTTTTATTTGCCTTATCTCTCTTCATTATTTCTTCATTTTTTTTTTTGTTTTTATATGGTTAGTTATCTTTTTTAATAATATGCTTTAGTTTTAGTTTATTGTCTTGATACCAGTTTTTTTTTTTTTTACTTCCTTTCACACTTCACACTCCACCCACGTCTATTGAACAGGTGAAGAGGCTCATCCCTTGTTCCCTGTTTAGGATGTGGTTTCCGGCTTTCTCTTTTCCAATCTTTACACTCTTTTCTTTTCTTTTTTTTTTTCAATTGGAGTAGATCGACTAAACTATCGCCCGGTTCACACTCCACCCACGTCTATTGAACAAGTGTAGAGGCTCATCCCTTTTTCCCTGTTTAGGATGTGGTTTCTGGCTTTCTCTTTTCCAATCTTTACACTCTTTTCTTTTCTTTTTCTTTTTTTTTTCAATTGGAGTAGATAGACTAAACTATTGCCCGGTTCATACTCCACCCACGTCTATTGAACAGGTGTAGAGGCTCATCCCTTGTTGCCTGTTTAGGATGTGGTTCCTGGCTTTCTTTTTTCCAATCTTTTCACTCTTATGTAGCCCCCTGCACATCAGTGGTGTTACTGCCTTGCTCGGGGTGATATGATTAAAAAAAAAAAAAAAAAAAAGTTGTTTTCCTCTGTTCTTTTTTTTTATGTTTTCTACTTATTTTTGGTTGTTTGGTTGTTTTTATTGTTTCTTTTGTTTTATGTTTTTCATTCTCAATTTTTTAAAAATTTTCTTTGTTTTCAATTTTTTGCTTTTGTCGCTAAGACTTTCATGAAAGAAGGAAAGTAAGTACTTACTTTCTTTCATCTCTTTTCCTCTTTCTCTTCTTTTTCGATATTATTTTTGGTTCTTTATTTTTGCCTTCCTTTCTTTTTTATTTTTTTCTTGAAAGTTTTGACTTCCTCTTTCTTTTCCTTTCTTTAATTTTCTTTTTGTTTTTCTTTCTTTTGTTCCTCGTGTCAACAATTCTGTTTTCTTCACTTGACAACTTATATTATGTTCCCATTTTCTCTTTCTCTCACTTAAACTTTTCTTTTTGTTTTCACCTTTTCTTCATACGTCTTCCTACCATCCCATTTTTTTCTTATTTTCTTTTCATCTCTTTATATGCATGTTTCATTCAGTTGCACTGTATGCAGTGAATAATTTGGAAGATAAGATTAAATCAAAAACAAAATCACTCTGACTGTAAAGAAAATTTCAGCCATGTTTATATTGCTTAGGCTATAACCACTCCTGTCTTTCTTCCATCACATATTATTTTACTACCAAAACTTAATAAAACAACTACTACTGATACTAACATTTCCTCTACTACTACTATATATACAGTTATAGGTAATAAACAACTCCTATAGACTAAACTATAGCCCGGTTCACACTCCACCCATGTCTATTGAACAGGTGAAGAGGCTCACCCCTTGTTTCCTGTTTAGGATGCGGTTTCCAGTTTTCTCGCTTCCAATCTTCTCACTTTTTTTTTTTTCAATTGGAGTAGATAGACTAAACTATCGCCCGGTTCACACTCCACCCACGTCTATTTAACAGGTGAAGAGGCTCACCCCTTGTTTCCTGTTTAGGATGCGGTTTCCAGTTTTCTCGCTTCCAATCTTCTCATTTTTTTTTTTTCAATTGGAGTAGATAGACTAAACTATCGCCCGGTTCACACTCCACCCACGTCTATTGAACAGGTGAAGAGGCTCATCCCTTGTTTCCTGGTTAGGATGTGGTTTCCGGCTTTCTCTTTTCTAATCTTTTTACTCTTACGTAGCCCCCTGCGCATCAGTGGCGTTATCGCCTTGCTTAGGGTGATATGATTAAAAAAATAAAAAATTAAAATTAACAGATATGACATATGTAATGTGTACCACAACTACTTTTTATACTAATATTACATTAATTTCTACAGTTGAATTCATTAGTACTGTTAATATTATTATAATTATCATTACTTTCAACATTCCAGCTCCTTTTTCACAGATTAAATATTGCAAATGGTGCACCTACTATATATGTTGAGATTCTTGACAAAATTTAAAGAAAAGTCTAATGTTACCAGTCTTGACCAAGCATCTTGACTTCAGTCATTTGCAATAATGTAGCTTTTTTATAAATATTTTCATGACATCTGTTCTGATTAGGTTTCCTCTTAGGTATCTTGACCACATGAATTTATGCAAAGTACTAGATTGGTAACTAGATTTCATTGATTCACTGTTGAAATAGCTACAAACAATGATACATTCTACTGTAGCAATTTTTTGATTGTGAAACTCTCGACTTCTTGCTTCTCTCCCTATGATCATCAAAAATTTAAGTGCAACCCATCACAATCTACTTTTTTGCTTCTGTTGTATTTTCTCCTTAATTACATTTCTGTTTTCTTTCATCCTCAGTAACCCTTTGTGTTTTAGTGGATTTATTATCTTGCATGGGGTGAAATGATTAAAAAAATAATGATTATCACTACTCTATTGATATTTCCATGCCAAATGCTCAGATATGCTACAATCCTTAATTTCACTAATTCAGGTTTTTACAGCTAGAACCTGTCATGCCATGTAGACAGAATTTAATTATCCCCAGTTCTTTTGTATTCCATTGGTAAGGAGGAAGTCCAACTCTGACCTGAGACCCACTTTGCTGATGATACTTCCTTAATCACTGAAATTTTATTCTAGTTTAGAGTTAACTGTTGTTTTTCCTACCTATATCCACATAATCTGCATTTAGTTTTCTCACCTTATCTAATTCAGTAACCACTACCTAGAGCCTTGTATTAGGTGAACACTTAGTATAAAATTTTTCTTAGTATATAAACTTATCCTATCATGACTTGCAATGGAAATGATCATTGCTAAATAATTTCCATTGACCTAATAAAAAGCAATAGAAGATAGAAATTTATTCCGATAACCTGGATCATAGGATCAATCAATTTTGGAATCTAAATTTTGAAAAAGACAATGAGAAAATATTTTGCTTTCTCCCAAAGGCATTGTAGCAATTCACAGATATTAAAAAAGAAAAGAAAGCTGTGGAGAGTCATGATAAATTCTCAAATAAAACTGTTATTTACTTTTAGCATTTGTTCCGTTGGCTCTTGAAGAATTATTATGAAAAGAGACAAATAAGCTTTGAATTTTTATAATATTGTTATTTCTTTATTATTTAAATATAAAAAAAGTCTTCACGAGACTGGCTACAATTTCTGATTTAGTTTGACTACAATTCAGTGGCTGCTGATAATGTGATTATAAATTCCAATTGTGTTGTTGTTGTTAAGACAACTAATAATACTATTACCAGTAGTACTACAAATATGAATACACATGTTTCAGTTGTTACTGATTCCACTTGCTTTAGCATTTCTACTTTGACTATGAGTCTGGAAGTTGTAACCCAAATTTCTCATGTACTTTTTTTTTATTGCAATTATTTCACTAAGTTTAATGCAATCACTGACCGAAAAGACTTTGCAAGGCAGTGGATGTAGATGCAATAGGAAACTGGTGCATAAGACCAAATGTAAAAGTGTGGAAATGTGTCTTTGTATACAGCATTGTGTGTATCTTCAAATCTCACTGTGTATGTATGGATGCATGTGTGTGTGTGAATATCTATTGTATTTCAGCAGGTATGTTCATGTACTTCTCTGTGTGTATGTATGTGTATTTGCACACAAACATGTATAAAATGTTCATTCCTACAATCAAATGAAAATGTATGTGTGTATATATATATATATGATGCTGTCTATTTGTATTTCTATGTGTCAATTTGTACTTTCTTACTTTTATATCTCATACCTCTGTAGTTCATGGGGTTCATGGTTCTTGCCAACTTTCTATCCTTTGTAACGCTAAGGCCATATTTGTTCCCTCACAATTCTTCGCAGCTTCATTTTTGCCATTCATTTACGCAAACTTACTTATTAAATTATCTTTGGCCCTCTTGCTTTCCATATATCATGTGAGTGTCAAATTCTCCAAATCCTCTTTCCTCATTATATGTCCCAAAGCTTTCAATTGTTTCTTTATAATTTTATGTACAAGTGTTCTTTTTGTTTCCATCTTCTTTAAAACTTCCTTGTGCTCACATCTCTATTGTTTAAAGTTTGCACTTCATCTCTGAGGAAATTTTCCCCTGCTACATACAGATATTGATATTGCATAGCATGTCAGCACTCTTTGATTTATCAGAAATTTTTCCTGGCTCTTAATACTCTGATTAGCTTATGGAAAGCATCTTTTGTTATTTCAATATGTCATAAAATTTCAGATTGATTTTGATGTCCCCATCTTGTAGTTTGCATCCTGATCTGTTTTTCTTGTTCTACATTAACCAAGTTTTTCTAACAATTTGAATAAATCCTTCTGTCCATATCTACATTTCTGCATTATAGAGTAATTATCTATTATAAAAATATGGAAAGTTTATATTTACATAAATGTAAATTGGAATCAAATACAGGTCAAATATGGATTGGAATCTGACACAATGATAGAAAATAGAACAAATAAGAAACATTTATAAATCCAACATGTTTCACTTTTAGTAAAGCTTCATCAAAGAATGAGATATAGAAAAAAATTCTGGTAGTTTTATTTTTGTGTTGCTTGATTTTCATTGGTTAAACAGACTTCACATGCACTTGACTTATCCAGAAGTGTTTGTGTATATAATTTATATCAGTAAGTGTTTCATAATTCTAGCTTGCCTATGTGGGATTTTGATGATAATGTGTATACACATGTGTGTATATGTCTCTAGTAGGCACTATTTATGTTTGAAGCTTGTCCACATGCTGGGGACATTTTTAGATGAACACTGGTCATGGTAGTTGAAGATAGGTTTTTTAAGAATTAACTTAATAACAGTTGGTGATGTAATAAAGTGTTTTTTCATGTGTGTTTATAGTTGGTAAAATATTTATCAAGATTCTCTCTAAGTATTTTCAGCATAAAAAATTATGCTTTTTTTTTTCATTAAGTGGCATTTGTAAAATCAAAGTTATGTCGAGTTTTGTTCCTGTGTATTATGAGCAAATTTAAAAGATTGTTCTAACATAGGTTTTTCTGGTGTTTATAAATGCAAGTTTTTTTTATATTTTAATATATCTCTTCAATCTAAGAGTATCTGCATTCCAAATACTTTATTTGATAAATCCTGACGTCTGAATTTGTGTCGGATCTATTTTTCTTTTTTAATTATATCTTCTGGATGATATCCTTGTTTAAGTTGGCAAATGCTGCTATAATCCTTGCCTTAAGTTCATCTTTGGTCTTACAAAGAGATTTGTTGGTCTCTCATTCAAATGTACTCAATACATAATAATTAAGGGGTGTTGCAGTTCTGGGGAGTTAAGTAGACAGATGCAAAGGATGATATAGTTGCAGAAATTGTCTGTCAGGCATGACTTGGTTCTCCTGCGTGTGTGGTATGGTGCAGAGTCCTCTTGCTAGATATAAGGTCTTCCAGCAGCTACCCTCTTGATCCGGGGCTGCACTTCCTTCTTAAAACACTTGATGTGGGCCTCCATGTTGAGTTTGAGGCCCTGTCGAAAGATGAATAGAGGCATAATGTTGCCATCATGAGTGATCACTCTAAACACCTTTGTATTCACCATTAGACTCATCCAACTTTTTCTGTATCCTCTGCACTGTTCTCAGATTGACACCCAAACACAATTTTTCTATTGAACCTTCCAGAATGAGTGTTAAGCAGTACAGCATGCCATTTTCAAATTTCTGGCAGAGTGAATTTAGTCATGGTGCTCTTTTTCTCACAGATGGTGCCCAACTTAACCTGCTATACTGTACATTAAACAAAATAAAAAAACAAACAATGTTCATGTACAAAATTAAAAATATCAAATGATGACAATTTGCCCATTGCACCTTGTCATAGACCGAGCATGTGAGCAATGATGAGGTGTTGGAAAGAATGGAAATGAAAAGGAAATTAATATTGAGCATCAGGAAGAGACAACTGAAGTTCCTGAGACATGCAATGAGGAAGAAAGGCTTGGAGAACCTGATATTGACAGGCACTCACACTGTAGAAAACCACCACTGTTCCCTCCATATTCTGTTAGTGAGAAGTTAGTTCTGCTCAAACAGCTTCTTTTTGCAAACCATTGCTCTTTGGAGTAGGCTCCCAAGATGATATTTCCCCAATTATTACAATCTTAACCTTTTCAAGTCATATCTAATGGAATTATGCATGTGCAAGTATTATGATACAACTGCTTCTATAATTAATTCTGAATTGTAATATCCTTTGAATCATGTTTTAATTATGTAAAATACTGTGATAAAATCGGTTTCATAGATAATAAGTGCAAAAAATAAAAAGAAACTATTAGAAAAGAACGTATGGTTACATTTAGCTATTTCAGCAATAAAATATTGAGACATAGTTGTCAATCTAGGTACCAAAGTGGATAGCTCATTAGAACAATTGCCATGAAAATATTTATAGAAAAGGCAAAAAAAAAGCCATGTCACAGCAGTGAGAAAGTGATTTAAAGTGAGAAGTCATGTCAGAACAAAAAACATTACAGACCTTTCCTTGAATTTTATCAAAAACTCTTCTATATACTACAGAGGCACCAGATCAGAATAATTGTCTCAAAGAAACTTTCTTAAGAAACAACTAAGATGATGATTAGTCTTAAAGAATCATTGTGTAATTATAACAAAAACATACTTTAAAAAAGCTTTGTGATAAAACAATGGGTAAAAATACAAAGAGGCAATATACCCATCTCTACAGGGTGCTGAAACAGAACAGTAGGAATAAAACTATTCTCCTCAAACACTATACCACATTATATAAATGCAGAACAAAGAGTTTTCTATCAGCCTTTAATACAGGAGTATCATTGAAAATGACTTACCAAAAAGACAAAGAATGTCAGACTTGCTTTGTGCACAAGTCAACCTTAAATCATGCCCAATATAGTTGTATCCTTGCACATTGTGATGTCAAGAAGAACATGATATAAACAGTAGAATTTATAGTAAGATTGGCTGTAGTAAGATTAACAAGAGTTAGAATCAAGATTTGCTTAAACTTCAAAACCCAAATTGAAAAATATTC
Organism: Ascarosepion bandense; assembly: GCA_037127315.1. Lineage (NCBI taxonomy): Eukaryota > Metazoa > Mollusca > Cephalopoda > Sepiida > Sepiidae > Ascarosepion > Ascarosepion bandense. The sequence continues at coordinate 4,781,173 of JBBBDQ010000242.1, forward strand.
AGCAACATCAATGTCTAAGATAGTTTCTGAGCTAAAAGGTGACCCATGACAATAAAAATGATCATCATTAAATCATAGATTAAAATACATCTTATGGAGTCTACAAAGGCCAGGAGTTTCAAAAGGTTAAACAATATTCTCAGGTGCACCATTAAAATAAAAGAATTTGCTGTTACAATATTCTGTAATGAAAAACCTTCATGGTGGATGCTGTTTCAAACCATGAAAATGACTAATAAATCACAAAAGCAGCAGTTGATGTCAAGGGCAAATTCAAGATCAAACTTCCAATGCAGCTCATAGTTTTGGGTATAATGGCTTCTGACTGGGAGAAATGCTCTACTTCTGCAAATTTAGAGAAAATATATGTGTTAAGACCAACTACAAGACCCCAAGACCATTTACCAAAAGTAATATCTGTGTGTAGACCTAGTAGACTGCTCTTAGGAATATGGCAAAGAAGGTTTAAAAGATATGGGACTTTTCTGATTTCTACTTATGGTATTGCGACATAAATTACCACGGTGGCAATGAAAGACTCAAAGAATTGCTATATAATATCAAGACATTTCTTACAGAAGCCTTTTGATAAAAACAAGTAAATGAGGATACATATCTGAAAGAATGACTTTATAATAATAAGGCCTTGTGTCAGATCCCTTATAAGAAAAAAAAACAAGACAAGGATGTATATCTGAGAGAGTCATTACATAATAATAAGCTATTTCAATAAAGCCTTCTGATGAAAATATCTAGATTAAGATATTAGGCATAATGAATTATTCTATAATAAAAACTACACTTACATCAGCCACAATGGTGATGTTCTCCTAAAAGAATAACTGTGTAATAATAATCATACCTAGTCTCAAAAGAAATATTGTATATTTTAGTCCTAAATAATCATTTCCTAATAATGACTTATCTTTCGCAAGAAAAGATTTTAAGAAAGAATACTGAGAATTTCCATTGGTAATTAATCACTGTATAAAAAGATATCATCTCAAATCAATGAGGCTGTAAAAATCAATCCAGATGAGGATGCTAGTCTTAAAGATCCATTGTATAACATATATCTACAACAGATTGATTGTAGATTCCAGACCAAGACATTACACACAATAACCAGAGATAATGGAAGATTGTGTCTCTATTTTACTCTGTTCCAAGGGCAGACAACCAAATATGTCTTTTGTTCAATGGCTATAACTCATCTTAACAGCGTCCAATTTTAGTTTCCCTGTGTCATTTGGAATTCAGTAACGCATGGCATTTTTATTTTATTTGTAGCGAAGATCTTTTTGGCTTAGACAAATATCTAAGAATCTTAAATGAAGACGCTCCTTTCTTTGTTAAGGAATCTGCAATCTCTCTGTCGTTTGATATTCCTGCTATTTCACCCTTATCTCTCTAAGTATAGCAATTTCAGTGTGCAGTCTCATGTCTAGAATTGGAGTGGAAGAACACACTGCACCATGAACAAAAGAATTATTCATATAACACATATTCAGTACATTTTTAATTCATCATCCAAACCAAAGAGTTCTAGCATCATTTTTTTTCTGTAGAAAATAGTTACTTCTGCAAGGTCAGCAATGGCTAATTTTTCAGCAGCTAGGGTGCTTTTGACAACTCTTCTAATATATTTAGACTGCCACACCACAGGCATTTACTTGCCATCATCACCAAACAAAAATAATGTATATCCTTGTTGTAACTCTCCACATATGTTACCAAACGAGACATCATTATAAGCAACAATCTTTATTTGTTCAAGGTTACCCAAAAAAGGAATGACTATCTGAGATCTGCAGATGTGCATTGTGGTGCAATGAATATCGGCTCGGAACGAGAAATTGGGGAGCCGAGTTCGAATTCCAGCTGAATTTATTGCATTCACTTATGCGCAAATACCCTTAAGAAAGGTATTAATCCATCTTTTCCTTCAAGTTATAGGTTAAATAACAGGACAGATTGGGTTCTGTAGCCTTGGTTGGCAGCCAGTCTACCACAGAAAGCAATGGCAACCTACTGCGGGATAATCTTTTGCCCAGTCAGTCATGTCTCTTTCGCGACATGATTGCTCAAGCGTGTTTCATGTATGACACTTAACTGACTGAACAGCCATGAACAATTTGGGTTCCATAGCCTTGTTCAGCAACCAGTCTATCGCAGAAAGCAATGGCAACCAACTGCAGGATAATCTTCTGCCCAGTCAGTCATGTCTCTTTTGAGACTTCACGTATAGCACTTAACTGACTGATCTGAGATCTTCCTCTTTTAACCATCTTCACAGCTTAGTGATATGCTTAATGCAGTCAAGATTTTTTTCTGCCTCATTGCAAAATATAGAGCTCATATCTGGTTTGAGTTACCAGTGATTTTAACTGACCAATCAATTGTAACCTCAAATCACAAAATTTTATTTTGGATATTTTCATTAGTTCTCAATGGGATAAATGTCTTATTTTTTTATGTGTTATGTCAATTCGAGATGTGGGCGATCATAGCTCTTCTTATTCTTTGTACTTTTTAACAAAGTTTTTTTTTTTTTACTAGTCTTGTCCAGACATGAGTGAGGGTCAAGTCACTGATATGGATGATGAAGGAAGAAGAGAGAATGACATTTTTACACAACAAAATTTGTCTATATGAGTTGTGTGTATTTGTGTGCCTGTGGGTATGTATGTATAATTGTGTGCATCAATATGTGAATATGTGAGTACAACTCCCATATTCTCATATAGATGTATTTATACAACTTGCATAACTTAAATGATATGAATGCGTATGTGCCTGATTTTCATCTTGTCTATGATTACAAGAGATTTATATTTGCCGATGTTCAAGAATATCAAGGTCTCTGAAATTTATGTTTCATTTTACAAGTTATTGACAGCATTTGCTGTGAAATGAATATCTCAGTGTGTACATCTATGTGAACATATGTATCCATTATATGTCCTTTTCATTTTCACACTATTAAATCACTGATGAAGTTGTAGCTCTTTGCCTATTACACTTTAATCTGCCTAGTTTTTAAATTGCCTAGTTTTCAGCATGATTGTTTCTATTGTAGTTGTTACCTTATACACTGGACCAATTAGTTGTTGCCTCATACACTGGACCAATTAGTTGTTGCCTTACACACTGGACCAATTAGTTGTTGCCTCATACACTGGACCAATTAGTTGTTGCCTTATACACTGGACCAGTTAGTTGTTGCCTTATACACTGGACCAATTAGTTGTTGCCTTATACACTGGACCAATTAGTTGTTGCCTTACACACTGGACCAATTAGTTGTTGCCTCATACACTGGACCAATTAGTTGTTGCCTCATACACTGGACCAATTAGTTGTTGCCTTATACACTGGACCAATTAGTTGTTGCCTTACACACTGGACCAATTAGTTGTTGCCTCATACACTGGACCAATTAGTTGTTGCCTTATACACTGGACCAATTAGTTGTTGCCTTATACACTGGACCAATTAGTTGTTGCCTTACACACTGGACCAATTAGTTGTTGCCTTATACACTGTACTAATTAGTTGTTGCCTTATACACTGGACCAATTAGTTGTTGCCTTATACACTGGACCAATTAGTTGTTGCCTTATACACTGGACCAATTAGTTGTTGCCTTATACACTGGACCAATTAGTTGTTGCCTTACACACTGGACCAATTAGTTGTTGCCTTATACACTGAACCAATTAGTTGTTGCCTTACACACTGGACCAATTAGTTGTTGCCTTATACACTGGACCAATTAGTTGTTGCCTTACACACTGGACCAATTAGTTGTTGCCTTATACACTGGACCAATTAGTTGTTGCCTTACACACTGGACCAATTAGTTGTTGCCTTATACACTGGACCAATTAGTTGTTGCCTTATACACTGTACTAATTAGTTGTTGCCTTATACACTGTCCCAATTAGTTGTTGCCCTATACACTGGACCAATTAGTTGTTACCTTATACACTGGACCAGTTAGTTGTTACCTTATATAGTAATGCCTCGACTGGAAGTCATGAGTTATCTACCTCTAACCCTACAAGTTATTTGTTCACCACTGCTGTAGCCTGGTATTGAACTCACAACTCTAAGAGTCAAGTCAGGAACTAACCAACGTCTATCTACTGGGCCATGTGTCCTTACGATATAAACAAGGCATTACTATTCAAGGGATGAGTATGACATACCCTAGGGATTGTAATAAAGGGTTCGGTTTGAAATTCCTAGCACCTGAAGAAGGCCGGAGCATACAATGGCTGAAACATCATACAAATGGCAACAAAGACGAGGACAATAGTCCAAATAATGTAAATACTATAGTACATGTAATTTGAAGAGAAAATCGTGACATAATCAAGAGGTTAACATTCCACACCACTTCAGATAAAAGGTTAAGAAGGAAACTCCAATCAACAACAGAGAAACTTGTTTTCCTAAAAAATGTTTTAAAAGAAATACTTTAAGATATTAAAGATATTATAAGATGTTATAAGATGTTAAAAATATTATAAGATATTAAATATAGATATTATAAAATACTAAGGATATTATAAGATATTATAAGATATCAAAAATATTAAAAAGATATTCTTCTTCTTCTATGTGACATGTCCCTTCAGGACATAGGTGATCATAGTCTTCCATATCTCCCTATCCCTTGCTGCTCTTAACACCCCTTCTCCTCCACTCAAAACCACTTCACCATCCATCTGTTCAAAAAAATATAAGATATTAAAGATACTATAAGATAGTAAAGACAGATATAATATAATAAAGACAGATAAGATATTCTTCTTCTATGTGCCCTGTCCCTTCAGGACATATGGCTTTCTACATTTCCCTATCTCTGGTTGCTCTGAGTACACCTTCTCCTGTTACACGATGCAACCCTCGTTTTGTTATCCACCTTATTAGGTCCTTCAAATATGTTATCTGTTGCTTTCCCTTTTTTTTTTCCTCTATCTGGCCTGTTAGTATCAGATTCTCCAAGCCCTACTTCCTCATTGCATGTCCCAGGAACTTCAGCTGTCTCTTCATGATGCTCAGTATTAATTTCCTTTTTGTTTCCATCATTTTCAAAACCTCATCATTGCTCACATGCTCAAGCCATGATATTTGCAGCATGTAGAACCACATTTCAGAACTCTCTTCCTTGTTTCTAGCAAAACTGTCCTGTTTCTTAATACCTTACTCAACTTCCGGAATGCTTCCTTTGTCATGCCAATTTGCCTTCAGATCTCTGTGTTGCACTTTCCGTCTTCTGTTTTAACACTTCCCAGGTATTTAAATTTTTGTACCTGCTTGATTCTAGTATCCCCGACTTGTATTTGGCATATTGGGCTGCCATTTTTTTACGTTTTATGCATTCGGTTTTCATGCAGTTTATTTCTAGTCGTTTCTTGTTACTTATAAGATAATCTTAAACTCGCATGTAAATTGTTCATATAAATATATTCTGAAAATTAATCAATATTAGTTGGTTCATACTCACTTTATTGAAAAAATATTGTCTTTCCTAACAAAATATGATATAATGAATATGTGTGAGAAAATAGTGTGATATATAAAATATGTATAAAAATATAAATAAAAGCATAAAATATTAAAGTACTCTGCCTATTTAAGTATCTATATCTGTGCCTATGTCTATGAGTCTCAGTGAAGAAAATAACAAAGAAAGGGACATTGTTTGTTAGTATAGATATATAATCTTCAGTAAAAACATAGTGGAATGGACCGGGGAATGTAAGTTGGGCAGAAAGCAAAATTTCTAGTTGAAAACTAAACCAAACAACACAAGGAAATAAACAATAATAGAGAAAGGGACATTGTTTGTTAGTATAGATATATAATCTTCAGAAAAGGATATAGTTGTGGAATGGACCGGGGAATGTAAGTTGGGCAGAAAGCAAAATTTCTAGATTAAAACTAAACCAAACAGCACAAGGAAATAAATCAAGACAAACTTTCTTTTATATTTCTTGTTTCCAGAAGGGAAACTTAGAACCAATATGTGCACACCATAGTAAGTAGAGGAAGTAGGAGGAAAAAAATGCTAAGAGCAACTATGATTGAATGAAGACTTCTTGTTAATACTCTGAGCATGTCTTGGACAAAAACTAAACAAAGCCTCTTCTTGCATGCACACACACACATACACACACGCACATACATACACATACAAAATCCTTGCAAATCAACACTATATATCAGGTCAGAAAGAGAAAAAAGAGAATTAGAGAGAAAAATAAGTTACATTCCATTTTTCTGCACTAATCATTTGATATGGAAGCCTGCTAATGCAATAATCGCTTTGTCTTATCTTTTTATAAGACAAAAGCTGATGATGACAGAGAAAGAAAGAACAGTGTTGTGTAAGGAGAGGAAAAGAGTTTTTATAAAGTGGACAACTCAAGAAGATGGAAATATGTGGATGATGGGGAGGTGTTGTTAAGCATAAACTGATAGCAGACAGGGCTGGGCCAAGCAGAAATATTTGAATTTTATGGACTGCCATGTGCTGTGGCATGCTTGCTATTATTAAATCCCAGAGAATGGGATTAAATTTAGTAAAAGTAAAATGAAAGTGAAAGTAGAAATTTTTTGTTTTTTACTTTTCATTTTTTTTACATATGTTTTATTATGTCTATTCTTTTTATTTTTATTTTTTTTCTCCTTACTGTTCCTCTTCTTCAGCCTAACTTTTCTTAATCGTGTTTTTTTTATTTATTTTACTTTTTACTTTTAATTTTTCCTTTATTTTTTTTACTTTTGTTTTCTTCTTTCTTTTTGCTAGTTTCTTGATTTTTATCTTTTATCATTAAAGTTTTCATCTCTTAACTTTAGATAAAATCTTATCATTACTTATCACTGAAGCTACAATAAAGATAGTGCTTCTATTTTAACTTGTTTCAAATGAATCAAGTAGGGAAAATTGAGGAATAGTTTAGTAAATAAGAATTTGAAAAAATACAATTTACTTTAAATCAAAATATTATTTTCTATTTGCCTTTGTTTGTCTGTTTATTTACCTACATATTAATTACAGTCTTCAAACTACTAGCCTGCATTTATCAAACATGAAGCATTACTTCTTGTAATATTTAGGAAAATGTTGGATAATGTCTGTTGATTCTTCTTCTTTTATGTGCCTTGTCCTTTCAGGACATAGGCAGTCATGACCTTCCACGTCTCCCTATCTCTGGTGGTTCTTAGCACACTTTCTCCCGTAACATCTCGCAGCCCCCATTCTGTCAGGGTCTTCAAATATCTTATCTGCTACTTTCCTCTGTCTCTTTTTCCATCTATCTGGCCTGTTAGTATCAGGTTCTCCAAGCCTTCCTTCTTCATTACATGTCTCAAGAGCTTCAATTGTTTCTTCCTGATGCTCAATATTAATTTCCTTTTAGTTTCCATTTTTTCCAACACCTTGTCAGTGCTCATATGCTCGGTTCACGATATCTGCAGCATCCTTCTGTAGAACCACATTTCAGCTGCTTTAAGTTTTCCCTTCATCTTTGTTGATATTGTCCAACATTCACTGCCCTATTGAAGAACTGACATCACATAGCAATCCAGTAATCTCTTATTACCATCACTAAATACAGAATATATCTTTGATTTCAGCAATGTCTCAACACCTGACAATTTTCTTCACTTTACACTATATAAATAGTTTGAACTATTTTCCTCATCATAGTCATGTTTCAGTTGTGTGTTTTGGCCTTCTTCATGTGATATGCATCAGCATAATTCCAAACCCACCTCTTCATTTCAGCCACCTGTGTAGATTGTTTTAGTGCAATGCTTTTCTGGATATCTCAGTTTTTTCCATTTAATAACTCAACTCTCCAAGTTTTTATTTACCTCAACTGTGGCCAGGTTTTGAACTCACTACTCTTTGGATGTACGTTTGGATGTACGGATGTACGTTGTGGTGCAGTGGATATCGGCTCGGAACGAGAAATCGGAGAGCCGAGTTCGAATTCCAGTTGAATTCCTTGCATTCACTTATGCGCAAATACCTTTGGGAAAGGTATTAATCCATCTATTCCTTCCAGTTATGGGTTAAATAGCAGGACAGATTGGGTTCTATAGCCTTGGTCGGCAACCAGTCTACTGCAGAAAGCAATGGCAACCTACTGCGGGATAATCTTCTGCCCAGTCAGTCATGTCTCTTTCGAGACATGATCGCTCAAGCGTGTATCACATATGGCAATTAACTGACTGACTCTTTGGGTCAAGTCACTGGATTATTTCAAACAATGCTTTTATCCACTGATCTATGTATCCTTGAGGACATCAGTGTATGAATTTTTGGGACAAAATAAAGGGTTTAGCTCAAAATTCCAAAGTAAATCACCTGTATAAGGCTCTGGGCAAACAACAGCCAAAAACATTGTAAATAATAAAGTTGAGGACACCAATTTGAACAATGTAAATAGTGTAAAATAGTTACTCTACCTCATCTCAGGAATATAGGCAGAGTTTTCTGTTTTTTCTCATTTTAAAGGATACAAATTTTATTTTATACTTGATAGCATGTAACATGCCAACATGCTTCTACAAACTAATGTCTCAACTGAATCGTAAATAAAACCTTTCCTCTTTTCACATACAGAAAATATTTAACGCCAACAAAAATTTCTCTTAATCAGTAATCATTTTTGCATTTTTGTACTTAACTGCAATTTATAAATATATGTACACCTGTGGAATTTATAACCTTTGTCGATTATTTGCCTAATCAGGTAAGAATCAATGAATCAATTTATTCTAATAGGAAAATATCCTAATGAGTGTGAAAGAAGGGATTTCATCCTTATTGGAAGATCCAAATATTAGTCTGATTTAACTAATGTAAAATAAATTATTTCAGACAATATACAATATACCCACCCTTTTACAGCTGAAATAGTTACATGTAACCATGTCTTCTACTCTAACTGTTTCTTTTCTCACACTTCTCATTTGTGGAACCATTTGCTTGCCTCTCTGATAGCTACAATCTCCAAATAGTTTAAATGCAACATCAATTGCCATCTTTTATTTACTTGATTCCCATCCATCTCTTATCTTTTCTTCAACATCCCTTCTACATTTTTTATTCTCTTACTGTAAACCCCTACACACCAGTGACATTTCTACCTTGGTTAAGTGTGAGTTAATGGTATATCAACCTCTGTGGGTTATTTAATGCCAAAAAGGTAAGGTTTTAAGGTATTTATTTTAATGTTTGATTATAGTGAGAAGGTTGGTTTAGTCAGAGTTTGATGAAAAATATTAATTAGTTTTTTTATTTTAGAAAACTGAAGATGTCTTCTTGTTTCAAGGTCAAAAATGTACTGCTGCTAATAATTTTTTGCTTCAAAAATCTTTTATGGCAAGAATTTTTCTTTCTTCAAAAATATATTGTTGGTAATATTTTTCCTCCAAAAATGTATATTCTTATTTATAAAAGTCTGTTTTTATGTATATATTTCTATAAATGTGTATTTTTATACTTTCCTAGAGTTTTGACCCCAGTTTGGGGGTTAACAATTTGCCCATAGTTGTGACCCTAACAGTTGCACACACTCCAGGTCAGAGTGGACCTAGGAACAGCAACAATTAAGAGGTGGTTCCTTGCTCCTCACAACCTCTCAATCAGAGGCCTTGCTGCCGGATGTAGTTTACCATCATACCCAGGACCCCTTGCTTGGGGTGAAATGATTACATAAAAAAAAATAAGACAATGATCAACTAATAATAATGCAGTCAAAGATTTTAAATAAAGTAAAGATATTTTACAGAAAAATTTTAAGGAAAAATAACGGACTAAACATTTTCCTTTTGCTGGAAAGAAATAACAAAATTGCTGTAGTTGTAATAAAACTTTAGGCATCCTGTTTACAGAAAAATTTAAACATAAAAAGAGACAGCAGTGTAAGTGTGAGAATGACAGAAAGAGAAAGAAATAGATAAGGAAAGAAAAAGAGAGTAAGAGTGAAAATAAATATAGGGAGAAGGAATAAACTAAAAAGTGAGAGAGTGAAAGAAATCAGAGTAACGGAGAGAAAGAAAGTGAGAGAAAGAGAAAAAGAGAGACAAAGAGAAAGAGATCAAAGGAAGATAGGAAGAGAGAGTGAACAAAAAAGAGAGAGAAACTGAGAGCAAGAAAGAATTATTTCCATAGAACAAACCACAGGAAAGTAGTTGAGATTTTTTAATAAACTTTCTTTTGTTGTTCTGATAGAATTCTGGGCATTCAGTTTACATAATTGATTATTATCGCAGAATTGAATGTGAAGTTCAGAATAGTTCAATTCATTGGTATTTATCCAATTTGTACAAATGTTATAAAAGTGATTTAGTTACTGCTTTTTCTAACAGGAAACAAAAAAGAAAATTATCAATTTGTAGAATGCCTAGATTTTTCTTGCAAATATTTCACACTGAGTACTCCATACATGTATGCATATTTGATTCATCAGTCAATTGAATGAAAAATTGAACCTCATGATTGTAACAATCAATATTTGATTAATTCACCAGATATTTGGTTGATATGTTTATATTTCCATCAGTATTTACAATATTCTCAGAGTATGAAAACTGGAAAGAACTTAATATTTTATTTATAGCAATAAAGTAATAAGTAATAAGGAATTGACTTGAGTCTTTTTGATCTGGTTTCGGTTTAGAATCATCAAGAATTCAGTTAAGTGCCATACATGATACACGCTTGGGGGATCATGTCTCGAAAGAGACATGACTGACTGGGCAGAAGATTATTCCACAGTAGGTTGCCATTACTTTCCGTAGTAAACTGGTTGACAGCAGAGGGTATAGAATTTGATCTCTCCTGTTATTTAACCCAAAAATGAAGGGGAAAAGAAGGGTTTTTGTGTGTAAGTGAATGCAAGGAATTCAACTGGAATTTGAACTCGGCTCCCCAATTTCTCATTCTTATTTCTACTTTACAATTAAATATCTTTTTCTAACTATAAACAGGATATAATGGGTAAATTGTCACCACTTTGAATTTTTAATTTTGCTTATACACATTGTCTGATTTTGATAACAACATAGTATATAGGATCCATTGCGAGCAAAGGAGCACCATGACACAATTCACTCTGCCATAAATTTGGAAACAACATCTTTTTGTTGTTTGGTGTCCACACCAGATACTCCAGTAGAAATATTTAGAGTGTTTGGATGTCAATCAGTGCAGAGGATTCAGAAAGAGTTGAATGAGGCTAATTGAGATTACAAAGGTGTTTGGCATAATCACTAGTGATGGTGACATTATGCATCCATTTATCTTCCCACAAAGCCTCAAACTCAACACTGAGGCTTACATCTAGTGCCTTGAGAAAGTAGTGCTGCCCTGGGTCAAGAGAGTGGCTGCTGAAAGACTATGTCTGAAAAATAACTCTGCACCATGCCACACAAGCAAGAGAACCAAGTCCTGGCTGTCAGACAATTTCTGCGACCACATCACCCTTTACGTCTGGCCACCTAACTCCCCAGACTGCAATCTCCTTGATTATTATGTGTGGGGCACAATTGAGGGAGACACCAAAAAACTCCTTAGAATACCTAAAATGAACTGTAAGGCAAAAATTATGACAGCATTCAACAACTTAAGCAAGGAGACCATCCAGATGAGATGCAGGAAATTCCAAAGTTATCTGGAGACTGGGATTTAAGCCAATGGCACTTTTATTTAATAAAATTAATATTTAGTATGTCAAGATATTTTTGTATAATTTTAGTAGATAAATCTGTTAAAACAAATGTTAGTTTATTTTCATTTTTGAGTAATTTAGATGACAATTTATACATGGCACCCTGTATATAATTATATATACTTATATATATGTTTCATTACTAGTTTTAAAAAAAGACAACAACACTGTATATCAAATGTCCTTTGGGAGAGTCTATTTCTGACAAAAACATAAGTACATATGTTGGCTTGACAATCACAAGATTGTCAAGATGTCTTATATTTCATTTGTTGGATACAAGCATGCAAAAAAGCACATTCCAGTCCATCTTCACAAAACAGGAAATACTTTTTGACAACACCAATATACTACACCAGGAAAATAATGAACAAAAACTCCAAATTCTCAAATGCCTCTATACTAAAATCAACTAACCACAACTCAACAAAATTCATTACAAAGAGAAAACAACATATTAAATTGCATATCACATTTAATGCCATTTTACATTTCTACCAATTTTTGGTTAGCTCTTTTGTATTGTAATGTTAGCTTTGCAAAAATTTACATAACTACAACAGATAAATTTAAAATTACTTTAACAAAGGGGTTTGCCTGTGTTTTTAAAAATTGCCATCACAAAGAAATTCAGATTTTATCATAGTTACAATAAGTCTGTTTTTGTAATTTAGTCCTGAAAATGATCTTAGAATAGATTGCAAGTACTTGGGATAAAAAAAAACATTATAGTGTCTTCCTTGATGAATTACATCTTAATCTCAAGAAACTGATTAGACAACTGGAAAGGATCACTATAAAATTAAGTAGATACAATCTGCTCATATTATTCAGTGAAACATATTTGAATGAAGATATGCTATATATATATATATATATATATATATATATATATATAAAAGTCATGGTTATTAATGGAAGCAAATTTCTTGGATATTTACTTTAAAAAGTGCTCACTAAAAAAATAGAGCATTAATATATGGTAGTTATTATTATTGTAATTATGGCATGCTGTAACTTAATAGCTATAAAGTTTCAATGTTAAAACACCATCATCAAGCAATAAGGTGTGATTAATTTATTTTGTAATAAAGAGATAAAATAAAATAAAGCGATTTAAAAAAATAAAAAAATGAAGAAATAAAAACAAGGTCAGCCAATGAGATGAATTAAGTAGGGTGGAAGGTTATAACACTCCCAAAGATGGTGTATATACAACTTACTAGATGGTAATGTAGTGAATGGTTTGCTGCAGAAAGCCAGACATGTCAAAAGTTTTCAACTGGAAGAAGAAAAAGATAAAGTGAAAAAAATAAATAAAAGAAAAGAGGAGAGAAGAGAAGAAAAGGGAAAGACAAATTCAAACACTGGAAAAGATAAAAGAAAAAATCAAAACCAACAGAAAGATAAGAATATTAAAATATATACACAAGGGAATTTGTTCTTAAGTACAAATAAAATAATAATAGTAATTAAAAATTACCAGCTCAATAATCTGATTTTTTAAGTTATAAAGAGATTTTTTTCAGAAGTACAAATAGTAATTAAAAAAAATTTCTAGTTCAATAAGATATTTTTTAAAACGTTATGAGTGGATTATTTCATAAGTAGAAATAAAATAAAAAATAAAATAATAATAGTAATTAAAAAATTTCCAGTTCAATAAGCTCAATTTTTAAAGTAATAAAATGAGCAAATAGTGAAAATGTTGAAATAAATTTTAGATAATTTTAGATATATCTAAGGGTATGGAAAATTCTATGGTTACAGAAATTAGTTATTTCATTACATTGGTTCAATTTTCAATCGGAATTTTATTATATGGATTTTTTCTGTAAGCAAAATATTTCATTTAACGATTTACATGTTCTAGCTTTAGTTAATATTTTCCATTTAACTGTAGGAGATTTTTTTGCATCTTTCAATTGCCAGTTGTATGTAGAGAGATAGAAGTAGAATTTCTATATGCTTTATTATTGAAAGATAAAAAAAAGGTAAAATCGAGACTTAAAATCAAAATTTTATAGCTATTAAGTTGCAGAATGCCATTATAATAATAATAATAATTACCATTTATGGAGCTCTCCTCCTGTATCATTTTTTAATATTAAAATTTAATATTTAATATTAATTAGAATCGGGTTTTGGAATTTACCTTCCTGCTTTTTCCGCTTGGATTAAAGTATTTAAATAAATATATATATATATATATATATATAGTCATTCGCAGACAGATCTATTTCATTGTATTGCAGCTCACCTGTACGGTTAGACAGCTGAATGCTTTTTACCCAGGATTGAAACTCGATCGAATTAGCATCAGTCGGCAATCTTACCTCTGAGCTATGGGTGCTCAGTAGAAGAAGGCAGACTTTTTAGCATGTATATTATCATTATACAGGCCCAATAACTGAAACTGTTCTAATTCATTGCTGAATGAACGATATTGCACATTGAGAATTAGTGTTAATCAAATAGTGCTAAATGTATAATAATGATAATAATAATAAAATTTATACTAATGTCAAATATACATTTTGTTCTTCACTAGTAGCACAACTACTAATTCACGCATGATGCAATCATCAGGTTATGCTACCAGTGAGGAATTATGTGTGTGTATGTATGTATGTATATATTAAAAATAAATGCTTTGCTTAGTAAAATGATTATATATATATATATATATATATATATATATATACATACATACATACCTATATATACATAAGACTCTCATTTTTTTATGTATGAGGGTCAAGCAGATTAGTTCTTCATCAGGTTATGCTACCAGTGAGGAATTATGTATGTATGTATATGTATATATTAAAAATAAATGCTTTGCTTAGTAAAATGATTAAATATATATATATATATACATACCTATATATACATTAGACTCTCATTTTTTTATGTATGAGGGTCAAGCAGCTTAGTTCTTTGAAACAACAGCCAGACAACTCACACACTCTATTATAATGGTGATGGCTTGTACAGAGCCAAATAAACTTTTTGCAAGAGTCATAGACAAAGAATTGGTTCAGAGTATACCTCAAATTTGCCAAATAATTCTCCAAAGATTTTGAATAAATTCAGAGTTGTCCTTCTCCTAGACTGTTTACCACCCAAGGCTATAGCACCCATCTGTCTTGCTATTACCACCATATACATATATATATATATATATATATATATATATATAAAATATATTTATCATCATAACTGTGTCCACATGAAATTTTGAAGTCAGCATGAATCTGCTATATTAAAGAGACAAACTCTTTGTACCCCTATATATATATATATATATATATATATGCAGATTTCATTTAAAATAACATACAAGGTGTGATGGTGAAGTATTTTATGTAATTTTTCATGTCATCTTATGATTTGTTCTTTTTTTTTTCTCATAAGATCACATGAAAAATTATATAAAATTATTTTTAATGAAACCATAAGATAATTTGCTACCTAAATATACAATATATATATATATTGTATATTTAGGTATCAAAATTTAATTTGGTAAAAGTAACACAAATAATGTTACAATATATATATATATATATATATATATATATACATTTTAAGGAAAATGGAAAATAAATTCCGACAATGTGGGATAAAAAAGTACTTGAGAAACAAAAAAATATGGATTTATTGTTGGGTAGCCACCATTATAATGTTTTAGCTGTTATAACCATCATCAGGGCTTATATTATTATTACTAGTGTGAAGTTTTTAGGTGTTATGGTCTGTGAATAAATTTAAAAATGTGATAAAAATTTATTCACAGGTTGTAACACCAAAAAATTTCACACTAACAATAATAATATAAGCCCTGATGATGATTATAACAACCGAAACATTATAATGGTGGCTACTCTACAATAAATCCATATTTTGTTGTTTCTGAAGTATTTTTATCTTTTATATATATATATTGTTCATTCTGTAATTAATTAGACCCTCTCACTATTAGCATATGAATACATGGTATATCACATGCTAAAAGTCTGCCTCCCTCTACCGAGCACACATAGCTCAGAGGTAGAATCGCTGAGTGACACCAATTCAGTTCGGTTTCAATCCTGGGTAAAAAGCAATCGGATGTCTAACCATACTGATGAGCTGTGATACAATGAAACAGATCTGTCTGCGGATGACTTTTTATAAACTACGTCTAGAACTAATATGCAAAAGAGAAATTGTCAAATATTTTATGTAAAATTCATAGATATGTATTATCTAATCAAATAGTTTGTACTATAATGTATAGCAAGTAAACATGAAAGCAATTAAGTCCCAGTTTTCAATTTCAGATTCATATTTAGTATTTTTTCAGTAATTATAGCAATTTGCAGTGTTAAGAGATTATTTGTAAGAACCCGAATTTAGTATTATGGCTCATAAAAAAGAACTAATAATGAATGAAAAGAACTATATAATCAAAGAAATTAGCAAAGGAATGTCTTCGCTTCAAATTTCTAAAGATTTGAAAAAGGATCATCGAACAATCAAGAAAATATGTCAAATGGGAATTCAACCAAGTAAAAAAAAAGTTTGCTGATGTAAAAAATCAAATAAAAAAAACCCATTTAAACAAAAAAACATAAGGAAAGAATATTGCAGTGGCGAAAAAATAGACATGAAAACTGATTTCAGTAAAGTGCTTTTTACAGACAAATCAAAGATGGGCCTGATGGATGGGCTCGAAGATGGGTTTGCAAGCAACATGACTCAAGAAAGTTTTTACATGCAACAGAGCAGCAATGGGATCATGATATGTCTGGAATTATTGGTAATGAGCTCGTGGGTCCATTTAAATTGAAAGATGGAGTTAAAATGAATTCCAAAAGTTACTGTGATTTTCTAGGGCAATATTTCTTTGAATGGCTTAATAACCAGTCTTTAGCCAAGTGTAGATCTACGATCTTTATGCAAGACAACGCATCAAGTCATGCATCAAAGTTTATTAAATCCTGGTTGAAAGAAAAGGGATTTGTTGAAGATTCTTTTATGGACTGGCCTTCAAATAGTTGTGACTTGAATCCCATTGAGAACCTGTAGAGCATCCTCAAGAGAGATGTTTATTCTAATGGAAGGCATTTCAACAGCAAGTATAACCTCTGGGAGGCAGTTAAAGTTGCTGCAAACAACTTACCAGCTGCTAAAATTGCAAATCTAACATCAGATGTTGATAATAGGCTGCTAAGAGTTATTGAAAAGAAAGGAGAATTTGTGCAATAAATTTTAGGAGGTTCTTATTTTTTTTGTTAATGTATCTTATTTTTAAAATAAAATGTTTTGTTTATGTTTTTCCTTGAAGAAATTGACAAATTTGTTCTAAAATCTTTTCATATTATTTTTTACATTAGTTTTCCAAGGTATAATAATGTAAAAGTATCAAAATAAATAGTTGCAAATAAACTACTGACAGTTAAATTAGTCTGTTTTGTTAACTTAGTAAAATTTTTTTCCAACGAAAAACAATAGTTTTCTTTATCAATATACATCTAAGTTAGTAATACTGAGTAGAATCTAAACACATCATAATAGGACTTTTAACATTAAAGACGCAACTCTATACCAATTCATAACTTGCATATAATCTCTAGATGCAGTTTATATAATGTAACATTATTTGTGTTACTTTTACCAAATGAGATTTGTACCCAAATAAGAATTTGTTATTTAATATTCTTCATCTCATGTGCATTATGTATTTTAATTAGCAGTCAGTTCAAATAAAAATATGTGCAGAATTTTCAGGAAATAAACTTTGATACAGCTTCTCATCTCAAGAAATTCTCCTTAATCCAGGTAACGATTCAGTCAATCTGGTCATATGCAGCACCTGGTTATATCTAAGTTGAGAAGCCAGTGATTGGTTGATACACAACCAAAAATTTGCATGATGTTCTCACTTATAAATAATGTCACATGCATGCTTTCCTTCTTTTCTGACAAAAGATACATGTCAATTAGCTTGACAAGGTAAGTGACTATTTTTTCCCTATTCTTAAACTGATATAATTTATATATAATACAAAATCACCTTGAAGCATATTTTACCTATTCTCTTCTAAGAAAGGTTGTTTACAATTTTCCTTAATAACAGGCAAATTTTTATTTTACATCTGTCAGCGAAGGTCAAAGATATTCAAAGAACCATTAAATAACAAAGTTTTCTTTCAGTTTTTACTATAATGAAAATTAAAAATAGGTATTACTGAGTTGAGAAGAGCATAGCACAAGGACATAATTGTAAAACACTCAATGAAAATTAGTCTCATACACAAGTAGCTTGGTTTGTTGATTATAACTGCATGGAAACCAAAAATTCAAATTTTTAACATTCAGAATTTGCTTATCAAAGAAGCATGTTGAATTGCTAATTAATATCCATCCTTTTATATAGCAGTAAATGCTGAGTAATTTTCTCACAGGTGAAGAGGAGATTTGTGACAACAGAGATGCTGTTCTACAGAAGGATGCTAAGAATATCAAGGATGGAACATGTAAGCTGTTGTGGAGGAATATCCTGTCCTACCCAGAATGGGTATGGCTTAGGTTATAAAAGACCTAGACAAGAATGAACTACAGAGGGAGCACTCGAAAAAGATCGAGTGTGTTCGTGACTATACGAGGGTCTTCGTCATTACTCGGGAGTGATCAAGATTATTCATTATTATACCAGAGTCGAAAGCCATCGGCCTTAGATGAGAGTTAGATGTCACGAGACAGAAGCCTACTTCTGAAGATGGATGCATACGTCCTATACAGAGACATTGCATTCTTAACTGTTATTCGTGTTAACTGTTTGTTGGTGTACTTGTATTTCATTTATTGTACTGAGGTATAATAAATCTCTATTTATATATACTCAGTGTTAAGAGTTATTTCTTGCACTATTCTTTCTCTGTTTATTCCCTCCCAGGATATAACATAAGCAATGAGGAGGTTTTAAAGAAAATGGTAGCAAAAAGAATTGGAAGCAAGGAATTAAAATTTCTAGGATGAGAAATGAATAAAGAGAGCTAGGTAAATCTGATACACATGGGATATATTGAAGGCAAGAGAGAAACAAGCCTGTATGAATGGGTGTCAAAATAGGAACTGGGTTATGCAGTTAGAAGACAAGCAATACTTAAAACTATTAAGAATAGAATATTGTGGAGAGCCATGATTACACTCAGTCTGATGAGAAATGACATGTAATAAAGGTGACCATTAATGTAGTATTATGTGTGGTCTTCTGTTTCTTGTACAATTATTTGTAGTCTGGTTCAGTTATTTTCCAAGGGATTTCAACCATTTTATATCCAAAGTGTCTGCTACCATTTTCACTCATTCATCAGACAATGAGAAGGACAGAAAAATCACATCTGATTACATTATCAACTAATGTGTCTCTAGACTTCTTTTTTTTTTTTAACCAATCTGTAGCTTTTTATCCCAGCAAGTTACAAACTCCTGTGAGGTTCAAACAAAAGATGGGAAAAGAGTAGAAAAGAGAAAGAAAAACATATCAAAAGAAAACATTATTCAAAGAAGAATTTACAATTCTTTGATTTCAGAAAACTTTTATGAGTTCTTCATTTTGACATTTAGCAAGTTACTCAACCTGTTTTCAATCAGTAAAATAACCCCCACTACCCTGGCTGCAGGAGGCCTAAGAACACAGTAGAAGAAAAATTAGGTGTGGCCTTTAACAGAAAACACATGTCTTGATCTTTTTTCTAAATTATTTGAAGGCTTTTCTT
Organism: Ascarosepion bandense; assembly: GCA_037127315.1. Taxonomy (NCBI): domain Eukaryota; kingdom Metazoa; phylum Mollusca; class Cephalopoda; order Sepiida; family Sepiidae; genus Ascarosepion; species Ascarosepion bandense. The sequence goes on from JBBBDQ010000242.1 coordinate 4,800,698, forward strand.
ATAATTCACAAGAAATTAAATGCATCACAGCAATTAAATTGTTTAATTTAAAGACGATAAAACCAATGTAAATATTTATAGAAATAATTCAAATTTTCCTTGGTTAGTAATGGAAACCTGTTGTGTTTATATTCATAGTGAAAGATGTACATTTTTGTCAAAGAAAAGTCAAATCCCCCATACACAAATTACAAGTGCTTAAATACATTATAGTGACAAAATAGTTTCATTTAAATGTAGCTGAAATTTTAGAGAAAATAGAAACAAAAACGACATAATTTCAAGAAGAATCAGTAGAAATTTCTATGGCATACAATGAGGAAAGAGGGCTTAGAAAATTTCATACTCACAGGAGAGAATGAAGGCAAGAGGTTCAGAAGAAAACAATGTATTACCAGCCTAGCAAGCTAGAGTAAATAAATGGGAAAATAGAGAGATAACAAAAATAGAAAATTGTGGAGAGCCATGATTGTTGCCAACGTCTTCAAATACTAACCTGACTAAACTTGCTTTAATTTTAACATAAAATTCTTTATCTAAGAAATTTTGTGATAATGAACATCATTTACTTGGCTCATCATATCAAATTGAAAAACCTCACATTTTTTAATGCTCTAACCACTGAGCCATGCAGTTAGATGCTTGAAGTAAACAAAACCTGCCTAGTAAATGAATAGTTACAAAGAGATAAAAAAAGCACAAAATTTACGTGGAGATATAAAAGACAGGAGATTGTGGAGAGCCATAATTGCCAATGTCCTAAAGGAATAGGGCACATAGAATAAGAAGAAATCTTTTCCTTGATTAATTCATGTTCCATTGTATTTTAGTAATTGCAAAAGAACAGGATCCTCTGAAATTCCTAGGGAAACCAAAAAGTGGTTTCTTCACAGTTATTCAATGTTTTGTGAAAAAGCTCATGCTTTGGTAAAATTTTTTCATCACCCTCACATATACACACACACACATTTTATATATATATATATATATACATATATGGAAAAGTATATTCAATTATAATCTGAGGTAAAGAACAGTATGTTTAAATAAAAACAAAAAATATAGTTTTCTTCTTGTCACCTTTATTTAATCATTCATATATATATATATATTTCCAGGTGAAGAGGACTCAAGGTTTTTTATTTTGAGTACTCTGGCATTTATTTTATTATAAACAGTGCTCAATATAATGAGTATTATAGAGTTTAATATAATTATATAGTTATGTATCAATTGTACAATTGGTACATAACTATATAATTATATATATAGAGACACTAGTAAAAGAGGTGCTGGTTAGACCAGCAGACAGTGGATCAAAAAAGTGCTCAATCAACAATCAAAACAAAAAAAACTAAATATGCTAAGTCAACAATATGTCATACAATGAAACACACGCCACTTACTTATGACATTATATATATATATACAGGATTAATGCAAATACAAAATTTATAATTTAGGTGAGTAATATTATATTCAGCACTGCTATTCTGGAGTTTCATATGGTCCACTTGACAGGCAATATAAGCAATTGTCTGTTGATTTTTTCATTTAATTTTATATTTTAAGTTAAAAACTAATTTCTACATGTTTTTTTTCATATTAGGTTGATTTTTCTTTACTGTATGTTTTTATATATGCATGCAATTATACATGTGTGTACACCTGTACACACGTGGGCATATGTGCAAGCAAACAAATATATATATATGTAATATCAATCCTTTTATATGGCAGTAAATGCTGAATAATTTTATCCCAGATGAAGAGAAGACTTTGGGCAACAGATATGATGTTCTACAGAAGGATGCTGAGAATAACAAGAATGGATCATGTAAGCAATGAGGAAGTATTAAAGAAAATGAAGCAAAAGAAATCAGAAAAGTTGAAATTTATGGAACAAAATAACAAGGAAAACGAGCTTAGAGTACCTCACTCTTATATTTTCTATATTTATAGAAGAAGAGGGATCAATATTGAAGATAAAGCATTTATATGTATGGACATTTTGATATAGAGATCAACACTGAATGGTGACTATCAGTTTCATGCATTAATGTGTTATCACATTCTGCTTCCAATTTATCAAATTCAACTGATGAGAATTGAAAAAAAAAACTATAAAATCTCAAGAGTAATAACTGCAATCATTTTACAATGCCTCATGATTTGCAATGCCTCATGATCCAAGAGCTCATACTTTGCAAGATTGCAAAAGTAGAATATATAATTGTTCAGAGAAATTCAATGTTTTACACAGACAAAAAGTATATCATCATAGACAAATAACGTCTTTATACAGACAAATGATGTCATTGTACAGAGAAGCTATATCACTTTGTACAAACAAATATTTCCATATACAGAGAAGTTATATCTCTTTCTACAAAGAAATACTATGACTTTGTTCAGAGAAGTTATATCTATTTTCAAACTCAAATAATATTCCTTTGTATAGGGAAATATCTTTGTATAAATAAATGCTATTTATCAACAGAAAAATAATGTATTTATAGAGACAAATGCTATGCCTTTGTACAAAGAATTTATTTCTATTTGTACAGACAAATAACATGTCTTCGCATAAAAAAATGAAGTCTTTCTATAAAGAAATGATATATCTTTGTAGAAACAAAGAGTTACTGCTTTCTACAGAAACATAATGCCTCTCTGCACAAACAAATAATGTCTCTACAAAAAATAATGTCTTTACAGAAAAATTAAAAGAATTAGAAGTCCTTTTAGGATTCATTATATGCAGGAGACAATGTTAACAGCAAGCATAGAATGAAAATGACAATAACTCCTACAGAAAATGATGAAAGAATGCAAGAAGAAAAAATTAATTATCAATTACTAAAAAATATAATGTAGGGTCATTAGCAAAAGGAACAGTTTAACATGCAAATTACAAACTGGAGATACGAATATCATATAAATACAATTTAAATATCTAAGTGTTTTAACAGAGAATGGAAAGTTCTGTATCGAAATCTAAAGGCACATTGTGATAGTAAAAGTTAACTTCCAAAAGTTAAGCAAAAGTTTAAACTGCCATATAGGTAATTATCAAATATTTATAAATTCATTTGATGCACATTTTATTGTGCAGTATTAACAAAAGAGCCATTCTATTTTTATTTACAATTATTCACTTGGCAATAAATACTAAAAAATAGTATGAAATACATCATTTTTTTAAAACACTGGGGTGGCTTAATAATTATGGCCGCTAGTGTACTATCCATTGCTAAAAATACTAGAAAAATGGTTAGTTTCCTGTAATATTTCAATAAGTACCTGTCTCTTCCTGCTATATTCTATCTTTACAAGAACCAGATTAGACCAAATATAGAGTACTGCTGCCATATCTGCCCAGTTCTCACTTTCTAGTTTTGCTGCTTTGGGGAAAGGACTCCAAAGAAGATACTTCTATAACTCTCTACTTGAGTGGTTCTTGGGCCTTGTACAGTGTAATAATTGTTTCTATCCTGAGACAAAATATGACCTTAACTTATTTATAAATGGAACTTTGTGTGTGTGTGTGTGTGTGTGTGTGTCCATTATGTATATACCCCGAAACGGCTGAACTGATTTTCTTGAAAATTTACACAGTTGTACTATATGCGTCTGTGAGTGTTCTTAGCTATAAATATTGAAAATCAATAATCAAAAAAATTGGGTTATAGAAGGAGTGGCCCAATTTTAATCAAATTTGTTACACTCATAGACAAAGACATAAGAAATGATATTCAGAAGTTTCAAGATTGCAGTTCTTACAATAGTGCAGAAAATTGATTATATATATATATATATAAAAGGCAAAATGTTTGTGTGTGTGTGTCTGTTTATCTGCCTGTATGTCGGTATTTTTTCAGCACTTTTAGTTTTTGCTTCGGGTTTGGCTCTAAGTAGGTATAATTGTAGTTCTTAGTCTCAGCCATCATACCATTTACTCAGAGGACTTATTTAGCCTTCAAAATTCAGTTTACGATGAAAAAACTTATTTGATATCGATACCAGGAAATCAAAATTTGACTTCCATCCATTCATTTTTCTTTCAGTCTACGGCTTTGCTTTAACTGGAAACAACTATTGCTTTTTAGTCTTTCGTGCCAACGTCCAACAAGTCTGAGCTCCAGGACTATGGATTAGTTTTAAAGCTTTCATTACACCCGAGCAACGCTGGGCTATACTGCTAGTAGTAAATAAAGATAATATATTGTATGAAAATAATATCTTCTCGGTATGTCTTTGTACTGTAAATAATTTATTTGTAATGGCATTAATATTCTTTGTCAGTCAGTCAGTTAAATGCCATACGTGATACTCACTTGGGCGATCATGTCTTGAAAGAGACATGACTGACTGGACAGAAGATTATCTTGCAGTAGGTTACCATTGCTTTCTGTGATAGACTGGTTGCCAGCTAAGGATATAGAACCCAATCTGTCCCTTTATTTAACCTATAACTGGAGAGAAGAAATGAATTCATAACTTTCTCAAAGGTATTTGTGTGTAAGTGAATGCAAGGAATTCAACTGGAATTTGAATTCGGCTCCTTGATTTCTTGAGTACAGGGAATTAATATGCATATGCACAAACAAATGAGGTTTTCATACAGTCAAAACATATTTCTTTATACAAACAAATTAAATATTATGTGTTTGAAAAACAAATTATTATCTTTGTAGTGATAAATATTATCTTCTTGTAAAACCAAATAAGATTTATTTTACAGGTAAACAACACATTTTATACATGGAAGTAATATGCATTTTTTTAAAATAATATATCTTTGTATTAACAAATATTGCTTTGTACAGAAAAATAGTATTTCTTCTCATGGGCAAAAAATATGTCCTTGTACAAACAAATATTATTCCGGTGAATAGACAAATAATATGCCTTGAAAAATAATATCTTTCTTTAGCCAAAAAATTTTCTTTGTACAGAAAACTGTCTTTGTTCAGATAAGTGTCCTGTATTTGTACAGACAAATAAATGTATTTGAAAACCATTTACATAGACAAATCATGTGTTTTTGTACAAATGACTCTTGTATTTGCAAACACAAGTAATGTCTTTCTATAGATACATGCCTTTATACAGACAAATAATACTTTTGTAAATTCTTATATCTTTATCCAGGCAAATAATGAATTTTTATACAAAAAATTAGATGTTTATACAGACAATGTTTTACAGGGAAATATTTATTTTTTTTGCTCAGTTAATGTATTTGTATTGAAAAATAATATTTTAGTACTGAAAATAATTTCATCACTTTTATAGGCAATCTATTTCTATAAATGTCATGTCATTATAAAAATGAGCAATATGTCTTTGTACTGACAAATTATATGTCAAATTATAGTTAACTAATTAACTTTGTACCAAGAAACATTATTTCTTTTTGTAGTTAATCATTATCTTTGAACTATTGTGGCATTATACAGTGAAATAATATTATACAGTGAAATAATATTATACAGTGAAATAATATTTCTTTTACAGACCAAAAGCAGAGTATTGAGAGACAGGAAGATGTCTTTGGAAAGAAAGAAAAAATTCTGGACTGTTATATAATATCAGTCCTTCTATATGGCATCAAATACTAAACAATCTCACAAAGATAAAGAAGATACTCAAAGCAACAAAAATGTAGTTCTACAGAAGGATGTTGAGGATACCAAGGACCAAACACAGGAGTAATGAAAAGGAATCTTATGCTTAACATCAGGAAAAAACAGCCAAATTGTCCTAGACATGTAATGAGGAAGAAGGGCTTAGGGAATCTGATACTCACAGGATGGATAGAAGGAAATAGAGACAGGAAAAAGCAATGTGTGTGGATGATGGAGGAAGTTTTAGGTGATATACCAAGAGAAAAGTTTTTAAGAGTGACAAGAGATAGGAGTAAGTAGTGGCCCATGATTGGCTGTGTCCTGAAAAGACAGGGTACATGAAGAAGAATCTTAATATAAATATTTAATATATCAAGGTACATAAAGTAATGTATTTATACAGAAAAATAGCCTTTGTACAGACAACATGTCCTTGTACTGTTTAATAATGTCTTTTTAGTGATAACAAATATTTTGTGACATCAAAAAATAACTTTATAGGAACAAATTTTTCTTTTTTTAATCATATCACCTTGAGCAGGGTGGTAATGCCACTGATGTGCAGAGGGCTACGTAAGAGTGAAAAGATTGGAAAAGAGAAAGCCGGAAACTACATCCTAAACAGGGAACAAGGGATAAGCCTCTTCACCTCTTCAATAGACGTGGGTGGAGTGTGAACCGGGCGATAGGTTAGTCTATCTACTCCAATTGAAAAAAAAAGGAAAAGGAGTGAGAAAGATTGGAAAAGAGAAAGCCGGAAACTACATCCTAAACAGGGAACAAGGGATAAGCCTCTTCACCTCTTCAATAGACGTGGGTGGAGTGTGAACCGGGCGATAGGTTAGTCTATCTACTCCAATTGAAAAAAAAAGGAAAAGGAGTGAGAAAGATTGGAAAAGAGAAAGCCGGAAACCACATCCTAAACAGGGAACAAGGGATAAGCCTCTTCACCTCTTCAACAGACGTGGGTGGAGTGTGAACCGGGCGATAGGTTAGTCTATCTACTCCAATTGAAAAAAAAAGGAAAAGGAGTGAGAAAGATTGGAAAAGAGAAAGCCGGAAACCACATCCTAAACAGGGAACAAGGAATAAGCCTCTTCACCTCTTCAATAGATGTGGGTGGAGTGTGAACCGGGCGATAGGTTAGTCTATCTACTCCAATTGGAAAAAAAGGAAAAGGAGTGAGAAAGATTGGAAAAGAGAAAGCCGGAAACCACATCCTAAACAGGGAACAAGGAATAAGCCTCTTCACCTCTTCAATAGATGTGGGTGGAGTGTGAACCGGGCGATAGGTTAGTCTATCTACTCCAATTGAAAAAAAAAGGAAAAGGAGTGCTAAAGATTGGAAAAGAGAAAGCCGGAAACCACATCCTAAACAGGGAACAAGGGATAAGCCTCTTCACCTCTTCAATAGATGTGGGTGGAGTGTGAACCGGGCGATAGGTTAGTCTATTTACTCCAATTGAAAAAAAAAGGAAAAGGAGTGCTAAAGATTGGAAAAGAGAAAGCCGGAAACCACATCCTAAACAGGGAACAAGGGATAAGCCTCTTCACCTCTTCAATAGACGTGGGTGGAGTGTGAACCGGGCGATAGGTTAGTCTATCTACTCCAATTGAAAAAAAAAAGGAAAAGGAGTGCTAAAGATTGGAAAAGAGAAAGCCGGAAACCACATCCTAAACAGGGAACAAGGGATAAGCCTCTTCACCTCTTCAATAAACGTGGGTGGAGTGTGAACCGGGCGATAGGTTAGTCTATCTACTCCAATTGAAAAAAAAAGGAAAAGGAGTGAGAAAGATTGGAAAAGAGAAAGCCGGAAACCACATCCTAAACAGGGAACAAGGGATGAGCCTCTTCACCCGTTCAATAGACCTGGGTGGAGTGTGAACCGGGCATATTTTTGTAGTGAGGAGTAATACAGATAAGTAATATGTATTTGTAGATACAAATTGTTTTTGCATTGATATTTAGCTAGATAAAAATATAACATATCTTTATATAGATAGATAAATATATTTTTGTGTAGATAAATATTATTTATTGTTGGTCAACAGTTAATGTCTTTGTAGAAAATAATTATGTCATTGTATGAGAAAATGATATCTTTATAGTGATATGACCTTGTACCAAAATATCATATCTTTGTAGAGATCAATTTTATAACCTTCTGTTTGTTTGTTTATATCAAATCCTTATGGGTCATTTACTGCCAAAATTTTATTTTTTTTATCCTTGAAGTAATAAAAATATGATAAGTTATTCTGCTTTCACAACTGAATATATGGTAGATGATACTCAGCTTTTGTACATGTCTGTGTCAACATAATTACTAGAGTCAGTGATATGTGTGTTTTATATTGTAGTTTGGTTGAAGTTATCATATATTTTAGAATACAGTTAGGTTTCTTTTAGAAATTGTAGAATATAATATGAATTAATGTCATGAAAGAGTTCTTTCATGCTGGTTGTTTGGTTGATATCAACCAATATGGATTATTTAATACCAAAATCTAAATGTTTTAAACTCAGTTTTATGGCTTCAACTAAATATATTTTGATTTCATGCCTTTAACTACAGATAAAATGTAATGTTAGTAATTCTACTAGAAAATATATTGAAGGTCATTTTCCTTTGAAAATGTATTGCTGGTCATTTTGCTGTAAATAGATATTGTTGGTAACTTTATTATAAATATGTATTGTTGGTATTTTTACTATAAAAATTTATTTTTATACTTTCATAGTATTTTGTTTTTGTTTGGGGGGTTTACTATTTGTCCCTAACTGAGATCCTAATAGGTGCTACCACCCTGGGTCCATGTGAACCTGGGAACAATGGCAGTTATGATGTGGTTCCAGACTTATAACAAATTTCAATCTCCTGGTCAGTGGCCTTGCTGCCAGTTGTAGTTTATCATCATACCCAGGACTAGATGACCTTGTGCAAGAAAATACTTTATTTCTAGGATTCAATGACATAACCTTATGCAAGAAAATAATGTCTGTTCTGAAAAATAAAACATTTTTGTAGAAATAATATTTTTGTATAGGTGTATTATGTCTTATTTCATGCAATTTTTTTTTTTTTTTAATCATATCACCCCAAGCAAGGCGGTAATGCCACTGATGTGCAGGGGGCTACATAATAGTGAAAAGATTGGAAAAGAGAAAGCCAGAAACCACATCCTAAACAGGGAACAAGGGATGAGCCTCTTAACCTGTTCAATAGACATGGATGGAGTGTGAACCGGGCAATAGATAGATCTATCTACTCCAATTAATATTTCTTTGTACAAATATCAATTTTTTTTTACAGGCAAATCATATCTTTGCACAGATAAATAATTAGTTCAGAATTATATTTAAATTGCAAAATATTCATATTTTAAATTATTTAAAATCCTACACAATTATTAATATAAAAGAATATTTTGCTAATAATGATAAAATAAATTTAATATCCTCACAAATAGATTAAATTCATGTATAAAATATAAATATCATTACTGAATAAAAGACAGGATTGTATTATCAAACAATATGATTTTAATATCAATTGAAACAAAGAAACTGAAGTAACACATGTTATTTTTCAACTGAAGACACATATGTCATTATTCGATGACAGACACACATGTTATTCACATGAGCTTATAAATTGTGAGGAGTGGTAAGTTTCTCCACATTGAACAAATACTCAAATTTCAAAAAAAAAGGAAAGAAAAAATATAATAGATTATTTCCAGTTGGCCCAACCACCATCTTTTGTGTGTGAGTATATATATCTTAATTTATGTTTATGTCTTTGAATATATATGAATGTGTTAATATGGCTGCATACATAAGCACTAGAAGAAGAGATTATTAAAAAATAAATAAAGTAAAAATTTAATGGATAAAAATCACAATATCTTCATCAAAATCAGCATTTAACTCTGGTATTTCTTGTACATAAAAATTCAAATTGTTATTTACTCTTCTTAATCCAAAGCAAAATCGTAGCAGTCATATATCTCATGAGGACTGAACTCACAACATTATGTTCTGCAAGATGAGTTTACTAGCTACACTTTGTACAGACTTTAAGGACTATTCAGGGTTAATTTTATAAATGTTACTTACATGGTAAGTAATAAATGTATTAGTATTTCAGAATTTGTTTATTAGTAGATATGTTTACTAGTTAGCATTATAGCCAGTTCCAGTACTAAAATGACAGGCTTGAGCAAGTGCTTTTACATATATTACTACCACACATGGTCAGGCACTTCTGCTATGTATCTTAAATTCCTTCATAAAGACTTAGAAATCAGCAATATTATTGGTTTTGAGCTGACATCTTGGCATCAGACAATTTCTGACTACCATAAAGTTGACTTCCTCTGCTTATTTTTTTTATAAATACTTTCTTGGCAACTGTGTTTGAATGAGTTCTTCACAATGATACCTTGATATTATTAATTTAAAAATAGTACTAGACTGGCAACAAGGTCTCACCAATTTGCAGTTGAGTTGGCTAGATGTAACTGTAAGTTATAAGCTAACAGTTTCTTTTCTCACACATTTCACTTATGAAATATTCTTCTGGTTCCATGCTTTCCACCCAAATTTAATCTTTAAATTTAAAATGCAATGTCAATAACTTTGTACCGTCCTGATTACTTTTCTTTGTTCTTGCTACTTAGTGAAGTTTCTTATTTCAAATTCTTCCACACATAGTAACCCTTCAGGTCTTAGTGACTTTAGTATGTTTAGTAATAAAAAATATAACAGACTAATTTTTGTTGCTGGTTTGGTGGTACTTGAAAAGGCCAATCATCTTTCTTTTATGGACAACACATTTTTTTGTGGAGAAGTAACATGTATTTTCACAAATAAATAAAGAAAATGTATCTTTGTATCAACAATTATTACTTTGTACAGAAAACTTGTGCATTTGGATATGCGTTGTGGCGCAGTGGATATCTGCTCGGAACAAGAAATCGGGGAGCTGAGTTCAAATTCCAGTTGAATTCATTGCATTCACTTACACGCAAATACCCTTGGGAAAGGTATTAATCCATCTCTTTCCCCCAGTTATGGATTAAATAATAGGACAGATTGAATTCTATAGCCTTGGTCGGCAACCAGTCTACTGCAGAAAGCGATGGCAACCTACTGCAGGATAATCTTCTGCCTAGTCAGTCATATCTCTTTCAAGACATGATCACCCAAGCGTGTATCATGTATGGCACTTAACTGACTGACTGACTGACAGAAAACTTATGCGTGTTGCAATGCAATGAATGTTGGCTTGAAATGAGATCTCAGAAAGCCGTGTTAAAATTTCAGTGGAATTCGTTGCATTCACTTACGCGCAAATACCCTTGGGAAAGGTATTAATCCATTACTTCTTCCTTCAGCTATGGATTAAACAGCAGGACAGATTGAGTTCTATAGTTCTGTTTGGTAACCAGTCTACCAGAGAAAAAAATAGCAACCTATTGCAGGAAAATCTTCTGCCTAGTCAGTCATGTATCAAAAAAGACATGATTACCCAATCATGTATGACACTTAACTGACAAAAAATACTATTTCTTCTTATAGGCATATGTCCTTGTATAAACAAATATCATTCCTCTGGATAGACAAATAATATATCTTACCTCTGAAAAATATGTCCTTCTATGGCCAAATAATTTTTCTTTCTTTAGATATATAATCTACATTTATACAGAAAATTGTAGTTCTTTGTACAGATAAGTGTCATGTCTTTATAGAGAAGGATAAAATCTATTGATTAAATTTTCATGTTACTAAGCAATATGAAAAATTAACCATTTTTATTCTTGAACAATTTACCAAATGCATTTGCTACATAAGTACATTTTGTTTAACTTAAGCAATTTTCCTTTTAGTTTTGCAACATGTTTACTTGCAGTGGACAAATATTGTACAGTCTGACATCTTCTCTGTGACATAGCCGACAGGACAAATCACAAAAAATAATTAAGCATTGGAACTTTTTTTTTAATTTAAAAATTAGCACACTTGTCTCTAATTTCTGATGATTACTCATGAGGATTGTACAAGGCAATGGGTTTTGGATTTTTTTCCTTCTCTCTCCTGTGTCTACTTAATTGGAAAAGAAAAAAATGAAAAGAAAATGAATTATTTCAAGTAATTAGCACCTCAACAAATTTAGATCAATTTGTAAGTTTTGACTGAATTAAAAATCATAATTATAGGGAAAAAATGATCAACAATCAAATCTTGGCATTTTAAATCAAATTTTAAATCTGTTATTTCTCTCCAACAAATCAAAGGTGTTACAGTGAATCCTTTACACAGTCTGCTTGTTTCCCCAGATGCTGGCACAATGGTTAATATATCCAACTGAAACTTTTATTATGACACAAAAACTCTCAAAATGACAATCAAAGGAGCTTTATAGAGAATGTTCCTAGATTTTTGAAGTCAGTAAATAGTAAGAGAATAAAGTTTAAAGGGGTTTTCACCTTTTTGCCTATATCAGAAAAAAACATTTGTTTAATCATTCAAAGCATTAATATATTACAAAGTTTGTTAGCACAAGATTAATAATATATTACATGATTATTCACAAAAGATTAATATATTACCAAGATTCTTAGAAAGAGGTTATTATATTACCAAGATTATTGACAAGTTTCTCCACATTGAACAAATACTCAAATTTCCAAAAAAAGAAAAGAAAAAAAATATAATAGATTATTTCCAGTTGGCCCAACCACCATCTTTTGTGTGTGAGTATATATATCTTAATTTATGTTTATGTCTTTGAATATATATGAATGTGTTAATATGGCTGCATATATAAGCACTAGAAGAAGAGATTATTAAAAAATAAATAAAGTAAAAATTTAATGGATAAAAATTACAATATCTTCATCAAAATCAGCATTTAACTCTGGTATTTCTTGTACATAAAAATTCAAATTGTTATTTACTTTTGTTAATCCAAAACATAATCGTAGCAGTCATATATCTCATGAGGACTGAACTCACAACATTATGTTCTGCAAGATGAGTTTACTAGCTACACTTTGTACAGACTTTAAGGACTATTCAGGGTTAATTTTATAAATGTTACTCACATGGTAAGTAATAAATGTATTAGTATTTCAGAATTTGTTTATTAGTAGATATGTTTACTAGTTAGCATTATAGCCAGTTCAAGTACTAAAATGACAGGCTTGAGCAAGTGCTTTTACATATATTACTGCCACACATGGTCTGGCACTTCTGCTATGTATCTGAAGTTCCTTCATAAAGCCTGTGTTTGAATGAGTTCTTCACAATGATACCTTGATATTATTAATTTAAAAATAGTACAAGACTGGCAGCAAGGTCTCACCAATGGTTAATATATCCAACTGAAACTTTTTTTATGACACAAAAACTCTCAAAATGACAATCAAAGGAGCTCTATAGCGAATGTTTCTAGATTTTTGAAGTCAGTAAATAGTAAGAGAATAAAGTTTAAAGGGGTTTTCATCTTTTTGCCTATATCAGAAAAAAACATTTGTTTAATCATTCAAAGTATTAATATATTACAAAGTTTGTTAGCACAAGATTAATAATATATTACATGATTATTCACAAAAGATTAATATATTACCAAGATTCTTAGAAAGAGGTTATTATATTACCAAGATCATTAACAAGAGATTAATATTCTACCAAAAGAGTAACAGATAAATATATTATGTTCAAGAAGTTAATATATTACCAAGATTATTAGTAAGAAAGTATTATATAAGGAAGCTTATTACTAAGAAATTACTGCTAATATTATTAGTAAGAGATAAATATATATAATATATATTATTAACAAGTGATTAATAAGTAGAAAAACATTATTAGTGTTGGGGAGTCACCCCTTTTTGTACACATATAAATGGACTCGTCTAAGATATACAAATGATCCTGCCTACAGAGAATGGCAGTGTGTAAAGCAGGGCTTGTCAGAGCAGTTGGACCACTGATAGTTGGTCAGCAAGAATATAGACTTATTACCCGTACTTACTTCTTATCTACAAGATTGTATATATTTGACTCATACTAACAAGTATTCTTAGTATTACTAAATTCTACTAACCGTGTACAGGTTGTATATATCTTGTTCAATATACTTACATTTTTCCTCCATATCTCTTTTGTGTTTTTATTATATTGTGTGGTTTCTAACAAGAATCCACAACAATTTGGAGATGAGGATTCGAACAAGTTCATGCAAAGAGGAAAAATATGTTCTCAAGTCAGTTGCCAAACTACAATTTGGCAACAAGGATTTTGGACAAGTTCACGCAGAGAGAAAAAATACGTTTTTCCATGTCAACCGGCAACAGGCAATTGGCGACAAAGGATTTTCAAACAAGTTCATGGAGGAAAAAAAGACGTTGTCACATCAGTCTTAAAGACCAAATTGGTGACAAAAAATGCAAATCTCACACATAAACCAAGAAACAACAAATTAGCGTTGAAGACTTCAAAAATCACATAAGAGGAGTCGACAACATCAAATTGGCAAAGCAGATTCGTGCACAAGTTGCACAATGAAATTGTGACAAATCTTTTCCCTAAATCACTTTAACAAAGTGCACTACAAATTGATTTGAACAATTCGACCACAAAGAAGTTGTCGACACTGTCATCAAGAGATAAAAAAAACTGTTAGAATTAATTGCTAGAAAATCAGTTGCTAAAAATCAAACTCCCCACGAAATTGAAACAGCAAAATCATGGATTTTCAGAAGGGAATGCTGGAAATCATTAAGAGAATTGAAAGACAATATCAATTACGAGTAAGACAAATGGAAATGCAAAAGGCTAATGAAGAAAGACAAATAGAAATGCAAAAGAGACAAATGGATATGCAAAAGCAAATTGAACAAAGACAAATTGAAATGCAAAAGAGACAAATGGAAATACCAAAGAAAAACAAATAGCAGCACAAAAGGCAAATCAGGAAAGACAAACACAATTGCAAGAACTGTTATTGAAATTAACAAGTACAGCCCTAGAAACGAACATGGAAAAGGAGGAGACATTTTAACAAGATGTGCTTTGGAATGCGATAGAAATTTTTAAATACTCAGTTGAAGATAAAAATTTTGGAGAGCATTACAGGCAATATGAGGATATTTCTAATATTGACTGTCAGCATTGGAGAAGAAAAAATTAAGACTTTTACACTAAGTTCGTAAACTATATTCTCCCTAAAAAGACGAATGATCTAACGTTCAATGAGGCAGTGACAGGCCTCACAGAGCTATTTAGCCCAAAAATCTCATTGTTCCATAAAAGGTAGAAATGCCTTAATCTCAGAAAAGACGAAAATGAGGACTATTCTAGATTTGCAGCTATTGTCAACAAACACTATGACGATTTTAAATTGTCGGAGCTTACCCCAGACAATTTCAAGTGTCTCATATTTGTCCAAGGACTAGTTGCTGCCAAAGACAGGAAAATGAGGAAACACATACTGACCAAACTTCAAAACGAGCCAGGTATAACATTACAAAAATTGACAGAGAATTGCCAGAAATGTCACAGCATAAAGAAAGATAGCAAGGACATTGAAGAGTCAGGAATTGTGCATATTCGAAAGGTAAAAAGAAATTTATGTTTTGTACCTCCCCACAAACAAAACAAAATTATAATGACAAAGAAAAAATGCAGAACTACATTTGACAAGAATCTAATAAAAAACAAGCCTCCCCCTTCTGTATGTTACAGATGTGGTGGTTGGCATTGGTGTAAAACTGTTTTTTTCAAATTTAAAAATTGCCGAGAGTGTAGTAAAATGGGCCACAAAGCATTGGTATGTAGAAACAAAAACAGACCTAGTAGAGTAAGATCTGCTAGAGTGGAAAATAATAATGAAAACACCAGAAAATACGTTGAAATGAAAATTCTGAATAAGAAAATCAAATTGCAACTGGATTCGGGATCAGACATTACAATAATAAATTTAAAAACATGGCGAAAGTTGAACAAACTGACTATGTTACACACTAAAAAAACTGCAAAATCCATAATAGGAAAAAGAATAATTTTCAAAGGCAAAATTATTGTAAATGTAAAATTTAAAGCAAAAATCCAAAAACTAAAAATATATGTGACAAAAAACACACATGACCTAGTAGGAATGGACTGGATGCAGAAATTTAATATATGAAATTTACCCATTAATGATTGTTGCAAAAAAATAAAAAGTGTAATAAAAAGAGGTATTTTCAAGCAATAAAAAATTAATCACAGAAATCGCACAAAAGAAAACTGTATTTATTACACTGATAGTTACGGGACAAACTTGCAAACCAGGCGAACAATTGACACACATAAACCTAAAGAATGAAGAGCCAAGCGCATCATTTTCAAAAAAGATTGACGCGATGAAAAAATATGTTGGAAACTGAAAAAAAAGCTAGCTCCTTCGAAAAAGAAACTAGGGTTGGGGAGTCACTCACTTTTTACACATATAAATGGACTCATCTAAGGTATACAAATGATCCTGTCTACAGAGAATGGCAGTGTGTAAAACAGTGAGTGTGCATAAACAGTGCTTGTCAGAGCAGTTGGACTGCCGCTAGTTGTTCAGCAAGAACTGACTTTTTGTTCAGTAGATAAATTATACAAAATATAATTTTATATATATATATATATATAGTGTTGAGTTATGATGTTTAACACAAAGACACAAAGGTTGTTGTTTTGTCAGTGGTTTTATTGATAAAACGTATGTTGGCAAGCAGGTTTCTGATTATAAAATAGTTGATATCTAATTGAAGAAAGATATATAGATCTATATATATGAATATATTCATATATATATATATATATATATATATGTATGTGTGTGTGTGTGCATATATATATATATTTTTTACATACATATATATATTCATACATATGTATAAGAATACATATATTTATATTCATACATATATGTATGTGCATGTGTGCATATATCTATATATGTATATTTTTTTACATACATATATATATTCATATATATGTGTAAGAATACATATATTTATATTCATAAATATAAATGAATATACATTTATCTACATAAATATACATATACATACATTAGTGTGTGCATGTATATATATATATATACAAACATAGATATACACATATATATATATATATATATATATGAATAGATATATTATATTCACACACATAAATATATATATATATATATATATATATATATATATATATATATATATATCCAAATGTAAACAAACTCAACCAACAAGAACATTACGGAATTTGACAAAAATCCATGAAACTAGCATATTTGAATTTTTATTTCTTTAACATTATTAATTTTTAAATAAATTTTTCTGCCATAAGATAGTATTTTTTTTCAAACAATTAAGACTAGTGTAAATTATAATATACTGTTTATATATATATATATATATATATATATATATATATATAAAACCAATAAACAGACTTTCCAATCAAATACTAGTATCCATAAAAAAATTAATAATGTTAAACAAATAAAAATTCATATATGAAAAGACATATCTATATATATATATATATATATTCATAGGCATATACACATGGTTATATATATATATATATATATATATATATTCATAAACATTTATATATATATATACATGTATACATATGTATATTAGGTGTATATTCATAAACATATACATACATGTATACATATCTATATGTATATTCATACACACATATATGCACACATATGTACATTAATACACATATATACTTGTATTTATATATATTTGTACACATATAAATGAATAGATATATTTGCTTGTACATATATACAAGAATATATATTAATGCATATATATATATTTATGTATATATATATATTTGTCTATATTTCTGAGATGAGGTGTTTACATTATTTATATTGTATAGACTGTTGTCTTTATTATATACACAATATTTCAGTCATTTTATCTTTTGACCTTCTTCCAGTGACTGTTATTTTAAACTAAACAATTTGTTTTGATCAAATCTGGGGTAGATTGTTCTCGTCCAGATATCTTGACCTAATTCAATTCTCTAAGTTATTGTTTTCACCAGGTATTGAACTCACAACACTTTGTATCAACTCATTAGATGCAACCAATGCTTTGTCTACTGGGCCATATGTTTGAGTTTATCAGTGTATGAATTTTGTGACTTATAAACCTAATGACTCAGTAAACATATCACAATCTTGGTCTTTGTAATTGGTTTTCTCTAGCACTCCATATTACTGGTTCCCATATTGTATTCATTTTGATACTTGGCTGGCTTATGAGATTTTTGTGGCTCAGCATATGCACTGATTCCTTAAGTTTCTATATTTTTCAGTGGTGTTCTTTATTATTTCATCTTGATCCAACAGGGGATAATTATCTCCCTTTTTGTTCTCTATATGTTGTCAGCTGTGGCTGATTTTTCTGTTTCTTTTCATGTAGCCCATTTCTTTATTATATCTCTTACCACAGCTTCATAGAATAGTGTACACACTGTTCTTACTCATATTCTCCTCTATAGGAGGTCTTACATGGGAGAGGTATCTGCGAAGTGTTGAACCACTTTTTAAGGTTGCCCTGATGTTATATGAACTACAGATCTTTTGTATTCTTTCCAATAATCCCTTCATATAGGGTAGGCAAACCAAAGCTGTTTTCTGAGTGTTGTCATCCTTTTGCATCCTTCCATTCACGTTTGATAGAGCTGCTGTCATGTACCCAGGGTAGTTGTTATGTTGTAGGGTGTTGCTTATGCTGATCATTTTTTCTTCATTTATCTCTGGGTGACCATTTATGACTTTGCTCGACAGTTTATTTCTTTACACTTTAAATCTTAAATAGTTGAGTTAAATGAAGATAACTAAGACATCTGGAATTGGCATGACTTATGGAATGAGAACAATCTACCCCAGTAATCAAAATAAATGATGCAGTTCCAATTTCCAGTCACCTGAAGAAAGTCAGCAAAAACAACAGCTGAAAATGCTGTGAATATGAAATTAGGATATAACAATGTAAATCATATATATATATGACTATATATATTTATACATACACACATGAATATATATATATATATATATATATATATATATATATATTTATACAGACATACACATATATTTTTAAACTGTTATATACCTATATATTTATACTTTCATACATACATATATATTTATGCATACATGTTAAAATATTTTTAATTTACGTTTTTAAATATTTTTTTAATTAATACTAATATTTGAGAAGATACACTGTTTTTTATAATTAAGCACTATGTTTATTTATACCAAGTGGCCTGAAAAAATCTTGTTAGCAAAATATATGTCCTATGGCAGAATTGAAACCTGCATCCCCTAAAGTTAACCATCAGTTGATCTGATGCATCTTACTGCTCAATCACAAAGGATTTACAGTAATATACACATACACATGCATACATGCATTTTAATTTATTTGTTTAAACATTGTTTCTGAGTAGATGCTCTTTGTTTCATAATTAAGCAGTATGTTTATTTACATCTAGTAGCCTAAATAACTGAGAAATCTTATTTAGAAAATATGCATTCTCTGGCAAGATTCAAACCTGTGTCTCTGGGGCAACCTGTTAGTTGATTTGATGAATCTTAGGTCGCTTGACCATGTAGGACAGCTGATCAAATTTCACAAAATTTTATAAATAAATTATGTAACTAATGTTAATTATGTAAATTGTCTTTGTTTATATTAGGATACAAAAATGAGCAGATATGAACACTTAAAAAAATTGGGAAAATATGTATTCAAAAGCAGTATTTGGGCTTTTTGTGATTAAAAGCTCTATGTAGTTGAGCGGTCTAAGACAGATCAGATCTAAATTAGAACAGCCATAGATGTGAGTTACAAATTTGGAGAAGCCAAAACCAAACAAAGTATTTTACAAAGGACAGAAAATGTGACACTGAAATCCAAAAACACATTAGAACAGCAGAAAATGCCTTTAAAAAACTAAAATTATTAAGAAACAGGAAAATTTTAAAAACAAAGAAAATAGTGTTGAACTGCTATATAATATAAATCCTCTTATATGGCAGTGAATGTTGGACAATCTCCTTGCAGATGAAGAGGAGATTTGAGACAACAGAAATGTGGTTCTGCAGAAGGATGATGAGAATACCTTGAAAAGAAGTTTTAATTTCAAGAAATCAAAAATTGTGGATGTAAACAGAATGTGCAACAAATTATTAAAAACTGGAAAAACAATCAAAAATTTGTTAAAAAAGACCTTATTGGCTAAATTTAATATTTTTCTTTTAAATATAAATATATATACACATTTATTTATACATACATATATATATATTTCATTTAGAAATGAGTTATTTTTGCAACCTAGGTTTCAACCATTTGATATCTTCAGGCGATTAACAATAACTGATTTTTCCGTTTTTCAAACGTACAAACAGACATTTTTTATAGAATGTGCAACTGGAATTTTCAAATAATCGAAAAATTTTCAAGATTAGGGAGGAATTATTTAAGGATCCTACAACACTTTCATGATCCTAATATGTATTTACAGGCATTATTACATGTAAACATAATTTCTGATCTTTCATTTAGTATAATATATATATATATATATATATATATAATGTGTGTCAGATTAAATAAATTGCAAACAATGTTTGCTTATTTTTAATAAAATCCATTCATACCCACTGATAATCTTTCACGTATTACAATCAAAAGATATCAGAAATGAGCTGTAACATTGACAGATATTATTTTCATTCATTCCTTAAGGTACCCAAGTACTTTCAACCTCTTTTTTCTGATGCGATGTGATGTGATTTTATAGTCATATAAATTACAGTATTCTGATATGAAGTGACATAAATACACACACACACACACACACACACACACACACACACATATATATATATATATATATATATATATATATATACTAGCAGTATAGCCTGGTGTTGCTCGGGTGTAATGAAAGATTTAAAACTAATCCATGGTCCTGGATCCTGGAGTTCAGACTCTTTGGACATTGGCACAAAAGACTAAAAAGCAATAGTTGTTTCCAGTTAAAGTGAAACCGTAGACTGAAAATAAAATGAATGGATGTAAGTCAAATTTTGATTTCCTGGTATCGATATCATATAAGTTTTCTCGTCGTAAACTGAATTTTGAAGGCTAAATAAGTCCTCTGAGTAAATGGTATCATGCCTGAGACTAAGAACTACAATTATACCTACTTAGAGCCAAACCCCAAGAAAAAACTAAAATAAGAGGGCTGAAAAAATACAGACATACAGGCAGATAAACAGACACACACACACAAACATCTTGCCTTTTATATATATATATTATTGATTTTCGGCACTATTGTAAGAACTGCAACCTTGAAACTTCTGAATATTGTTTTTTATGATTTTGTCTGTGAGTGTATCAAATTTGGTTAAAATCGGACCACTCCTTCTATAACCCAATTTTTTCGATTGTCAATTTTCGATATTTATCGAGGGTACCTCGACATAAAACTTAGCTAAGAACACTCACAGAAGCTTATAGTACAACTGTGTAAATTTTCAAGAAAATCGGTTCAGCCATTTTGGTGTCTATAGGTAACGGGTACACACACACAGAGACAAATTTCCATTCATAAATAAGTTTATATATATACATATATATATATATATAGATAGATAAATATGTCCTGGGTATGATTTATGAACTGTAACTGGCAGTGTATGTCTAAATTTACTATTTTTAATTATCCCTGAAACGCCATTACTCGCAGGACTCAGAATGGTAGTATCTGCTGGGCTCCCATCTATGGGTCAGATAGCTTGTGTATATGCTTGAGTGTGTGTGTATGTTTGTTATGTGAATGTACTGCATGCATGCATGTGTGTTCAAGTGGGGAATGGTTATGTGGGTGTGTACTGTGAGTGTGGAATGTTTGCATCATGTGTGCATGAGTGTACATGTGTGGGGGATTTTTGAAGCCTGAGCAAAGTCATCATAGGCGCTCACAAGCCACCAGCCCTCATACCTGTGATGGCAAACTCTGACATCAAAACCCCTTATGTATATTGGGTGGTCCACCAAGTAACACCCAATGCATTTAGGGCCCAGGGATGTGAAACTCCATGATAATAGGCGATCATTGCAAACACCTAATGTGTAGCACACAGTGCATTTGTATAGAATATGTTGTTTTGATGGAGCGTATGTGCTTTGTGCCACAAGCAATTGACCACTTTAAACAAATTTTAGTGCAGCTTGATCAGTAGCTGAATGTATGCACAACAGAAATCCCATGCATAAGTATAAAATGAAGACACCATCCATCACTGACCCTCATTTATTGTTTACTATAAAACAGTTCATCATATATATATATATATATATATATATATATACACACACACATAATTTTCCCAACTATATCATTGATAAACAAATGAAATTATTCTTACAAAAATACATGATATCAGCATTAAAAGTAACACACAACATCAACATATTTTATTGCAATCAAATGCACAATAATTATAAACAGAATGAATTTGCTACACTGCCGTAATTTTTAAAAAACGTAAAATTTGTAATATATTATAGAAAATGGAAGACTACAAACCTTGTTGCTTGTAATAAAAATAATCCTATCAAATCTAAACATGCAATGACTAATATAGGCTATGAATTTTAATGCCCTGTACAAGACTGTGTTTCTTCTCATAAATCAATTACCTATACTGGCCATATTAACACTTCCCTGAGTAGACATCTTACATGCCAACTATCTAGTAATAGTAGTGCAATAAAAAACATTTATTAGCCCATAACTTAAAGAAATCTTAAGAAAAGTTTGCTTGAAAATAGAAAAATGCTATTTAAATCATAATATCAAAGGCACCTCACTATAAGAGAGGCACTATATCTCAAACAATTTTCTTCTACCATCAACCTTACATTATTTAACAGTGGAACTGGAGTTTTGAAAGTCTGAAAAAAAAAAAGGTAGACACTCATGCGATACCCAACTGTGCAAGTCATGTGATAGCTTTAAAAAACACTCCTTTTCAAAAATACAAAAATCAAAATATAGACAAGACAACAATATCAAAAAATAACATCCTTGAAAATAGCCAGTGAAGTGGCTGAAAGCACTTGGAAAGTCAAAAATTATGGGACATTTTTACCTTATCTCCAGCAAAAAGGAAACATGAAAGAATACTGGAAAAATTAAATGGAAAATTAATAATATCTTTGTTGGTAATTTTTTACAAAACATGTTTAAATGAAAGATTGCTGCCCAAATATACATTAATATGTGTATGTGTTTATAACTTCTGATATGATGCAAAGAAAGATTGACAATGTAACAAGCAATCGGTAGGAAGAAAGGAAATTGAATTGAGGAGAGTGAGAGTAAACATGATGAAAAATAATTTCTGTCATTTTTATGTTTATTCCTTGATAATGAGACAAGGGAAATGATTGTAATTTTATAGACTGAAATCACAAAAGACGGTCATATGTGGATTGAGTTGAAAATACAATAAAAGAAAGAAAACAAGGAATGAGTATGACAAGACATGGAACAGAAAGTATAGAAAAGAGAGAGAACGTCTAAAAAGAGAGAGTTTAAAATTGAAAACAGAAACAAGAAAGAGTGATATTTAATGGGAGAAAGGGAAATAGTAAAAGGATAGCAGGCACATAAAAAAGCAATGAGGGAAGAATGCAAAGCAGAGAGATTTTGAAAGCAGCATTCAAACGACAAAGGAGAAGGAAAAATGAGAAAACATACTGAATGAAAGAAAGGTTAAAAATAGAAATAAGAGAGAAAAAAAAGAAAAAACTCACGTATTTCCTCAAAAAGTGACAATTTAAGTCATGCATATTTCCAAAGAAATATTTCCACTGAAAAAGATACTCACAAAATTTTTCAGTGATGAATAATGGATGGTATGTGTCTCACCCCAGATCATTCCAAAATAAACTTTGCATTCAGTGTTCTTCAGATAAGTCAAATGCATGGTTTGACCTGACAGATAACCTTCTAACTGCTGAGTGCATAACCACATGTATGGCTCAGCTGCATTGGGAATCAGTCAGTCAGTCAAGGGCTATACATTTTGTTTTAATTATTTTACCCCAAGCAAGGCATTCTACTGCCACTGTTGCACAGGAGGTTACATAGGGGAAAGTGATGAGAAAGTGGGGTTAGTTATAGGAAACGTCAGGAGGAGAGTCATAGACAGATGAGAATACTGAGAATGGGGGTGGAGTAGATAAAAAAAAATTGCTTGAGAGAATGGATGTGAGTGAGATAGGAGATGTCTGTTGACCTTACATTTAAATTCTTGGAGATTGTAGCTGTTGGGGAAGCAAGTATATGGAAGGAAATTCTACAGGCGGGAAGTGCGTGCAAAGAAGCTGTTAGAGTAGAAATTGTGGTTACATTTTATCAGTTTCACTGTAAAAGGGTGGGACCTAGTTGCTAGTATAGTAGCTCATACAAATTCATACAAAGGGGGGCACAAATGATCTACGTTCATTGGAGCAGAAGCAGTAAAAGTATTTATAGAAGAGGCACAGGGAAGCCACATCATGCCGATGAGACAGCAACTGCAGCCGAGCTGTCAAATCGGTATTGATCACATTACAGATTCTCCGTTGGATTTTGTCAAGAACCCTTAGATGAAGAGCAGAGGCACCCAACCAGATGTGGCAGCAGTATTCAATACACGGGCAAATGGTAGATTTATATATGTGCAGAATGGACACACTTGGGCGATCATGTCACTTTCAGTCCATGACTGACTAGGCAGAATACTTTTCGATAAGAGGCTGCCTTTTCTTTCTGTGGTAGACTGGTTGCCATATAAAAAAGCCTAATCTGTTCTGCTATTTAACTCATAGCTGGAGGAAGAAGAGATGGTTTAATACCTTTGCCAGGAATATTTTCATGTAAATGAATCCAACAAATTCAACTGATATTTGAACTTGGCTCTCCAATTTCTTATTCCAAGCCAATATCCATTTGCCCCACAAAGCACCTCCCATCTAGTAGAATGCTTAAATTCACTCAGTTGAGGTACATTAGAAAATTTGCCATGAAAATATTTATAGTATAGACAGGTGGTGATTTGAGTTTAAGATTTGTTTAATGGCACATCAACCTCTGTGGGTTATTTAATGCTAAAAAGGTGAGGTTTAAGGGTTTTTTAATGTTTGGTTATAGTGAGAAGGTTGATTCAGTCAGATTTTTAAAAAAATTTTTTTGTTTTTATTCTTTTTTATTTTAGAAAACTGAAAATGCATCCTAGTTTTGTATTAAAAAATGTTTCGCTGAGAATAATTTTTTCTTTCAAAAATGTTTCGTGGTAATAATTTTTTCTTTACAAATGTTTCGTGGTAATAATGTTTTCTTCACAAATGTATATTTTTCTATAAAAGTATTTTTATACTTTCATAGTGGTCTTGAAACCAGTTTGGGGATAAGCTATTTGTCCATAGTTGGGTCCCTAACAGGTGCTACCACTCTGAGTCAGGGTGGACCTGGGAACAACAGCAATTAAAAGGTGGTTCCATGCTCCTCACAACCACCCAATCAGGGGCCTTACTGCTGGATGCAGTTTACTGTCATGCCCAGGACCAGAAGTTAAGAATAGGAATGAAAATAATCACCTAATAAACAGCCACAAAGTTTCTTGGAAATATATTCTATTTCAAAAATACAATAAATTTCCGAGGCTGACAAAGCAAACCTTGCTGCTAAAAGGATCTCCAATTTGTGGTTGACTAGGGTAAGAAATGGCTTGTGAATTTTAATGCTTCCAAAACAAAACTGCCATCTATTAACCATCACACACAATTGCTCCCCATTAGGCTAGTCTCCCTGAAAGCAAAACACTGTGCCTCCTCGGGTTAACTCTCACAACAGACCTCGTGGAATGATTATATTGAAGCCATAACTAAATCCACCACTAAGAAGGTTGGTTCTCTGTATAGGGCTAGGAAGTTTTTCCTGTCTGAAACCATCCTGCACATATATAAATCTACCATCCATCCATACATTGAATACTGCTGACATATCTGGTCAGGTGTCCCTGCTATGCATCTTGGGGTCCTTGACAAAATCCAACAGAGAATCTGTAATGTGATCGATCCTTACTTAGCAGCTCAGATACAGTCACTTTTTCACCGGTGCAATGTGGCTTCCCTGTGTCTCTTTTACAAATACTTTCATGACTTCTGCTCCAATGAACTTAGCTCACTGGTGCCCCCTATATATGAATAAAGTGTATTTTTATATATATATTTATATAAAAGTGTATTTTTATACTTTCATAGTGTTTTGACTCCAAATTGGGGAATAACTATTTGCCTATAGCTGGGACCCTAACAGGTGCTACCACTCCGAGTCAGGGTAGACCTGGGAACAACAGCAATTAAAAGGTGGTTCCATGCTCCTCACAGCCACCCAATCAGGGGCCTTGCTGCTGGATGCAGTTTACTGTTATGCCCAAGACCAGAAGTTAAGAATAGGAATGAAAATAATCCCTTAATAAACAGCCACAAAGTTTCTTGGAAATATATTCTATGTGACAGATATCAAAATGACAGGTGAGATTAGACACTTCTTTGCATTTTATTGAAAATATTGAGATGTAACTCAAGAGCACTAGATCAAATATGGTGGTAGTGTTCAATGCATGGCTGAATGTAAAATTTATAAATGCACATGATTGAATCTAGCATGAAAAATTGCCAGCCACAAAACATTGAACAAACTTTCCAAGCTGCAGAACTAGCAATTGATTTAGTATAAACTTCTTACATCATGTCAGTGGAGAACGCAAACCCAAGAAGGTGCAATGAGATGATCTCCTGGGGGTTAGCATCAGCCATGTTGGTATCTGTGCTTAAGTGAATGAAACAAATTCAACTGGAATTCAAACTCTGCTCTCCAACTTCTCATTCCAAGTGAATATCCATTACACCACAATGCACATCCGTTTTGCATCTGGAATAGAAAGAGTTACATGAGAGAGTGTTGGATATATAAACAACTACCCTAACAGAAAAAGTGCAGTCTCTCACACATTGCCAACGAGAATGGAAAACACACACTTGCTGAGAGTTATTCAGGGTTGAATTTAATGTATTCTTAATTATAAAAAATTAAGTCTTGTGTTTTCATTAATCAGAACAATGACAATTATATCTCAGGACAATGACATCATTACATCTACAGAATAATAAAAAAAATTTGTTTTCTTTTTCTTTCTCCACTTTTATTTTTTTATTTAGCAACTTTCTATTACATTTTTCTTTCCCGCTTTTTCTTTCTTTCTCATTGCATTAGTAATTATAGTCCTTCTCATTAATCTTTTCTTAAAGAATCTACCTTCCCCCCCCCCTTGTCTAGTCAATATCTTCTTCATCTTTCTCTCAAATATATTGACTGGGCTTCTTTCTTTTCTTTTTACCTTTCATTTTTTCTTTCTTAAATGTCCTTTCTTCTTACTAGATTAGAAAGTTTTTAAAATATTATGGAAAATTTGACAGGTGAAAAGATTTTGAAGCAAATTTTAATGGGTGACAAACAAACAAAAAGAAAAACAGGAAAGGAAAGCAAAAAAAAGAAAAGATGAAACTATGATTAAAAATACAAAAATAAGTATAAAAATTTATTTCTGTAAATTTTTTCTTCTCCTCTGCTTATAATTTGTACTTTTCATTTTATTCTTTTCTTCTATGGAGAAAGAAGGAAATCGTGGAATTAAAAACAAAAAATATTTCACATTTTCCACTTTCAGCTTCGGAGGAAACTGAAGAAATATGAATTAGTTTAAAATTTTAAAAAAATAAAAACACACATCTATATAAATGTTCAAATATTTATACATGGATATGAATCTATATTATGGTATGCAAGGATATTACAAGAGTTGTTAAAATATATGCATCATTTTTACACACATTATATATATATATATATATGTGTGTGTGTGTGCTTACACACACACATCATCACACATTATTAGTGGCTTTTAGAATATTCTAAGTTTTAGAAAAATGATGAAATTCATGCAAATATTTGTAGTATAATTTACATATCTTTTACTATATTTTACATAATATTTGTAGTACATGTATATATACATATATGTTTGTACTAAGTGCACATAGCTCAGAGGTAGAATCTCCGACTGAAGCCAATTTGGTCAGGTTTCAATCCTGGGTAAAAAGCAATTGAATATCTAACCATACTGATAAGCTGTGATACAGCAAAACAGATCTGTCGGCTAATGACTATTTATGCACTCACACCCTGATTGAGCACTCTGGAAGAATGGTCAACTTTGAAAAAACAGTAGCTATTCTAGCATCTATGCATCGTTCATTCAGTAATGAATTAGGACACTCACTATCGGCGTATGAATACATGGTATATCACACGCTAAAAGTATGCCTCCTTTTATGGAGCACCAATAACTAAGAGGTAGAATCGCTAACTGATGCCAATTTGGTCAGGTTTCAATTCTGGATAAAAAGCCATCGGATGTCTAACCGTACTGAAGAGCTGTGATACAGTGAAACAAATCTGGCTGCGGATATATATATATATATATATGAAAAGAAAAGTAAATACAAACACAAGAACAGACACCTTCCTATAAAATTATAAAGAATGTTCAAGGCTCAAATCAATTAAGACAGAAAAATTACAAAGGCGATAAATGTTAGAAAAGAAACTGTTAGAACAAAACTTACTGTTGCAGTTTTTCAACAGTAAATCAATGAGACCTAATTGCCAATCTAGTATTACTTAAATTCATGTGGTCAAGGTATTACGAGGGTAGTGAGCTGATTAGAACAAGTGCTATGAAAATAGTTATACAAAGACAAAAGGAAACCACATCATGATAGTGAGAAAGTGACTGGTTAAGATGCCATATCATTACAGATGCTTTTTGGGATTTTTTTAAGAACTTCATGATATATAGTAGTAGCACTAGATAACTAACAAAAAGACTACAAAAGAAAATTCACTGAAAGTGACAAAAGAAAAAGAAAATCCTAGAATATATAAACCAAAGAACAGCCAAAAATAAATGAGAAGAAAAAGAGAAAATGAAACACAAGCATAAACAATATAGTAACAGTAAACAATCCCAGGCAAGAAAATTTTCCTTGGTAGATAATCCAAGTGAATCCTCGTCATAGAAATTTACAAATTAAACCATCCCTTGACCCTTGTCTCATATCTTTTGTTTGACTGAAATTTGTAATTCCGACAAACTCAACACACCGAGGTTGACAAAACAGATGAGTGACATCATTGTCTGCCGAAATAGACTATTTCCTATATGAAGTAATTCAAAAGCTTTGTTTAATTAATATATATATATATTATATGGTACATAAAATATATATATATATATATATATATATATATTATATGGTACATAAAATATATATATATATATATATATATATACATGTAATGAGTATATTTTACACACACACACACACACACACACACATATATATATATATATATACACACACACACACACATATCAAAATCATGACCTGACAACACAGAAAAGGAATACAGATTTAACAAACATAGTTTCTTGTTAATTTTTTTTTTAAATATCTGAGCCTAGGCTGGCTTTCAGCCAATGCTTTATCAGGGACCAGTCATTAGCAACTTTGATCATAACAAGTACGTTTTCACCCATTTTGCAACTTGTAGCCTCACATTGTCATGTTGCAAAATCACTTTGACATGTCTCTGCTGGTATAGCAGTTGTTTTTCCTCAATGCTCACCTCAGACACATCAGTTGTAGTTGCTAATAATCTTCCATTATGGTTACAGCCAGTTTGAGCAGTTCATAATACATTATGCCCAGCTGATCCCACCAAATGCAGAGCAGAAGCTTTGAACCATGGATATTCAGCTTTGCTGCCAAATTTGATGCATGGCTGGGCTTACCCCATGATGTTCTATTCTCAGGTGCATTGCCGTGTATCTACTTTTTATCATGAGTAATGATACAATACAAAAAACTTTTCTTTTACTGCTGCTGAATCATCTGTTTGACATCTCTTGGCTTTAGCTCTTGTAGAACCTAATGTCCTTGATTTTAAATCATACTTAATGCTTTCAAAGGTTTCAAAACTGTTGTGTGATCAACTCCTAATGTTTCTGCAAGTTCAGCTTCTGCTTGACATGAGTTTTCATGAAGTAATGCCTCCAATTCTTTGTCTTTTTTCAGTGTGCCAGAGTGTTCTTCATTTTCAACATCAAAATCATTATTTCTGAAGCATCTAGACCAATCTCTGCATGCTATTTCCAACATAGCTTGGTTTCTTTTGAATAACATAGTGCAGTAAAATTCCCCACAAATACACTTTCTTTGGCACAAAATCTGACATGTCTAATGCTAAAAAATGTTGTTTACACTTCAGTGAAATGGCATACACTAAATTTCAAGCTTGCTTAGAGTACTTCCATCTGAATCAAAACCCATACAGTTCTTGGAATGGCATTTGTTAGAAAAGAGTGAGAACTTATTTCAGGTCTATATATATATATATATATATATATATATATATATATATATATATATATATATTATATACACAATTATTATATATATATATATATATATGTATAATGTGTGTATATAATATATGTAAAACATATATATATATATATATATATATATAAAACATATTATATACACACATTATACATATATGTAAAACATATATATATATATAAAACATATTATATTATATGCACACACATTATATATAGATCATATCATATATTTATATACTAATAAGTACTGTAAGTCTATAAGCCTGACCATGAATTCATTCTCTCAAAAATAATCTAATTATAGATAGTATTCTTTATCCTAATTAACTTAAAAGAGTGTATAGAGATAGAGCTAACCAGTGTCACTGCACGAAAAGACTGTCCAAATTGTCATGCAATCACATATATATATTATATATATATATATATATATATATATATATATATATGTAATTACTATAAAGCTATAAGTATAACCAACAATCTATTCTCCCAAAAATGATCTGATGAATTTTCAATAGTGTATGAGGCCTGTTAGATGCATATACCTCCATATATATATATATACACTTCTGATGTTAGATATTTTTTCTGATTGTCGGCAATAATCTCCTGTATATATATAATATATATTGTGATAAGTAATATTTAAACTTACATGTGTAAACATAGATATGAATTACAAAAAAGAGGAAAAAAGCAAGCAGAAAAAAACACGACAAAAATATGAATGTCGGATTGATTAATACAGAGAATCTTCTAAGTAGTGAAGTCCCCAGGGTTGGATTATCTATTTTGGGATTATATTCCATAACATAGCAACAAAGACTGACAAGCCAAACGAAAAAAAATATTATTCTACATAAAAATGGGAGATATAAATAATAAAAAAAAACTTAAAGTGTTAAAGTAAAATTTTTTGATTTTAAATTCTTCAACTTCTTCCTCTACTTGAACAATGATATTCTTTATTGAAATTCCAAAGTGAAAAGTGCAGCATTGCTGGTGGGTGCAGCTCAACAAAAAGCAAGGAACAGGAATTTAATATTCTCTAAAGTGTGGTTGCACAAGGAATGAGTGAGAAAAATGCTTTGAGGAGATAAGGTAAATGCTGTTCAACATTTTAAGCTATCAATGTTTTCAAATGAATACATAAGTGCAAGGAGGATAAAGGCCAAAAGAAAAGTAAAGAGTATCACTTTCACAATAAACCACCATTACCTGCTTTAATTCTAAAGTTACCAGAAATCATGATAATATTCAACCGAGTCTTTTGATTTTTCTTCCTCATTGTGTTGATTTGAAGGATTTCAACTGAAAGATTTTACGTATTTTTATCTTTATATTTTTTTTTTATATTTTCACAGGATTCATCCAAACAGCAAAAACTTTTTTATTTAATCGGTTGAAATCATAGTGCAGTGATGAAGGTTTTTTTTTCAATGGCGAATAGGAATTTGAAGATAAAATTCTGTTTTTAAAATGCCAGAAAAAGTAATTTAAAAGTATTAAGTTGATAAAAAAGAAATATCAGAAAGATTTTTCTGTAATTTTTCATGATATTCACTTCTTCCTTTCCATTTTTTTCTTGTTTTTCTTTGATGATGAAATTAATAAAATTGATGATGATGATGATTTCTTTTTTAGATGCCCTTTCAGGATGTGGGCAATCATGGCTCTTCTCAACTTCCTGTACTCTGTAGCTCTAAGTAAGTCTCGTCTTTTTTGCTATGTCTCATAATCAGTGTTCTGCTAACCATTTACATTAGTTGTTAGGTTGGTTATTTGCTGTTTCCTCTAGTCCTCTTGCCTTCAATAGGTCCTGTGAGTGTCAAATGTTTCAAGTGTTTTTTTGTTCCCATTTTGCCTAAAGCTTTGTCATTACATCTTTGTCAAGCATTCTCTTCCATATAGAAGGACTGATATTACATAACAGTTCAGTACTTTTTTCTTTGTTTCTAATGAAATTTTCCTGTTTCTTGGTTTTGGATGGCTTCTTTCACTGTCCCAGTACAATTTTCAGATTCTAGTATTGCATTTCCAGTATTCTGTTAAAACACTACATAAATATTTGCATACTTTCCTCATTTTGTTGTCTTCAATTTGTAATTCACATCTTGGACAATTTGTTTGTTGACAATTATATCTTCTTATAATATGCACAAACAGAAAGTGAACATCTGAGAAAAAAATTCTAAAAGGAAAAAGTATTAATCACTTTAAAATTTTGTATAAGTTCATTTGCATGTGTGCATCAATCAATCAGTTGAGTGCCATACATGATACATGCTTTGAGCGATCATGTCTCGAAAGAGATATGACTGACTGGGTAGAAGATTATCCCACAGTAGGCTGCTATTGCTTTCTAAAGTAGACTGTATGCCAGCCAAGGCTAAGAACCTAATCTGTCTTATTATTTAACCCATAAATGGAGAAAAGAGACGGATTAATATCTTTTCCAAGGGTGTGTGTGTGTGTGTGTAAGTGAATGCAAGGAATTCAATTGGAATTTGAACTCGACTCCCTGATTTGTCATTCAGAGTTGATATCCACTGCACCACAACCCGCATCATGTAAATAATCTCAAATACAGTGACTGTAGAAGAGATAAAATGAATAAAAAAGAAACAAGAGGAAAGATTGTACTTAGCCAGCACATTTCATAGCCTGAGAGACTTTCTCAAGGTAATGGAATAAAGTCTATCAGAGGACAAAATACATTGACTAAATACAGCTCTTCCTCTTCTCTCCTTTTTATTTATATGAATGTATTTATAAATTGATAAGATAGATAGACAAACATGTATTTTCAAAATTTTAGAAGTATCTTCAGGAAGAATCACTGACCAATATTTTTTAAAAACTTCAACCAAAATTGTTTGATTTAATTTTGCTTTTTATTATCGTTCACCCAGATTATTAAATGAGATTTTTATCATAAGGAGGAGGTATAGTGTCATATTACGATGATATATAGGATTGATAATGATGAGCTGAGGAGGTGTGCAGTGGGGCAGTAGATATCAGCACAGAACGAGAAACCAGAGTCAAGTTAAAATTCCAGTTGAATTCATTGCATTCACTTACCTGTAAATATCCTTGGAAAAAGTTATTATTCATCTCTTCCCTACATGGGTTAAATAGAACAGATTGGTTTCCATAGCCTTGGTTGGCAACCAGTCTACCGCAGAAAGTAATGGCAATCTCTTGCAAGAAAATCTTCCGTTCAGTCAGTCATGTCTTTTTCAAGACATGATTGCCCAAGCATGTATCACAACCGAATGACTGAATAATTGACAGTAAATGTGATTTGGTTTGGTTTGATTTGGTTTAGGGCATATCAACCTTTGGGTCATTCAATGCTAAAGCATTAGTTCCTTCAAAAACGTATTTTTGTTGGTAACATTTTTTCCTTCAAAATTGTATTTTTGCTGGTAACATTTTTTCCTTCAAAAACGTATTTTTGTTGGTAACATTTTTTTTTCCTTCAAAAAACATATTTTTGTTGGTAACATTTTTCCTTCAAAAACTTTTTATGTATATATTTCATGAAACTCTGTTTCTATACTTACATAGTGTTTTGACCCCTGTTTAGTGGGTTAACTATTTGCCCATAGCTAGGACCCTAACAGGTTATATCACCCCAAGTCAGTGGACCTGCGAACAACAGCAATTAAGAGGTGATTCAATGCTCCTAACAACCTCCCAATTAGAGCCCTTGCTGCTGGATGCAGTTTACCATCATGCCCAGAACCAGACTCTAAATGTGACGATATCAATGTAGTCTGTTCCACACTAACACAGTTCTGGGGAAGAGGTGTCACTTCCTTCTAATCACTTGAATATAAAGGGACTGAGAATAAGTCAACTCGATATACAGGGCATAGCAGGTTTTTACATGGATGAACAAGGAAATTTTAAAGAAAATGGAAACAAAAATGTCACTATTACTTAAAATTTTAAATAGATCAAATAATGAGGAAGTGCATACTGAAGGCGTAAAGGATAGAAGGAAACATTCAATAACCTACGTAAAGAGGTTGTATTAATGAATGGTGTAACAGAGACTAAGAGTGATAATTAGAGGAGAAACATTGTGAGGAGCTGCAGATAGAAAGTTGTGGAGAGCCATGTTCACTGATTTCCTGAAAGGATACGTTACATATAATAATAATAACTTAAATCTTAATTCCTGCTTTATTATTTTTCCATGTTGCATAACTTTACAGAGAAGGTCAAAGGTCATCGTTTAAAGCAAGAATTTTTGCATATTTGGTGTTTTTAAATAAAAAAATTTCATGGTTTCATAAAAAACACATTTTTTTATGGCAATAAAATCTATTTCAATATATATTTATGCATTTGAGAAATTTTAAAAATACTAACTAATACAAAGCAAGTAAAAATAAATTCAGTTTTACAAAGAAAATTCAGATGTTTGTAAAGTTGTTCCAATTTTGGGAAATTGGTTGAACTGAGAACTTTTAAATACCTACTCATTTTACTTTAATTGAAAAACATATTTAACCATA
Source organism: Ascarosepion bandense (assembly GCA_037127315.1). Classification (NCBI taxonomy): domain Eukaryota; kingdom Metazoa; phylum Mollusca; class Cephalopoda; order Sepiida; family Sepiidae; genus Ascarosepion; species Ascarosepion bandense. The sequence continues at coordinate 4,835,543 of JBBBDQ010000242.1, forward strand.
TTGCTCCATTAACTTCAGTCATATTCTAGGCTACTTCATCATTTTATCCACTCAGAATATTATATCTTCCTCAATAAAGAATTGTACTTGGTATTTTTGGCAATCTTCCAGAGAACATAAACATTTAAAAAAACTAGAATAAATGGTAAAATGCAGTTCCAATATCTGCTGAATAAAGCATATAAATGAAAGTATACCTTTAAAGTTCTAAAATATCTAGTCACCAGCAAACTGTCTAGTATTATACCATTAAATGCTATACTCCTAACTAATTTTAGACACTTTTCAAAAGCTGTTATTTCACTTTGCCCAACAGTGAACAGTCCTTTCTTGAATCAATCATTTTCTTTTTCAAAAGGTGTCCTGAACAGAGGACCTTTATCCAAACCCACTATTTATTTAGCATCAACTTTAGGGTGTGAAGACCAAACATTTGTACAGTGAGTTTTAGTTCATTAGACTTGTTCTATAATCTCTTGCATTTCACATTCTGTAAAGTATCCATGCTTAAATTCACAAAGAGTACCAGGGTAAAAAATATCATCAAAACAGTTGCCATGAAAATATTTGTAGAAAAGAGAAAAGGAAACAACATCATGTCATGTGATAAAATAACTTAAGTCGAGATGATACTTTGGATATTGTCAAGAATCTCAAGATACTCAGCAGGAGGCATTAGACCTGATATGTAAATAGTATTCACTGTACAGACTAATGTTCAATTTATAAATGTGCAAGTTAGATTCTGATGAGAAAAACTTTTTATCATGACACTTTGAACCAACGTTCATAATTATTTACAAATAAAAATCTGAAAAGAATTGAGTGCACATATATATATATATATACTCTCACACCCTGATTGAACACTCTGGAAGAATGGTAGACTTTGAAAAACAGTAGCTACTCTTGCATGTACGCATCGCTCATTCCGTAATGAATTAAAGCACTCTGCCTAATGGGCATGTATAATGATAATGTATACACTAAAAAGTCTGCCTTCTTCTACTGAGTGCCCATAGCCCAGAGGTAGAATTGCCAACTGATGCCAATTCGGTCGGGTTTCAATCCTGGGTTAAAAGTAATCGGAGTCTAACTGTACTGATGAGCTGTGATACAGCAAAACATCTGTCTGCGGATGACTATATATATATTCACCCCTCTTTAACGTTAAAACACCTCAAAACAAAATGAAACAAAAAGCTCTAAAACACCTAAGTAAAATTCAGTGCAATCTTTTGCTTTCAGAAGTTATATTAATAGTAAATACCCTGATTATGACAGTTCTTTTTGAGGAAAGGAAAACAGAAAAAGAGTTATGATCCTTGACTCTGAAATCTCCAGTTAAGCATAACAGTTCTGTGAAGGCCATAGAGATTTGTTTGAGGATGTTATCAAACAAACAACACTATGACGTACAAGGAGCTTTCCAAACCAATCAAGGATAAAGTTGTGGAGAAGTATGAAACAGGGTTATATCCCAAATTTTGGACGTTTCATGGAGCACTAATAAAATCCATCATCTAAAAATGGAAGCAGTCCAACCACAAAAAGGCTGTGCACCTAAAGTGACAGACCAGGCAAGGAGAACATTAATTAAAGAAGCAGCTAAGATCCATAAGGTATCTCTGTAGGCGCTACAAAGATCTACAGTTCAGGTGGGAAAATATATCCACAGGATAGTTATTAGTCAGCCACATCACATATTTGGTATTTAATGAAGAGTGGCAAGAAAAAAGTCATTGTTGAAAGAAAGTTAAAAGGTGTCCCATTTAGATTTTGCCACAAACCATGTGGAAAACTAGGCAAACATGTAGAAAGTATACTGGTCATATGAGATGAAAATTTAACTTTTTGACCCTAATGCAAAAAGCTACATGTAGTAGAAGTTTAATACTGGATATCAAACTGAGCTCATTAGTAGTCAATACTACTACTAAATTATTGTTTGTCTCATTTCCACATCCAAGTCTGAGTATGCATGAGACAATAATTTAGTAGACTAAATTAGTGATATTGTGAGTTCAATCTCTTAACTGAACTGTATGTATTTGGACTCTGTAAAAATGAGGTGAGTAATAACTTAGCAGCACTGAATAAGAACGAGACAAAATAACTTTAGAAATAGGGGTTGGAATGAGCAAAATCTAATGCTGTAGTTTTAAAAAAAAGGGGGTTCAGTTTGAAGTTCCCTGTCAGGTAAGTGCCATACAAGATACACACTTAGGCAATCGTGTCTTGAATGACTGATTGGACAGACTGTTATAGGTTGCTAATATTTTCTGTGGTAGACTGCTAACCAAAGCTTCTTCTACTTCTTGTGCCCTGTCCATTCAGGACGTAGGTGATCATGGCTTTCCACATCTCCCTATCCCTGGTGGCTCTTAGCACACCTTCTCCTGTTACACTGTAAAACCCTCACTCCATCATCCACCTGATTAGGTTCTTCAAATATGTTATCTTCTTTCCCCTGTCTCTTTTTCCCTCTATCTGGTCTGTTAGTATCAGGTTCTCCAAGCCCTCTTTCCTCATTGCATGTCCCATGAACTTTAGTTGTCTTTTCCTGATGCTCAATATTAATTTCTTTTTCGTCTCCATTTTTTTCCAAAACCTCGTCATTGCTTTCACTCCTTTCCCCTGTCTCTTTTTCCCTCTATCTGGTCTGTTAGTATCAGGTTCTCCAAGCCCTTCTTCCTCATTGCATGTTCTAGGAACTTCAGCTGTCTCTTCCTGATGCTCAATATTAATTTCCTTTTTGTTTCCATCATTTCTAAAACCTCATTATTGTTCACATGCTCGATCCATAATATTCACAGCATCCTTCTGTAGAACAACATTTCAGTTGCTTCAAGTTTTTCCTGTATCTTTTATGATATTGTCCAACATTCACTGCCATATTGAAGAACTGACAACACATAGCAATCCAGCACTCTCTTCTTTGTTTCTAGTAAAATTGTTCTGTTTTTTAATACTTTACTCAACTTCTGGAATGCTTCTTTGCCATGCCAATTTGCCTTTGGATCTGTGTCACACTTCCCAGGTATTTAAATATTTGTAACTGCTTGATTCTAGTATCTCCAATCTGTATTTGGCATATTGGGCTGTGCTTTTTACTGATGACCGTGCATTCGGTTTTCTTGCAGTTTATTTGTAATCCTTTCTTATCACTCTCTTCAGCTACCTTCTGTAGGAGGTCTTGTAGTTTCCATTCTGTGTCTGCTATCAGCACTGTATCATCTGTATACCTTAGGTTGTTTAAATTGTGGGCTCCAATGATGAATCCAGGCATAACTTCTAGAGTCCTCAAAATATTCTTGCTGTTCAAGTTGAACAGATCTGGTGAAAAAACACATCCTTGTCTTACGCCCCTTTTTATCTTAGTATATCTGCTGAATTCATTACCTGTCCACATACAAATGGTTTGCTGCCAGTAAGGATTCAAAGCTACAAGACCCAATCTGTTCTGCTGCTTAACCAATAGCTGCAGGAAGAAGTGATGGATTAACACTTTTTCTTTTGTATGTAAGTGATTGCAACGAAATCCACTGGCATTCAAAATCAGCTCTCTGATTTCTCATTTCAAGCCAACATATACTGCACCACAATGCGAATTCCCTGTAGTATAACCAAATTGACAAAACAGTTGATTAAGGCTAGAGAGCTGAATGATCAAAATATTGTTATAACAACAAAGATGTTGACAATGCTCTTCATGTAAATCGTGTAAATAATTAAAAACAAAAAAATCTTCCTCGTTTTGAGAATTTTTCAAAAATGCATCATGATATATCAACTGTGACAATGAAAAAAGACCCTTTTGAATAAAGTTAAAATTAAATGCGACATGTCATCTAATACCAAACACAGTGCAATTTTTCTGGTTAACCTAATACATGTAAAATTTAGACTTCCTTTCAGTACACCCCTTTTCCTCAGCATCCATCCACATCCACGCACATGCATAGATAGCGATTGATAGTTAGATATACACATATAAAAACAATAAATCCAATCCATTATGGAACTACTTCAATTACAGAGTGAAAAGATTACTCAATATCTTGAAGTTGTGTATTAAATAGAATTATTCTGTAGATTCAGGCAAATTTTGGTATTGTTAAAAAAATCAGTGATGTTCTAAAAACTAATTTTTTTCATAAAAATTTTTAAATTAGCAAAAGAAGAATTGCAGGAGTATTTTGCATATTAAGTCAGCTTTTACAGAAGTGGTGGAAAAAATTTAATAAATGTTTTCCCCTGAGCAATTGTTCATTAAAATATTTCAGAATGAAAAAACAAAAGATGACTTTTTACAGGACATTACAAATTTATTCAGAAGAGAGAATAAATTTTTTCAAAAAAGAAATTCAATTGATAGAACCAAAAAATATATATTTTTTTAATGTAGGTAGTCTAGGGCCTGTTATACAAGTAACATCCATCAAACTAAATGAGAGAGAAATATTTGGGATGCAGGTATAGACTCGTTGCCCCAAGGCATGTAATAAGTATATATATATATATATATGTGTGTGCTTATATATAGAATGATAGATAAAAGTATGTACCTATAAGTAAATGATGCATATACATTACAGTATTATAGTAAATATAAATAGATACATACATACCAAATATATACTTGTTTATAGGTGTTTTGCTGTGTGTCTCTCTCTCTTTACACACACATACACACACGGATGCACATATACATACTGTTCAAGTCATCTGAGGATCATGTGTGCATTAAACTCTAGGCACGACTAGAGCTGTACTTTCACAGGATTTAATGTAAGCATTTTTTACTCTGTCTAGGCAATCTAGGCTTTGAGCACTTTACTAAGTATCTATGTTGGCTTTCAGGGCTTTTTTCTCTTTCCTTTTTTCACTTTTGTTGCCTTTTTTTTAAGACTATCTGGATAAGAGTTTAGGATTTGGCAAGCTGTCTATTGGTTCCATGAAATGTTTTTGCCTATATATATATATATATATATATATATGACAAGAACATAGTTTTAATGTATGCTTTATTTGTGAGTAAAAAATGTGCATGATATCCAGGATAGAGTGTATGCAAATATAAAGGTAGACATTGAGGTCAACATCCATCGGCAACAGTCTGTTTCATGTTTAAACGTAACCATGATATATATATATATATATATATATATACATACATACACAGTACTGTGCAAAAGTATTAGGACAAGAACTATTTTATCTTTTATGAAGTATATTGACAGAAAATAAACAATTTAATTAATTTTATTTGATTTACTCAACAAATGCTTTAACAAGAAAAAAATACTTGTTACAAAATAAATTTAATATTTAGTATAATAGCCTTTTGCTTTGATCACAGCCTTCATTCTGTTAGGTATTGACATCACAAGCTTCTTCAATGTGTCTAATAGTATCTCCTGCCCAGCAGCTTGTATTTGTTCCCAAAGTGTGTCTTGCTAAGTAACATTAGATTTATCAATCTTTTTATCAAAAATATATCATAGATGTTCAATAGGATTGAGATCAGGGCTTTGTGAGATCCAATTCAAATTCCGAAGCCTTCCTTCCTCATTAGTTAAATAATTCTTACAAAGGTCTGGCTTTTCACCCTGTATTTAAATTTCAGTGGGTTTTTTAGGAAAATCATCCCTATCCTAATACTTTTGCACACTTGTGCAAAAGTGTTAGGACAGAGGTGATTTTAATCTTTATTTTGATGCCTCATAAAAGATAAAATAGTTTTTGTCCTAATACTTTTGCACAGTACTGCGTATGTATGGATGTGTGTATGTATGTATGTACATATATATAGTTTAAATTTATTATAGGAGAATGATGCTCAATATCAGACAGACTTTTTATAGATATAAACTGTGTTAGCATAGGAACCAATGGTGCATGATTGCTGTTAGCCTCACCCTTCAATATGATCTTTTTTTACAGTATAAGACCCAAAATCCACATGATATAAATTTAAGATAAATGGATGTAATCTTTGTGAAACTCAGTGTAGGGATGAGATAAGTAAATATTTAATCTTATTTATTAACATAAACATATATGTGCATGTGAATGCACCCACAATTGTATTCACAGATTTATGTATCCAAATAAATAAGCTTGTATGAAAAGACTTGCACTTTATTTTAAGATAGTTTTCTTTTCTATATAAATAACATGGAATCCACTTCCATGAAATATTAGTTCATTCAAATTGTCTTTGATCTAAACAAGAGATCAAACAAATTATTAGATCACTTTCTCCAGTATTCATAAACAGTCACCAACAATCAGGCTATCAGTGTCAACTTGGTAAAATAAAAATGTCATTGTACTATTGACTTCCTCTTATAATTCGCTCTTATTAATTTCAATGACTGTCTATTTTTTGGGAAGTTTTTTAATCACATTTTTAACTGATTAATTCCTCAGCTATTAAACGGAAAAGCAGAAAATCAGAATAAAAGTCACGTTTCAAGTGACTAGAACTCATTTTCTTACCTCAGGGGCTTGTCTTTCATTAATAGTAACTTATTACTACTACTACTAGGGACTAAATAATGTCATGAACAATTGGAGAAGGAGAGGTGTCAAGATGATTAAAGGTGAAAATGTTGATGAACCAGGCTTTTGTATCCTAATGATTAAGATACCATGAAAGATGAATTCTTCAGGTACAGGATACATGTTTGAGTGTTGTCGGAAACTACTTTTTTTATTCTAGTTCTCTGACATTTACTTTAACAAGTGAAGAATGGATTACCCTTCAGCATTCTGATAAAAACAGGAATTAATCAAAACTAATGAAAAATATGCCTAATAAAAATATTGATTCTATAGTGACATCAAAATTTGAATAACATTAAGTGACACATTTTTAATTTTGATAATCCAATCATAATATTAACCATTTCCTCATGAGGAAACATTCATCATTTGTTGATCAAGGAGTCAGTGCTGCTTTTAGTTGAATTTTATAAAATCTTTCCTTTAAAACAATTTTTCAGGAAAATAGGTTTCTCAATTCCAGTAGCTATTATTGCTCTTTCTAGTATTGACAGGGGTTTCCTTTGTAGCCTTCTGTTTGCAGTAGAGGAAATGTCTCATCTTGATTATATCATTATTCTCTCTTTGATATGAGTTATCCATTTTAGTTATTGCTGCTGTTGAAAGTCCTCAAGTGATATGGCATGTAGTATCTGGTACAATTCTTTGTAAATCTGTAACACCAGTCAACAAAGTTGAAAGAAGGATGGTGGTTACTGAGGTCTGCATGCTTTACTCAATAATTGCCAGTTTTAACCCCTAATCTCAGAAAATGTTTGAATACAGCTGACAGTTTAGATATTTTTGAATCAGTCTGGCACCATGCAGGGCATATATATGAAAGTCTCAATCTGATTTGATAAACCAAGGGTGCTCTTTTACTGTTGAAATAGTTAAATAAAAGTGTCACTTCTACTCTAACAGTTTCTTTTCTCACAATTCATGCCTGTGGAACTCCCTCCCATTTACTTGCTTCACTGATAGCCATAATCTCCAAAAATTTAAATGCAATGTTAATTGCCATCTCCTATTCTTCATTACCCCCATACCCAGTCTTTTCTCTCTCTGTAACCCCTAAGCATTAGTGGCAGTTCCGCTTTGCTTGTGAATGACATTATTAAACAAACAAAACTAAGCCATGTATTTGAAGTGTTTAGTATTTACTTATTTTACATCCTGAATTTTTATAATGGATTCAGAATCCATTATGTATCATTACTGAATCCATTATGTGTCATCATTGTTTTTATTCCAATTCCAGATCAGCATTTCTCTTCTAGAAAGTTTTATTTTTGTTCCCAATCATTCTTGTACTAACTATAAATGCCTATGTCATCAGCATACCTACCTCATCTCCTGTATATTGTCCTTGGGAGAGGAATCAGGTATGGTGTTTCTATTAATAGATTCATTTGAGATATGATATAGAATGTCCAAGGGATCAGTGCCCATCTCTATAATTGTGCTTGTATATATGCAGACTATTGTCTGGGAAGGTATTAAATAGATTGGCACTTTAATTTACTCCTTGTTTTGTTCCAGAATATGTATCTGATATGTTTCCCCATTGTATTCTTGATGGAGGAGATATTACCTATTAGTGCTGGTGATAAGTATTCAAATCCAGGTAAAAAAAAAAAATAAAAAAAAAGCTGGGATTTCAAGTTAGGTTCAGGTGTGAGTCAGGTATCAGGAAACTAAAAATTCAACAGGAAAATAAATAATTATCTGAGTAGGATAATGATAGGTAATTGAGAAATATGATACAAAAATTCAAAGGTGATTATGAATAGCAAAAGTTGCTTTTTAGAAATTGAGCAAGTTATTATGGGATCAGAAAATTTCTCTAGAAACAAAGGAAATAGCGTTTGAAGGCTATGTAGTATCTACTCTCCTATATGCTAAGCAATCTCATCACAAATAAAAGAGAAACCATTAAGGCAACCAAAAGTTTTATAATGCCATGAACAGAGAAAGGAGAAGATTCTAAGGAAAATGAAATTTACAAAGAAATTGTTATTGATAATTGTAGACAACTTATTTTAATCATTTCATCTCATGTAAGGCAAGAAAGTTACTAACACGCAAGTGTGAAAGAATAAGAAAAAAAAGAAATATTAAGAAATGAGAACAATAAAAGGAAGGTAATCAGGAAGTCAGAAGATAATGATTAAATTTACATTTAAATTTTTGAAAATCAAAGTTGGGTGGAAAGTATGGCGCCAAAAGAGAGTTCCACAAGTAAAATGTGCAAGAAAAGAAACTGTTAGCATAAAGCTTATGGTTACATCTGGCCTATTCATTTGTGAATTATTGAGACCTTGCCACTAATTCATTCTTCTTCTATGTGCCATATTCCTTCAGGATGTAGGCAATCATGGCTTTCCACGTCTCCCTATCCCTGGTGGCTCTTAGCACACTTTCTCCTGTTGCCCCACCCAAACCATGCTCTGCCATCCACCTTTTCAGGCCCTTCAAATATGTTATCCGCTACTTTCTTCTGTCTCTTTTTCCTTCTATCTGACCTGTGAGTATCAGATTCTCCAAGCTTTCCTTCCTCATTACATTTCCTAAGAACTTCAGCTGTCTCTTTCTGATGCTCAGAATTAATTTCCTTTTCAATTCTGTCCTTTCTAAAACCTCATCATTGCTCACATGCTTGATCCATGATATTCTCAGCATCCTTCTGTAGAACCACATTTCAGCTGCTTCAAGTTTTTCCTTCATCTTTGATGATATTGTCCAGTATTCACTGCCATATTGAAGAACTGACATCACATAGCAATCCAGTACTCTTTACCTTGTTTCTAGCAAAATTGTTCTGTTTCTTAATACTCTTCTCAGATCCTGGAATGCATCCTTGTGCTTTTGGATATCAGGAATATAAATGTATAGAAACTACTGTGACCATAAAATGAGGAGTCAGATTATATATTGACTGCAATATGGAAGTTATCCCCCACTATATATCCAGCATGCTTCTGCAGAACCACATTTCAGTTGCTTCAAGTTTTTCCTTCATCTTTCGTAATATTATCCAGCATTCACTGCCATATTGAAGAACTGACATCACATAGCAATCCAGTACTCTCTTCTTTGTTTCTAGTGAATTTTTTCTGTCTCTTAATAATACTCTACTAACGGTCCAGTGACACCTGTTGCTCATGTCATTCCTTTCTGGGCAAGGTACAAATTTTGGAAAAATGTGTCTCTTTTGTACCATTGGTGCTAACAGTTGCTGGATGATGGTCAGGTGACACTTGTTGCTCATGTTGATCCTTACTAGACGAGGAGTTACTTCCTTTGGAATTAACCCACTTCACACCATTGAATTTCATAAATCTATTTTAAAAAGCTATGATTGAGCATGGGACAGATAATGGAGTGGTATCTCATTGCCTTCTCAACAGTGATTTATTGAGACACCACCTCTAGTTAGCTGGCCATTGACTATTTAAAAGTTCTTCCACACTTTGTAGGCTTAATTTTTGTTCTAACGGGTTTCTAACAATTCCATGCAAAAAAAAAAAAAAAAAAAATTAAATGAAAGGGTAAGAATGAGGTGGGAGGATGGAAGAATATAAATATTAAGTACGTACTTAGTATAAGTTAAAACGACTAGTCATGTGAAAGGAAGATAATGCAGATTCTTCTGATTAGCATTTCATTACCAGAAGACAGAAAAAGCTTATAATTTTCTTTCAATTTTCATAAATTTTTCAAAGACAATACCTTTATCATCTTTTGATAACTTCAGCAACTAATCTTCAGTTTAAAAGAAATATGTAAGGACCCAGAGAAAGAGAGAGACAGACAGTAACAGGGAGGAGGATGGAAATACAATGCGATGTAATATTTTACATTAAAAACTCCATATTACATTTTAAATTAAACATTTATCTGTTTCAGTTGGTAACTACTGAAAAATAAAATCTGAAAAGGAAATATTAAACTGGACAAAACATTGAACATTCGTGAAACAAACAATTATTTTTTTAAAATAGTCCAAACTAGCAAAAGGCAATAATATCTGCAAAACCAATGATTAGCATTTTGTTACCAGTAGACAGAAAAAGCTTGTAATTTTCTTTCAATTTTTGTAAATTTTTCAAAGGCAATACCTTTACCATCTTTTGATAAATTTAGTAACCAATCTTTAGTTTAAAAGAAATGTGTAAGGACTCAGAGAAAGAGTGAGACAGACAGCAACAGAAAGAAGAGTGGAAATACAATGCTATGCAATATTTTACATTAAAAACTCAATATTGCATTTTAAATTAAACATTTATATATTTTAGTTAGAAACTGTGCTTAAATTCATAAAGTTTATGTACTATGATTTAGACATGTGAGAAGTTTTAATTCAACAGTAGTTTGAAAATTTCTGGATTTAAATTGAATTAAAAGTGAAGACAGTATATCTAATAAGTAGAGTTAAAATATAAAGTTAATAACAATAGATTAAACTGTTTTACAAAATTGTTACCTCAATTTTTTTTCTGGCTTGTGAATGTGCTTGAACATATTAAAGGCACAAATGTTGAATATCATTTTTTGTGAATCATTTTTTCTATTAATTGAATAATTGATTAATTTTCTACAACTTATCAATCATTTGTGGTGCAGTGGATATTGACTCTGAATGACAAATCAAGGAACCGAGTTCAAATTCTTTTTGAATTCCTTGCATTCACTTACACACAAATACCCTTGGGGAAGGTAGTAATCTGTCAATTCCCTCTAGTTATGGGTTACATAATAGGACAGATTGAGTTCTATAGCCTTGGTTGGCAACCAGTCTATCACAGAAAACAATGGCAACCTACTGCAGGATAATCTTCTGCCCAGTCAGTCATGTCTCTTTCAAAACATGATTGCTCAAAGCCTGTATAACATATGGCACTTAACTGACTGACTGAATATAATAGTTAAAATCATGATTAAGACTTTTACAGGTCATAAAGAGGGGGATCGATTTTCTCTTGTTATGAAGTAATAGACTGCTCCTCCACTAATTACTACTTAATAATTTAATACATCTCTTCCACTTCTAGCTCTAAGTCAAATAACAAGACAGATTGGGTTCTATAGCTTTGGTTGGCAACCAGTCTATCGCAGAAAGAAATGGCAACCTACTGCAGGATAATCTTCTGCCCAGTCAGTCATGTCTCTTTTAAAACATGATTGCCCAAAGCCTGTATCATGTATGGCACATAACTGACTGAATGCCAGAAAATATTTTCAGATTGTAAGAAATTTTTGTTTTTTTAGATAATAATGATTTAATGATACAATTCTTACAAAGGCACCCATAGTTGGAAAGAGATGAAGTGAATTCATACATTTCCCATGGCTATTTGTACATAAGTGAATATAATGAACGCAATAAGAATTGAAACTCAGCTCTCCAGTTAAAAATTCCAAGCCATTATTCATTGCAGCATCTAGAATCCCCAAACAATAACTCATCTTAGTACAAACGATGCCCAAAATCATTTTTTAATGCAAGTACTCAAACATACTGTTGTGACCTAAAAGAGTACTGCGTGAGTAATAACCCAAACAGATTTTGGAAATAAATAGTAATATTTATAATATTATCAAATACAAGGCTCACAAGCTGTGTGAAATACCTAACCACTGCTTGTAGAGATCTGCTACTCTGTAAGAACACCACTCTCTCAATAGTTTTCAGCACATTATATAAGGATTGGGACACACTTATTACTATCCATAAGTACATAACACATACAATGAAGCCCAAATCTACAAGAATTTTTAAAAGCATAATTTTTACTAAGGATTTTAGTTAATTATTATAAGTCTAGTAATTCTTTTGTCAGACAGATTTTGGTCAACAATACGGTGATCCGTACTCATACACACAGTAAGAGGAACCTGCAGATATTGGAGGCCATGTACATCAAATCAAAACAACCAACACTCAATAAAATCAACTTTAAAACAGGAAATAACATATTACATTGCATTTGACTAGATGGTTTTGTTGTCATTTCGCGCTATCCCATGGTGTGACGTCATAAAACCGCATCGCAAACTTAAGAACTGCGTTTATTATTTTTGGTAACTATTGCCGTTGCCAAGCGGAGTTTTATGTCAACACAAAATAAAATCGTCGGTGATGGTGGATTTTATAATATTTCAGTTTAAACTACCTCTCTGAAGATGGCTCATGTGAGCCGAAAGCTTAGAAGAAAACCAATAAATAATTATCCAAATGTTGGAGAATTTTTGTCTTTATTTTCAACTGAAATTAAAGCAAAAATACGACGTTTAGAACGGCTCATGATTAAACATAATAGACATTCATTGTCTCTTATATTTAATAGAATATGTCTAGAAAATTACTTGCTGCCTCGATATACTAAATATATATATATATATATATATATATATATATACATACACACACACAAATACACAACAGTCTTTCTTAAAATAGAGATTATATATATATATATCAGAAATTAATTAAGTTCTTTCAGTGACTGGTGTGTGTATACACTGCTTATATACAACACGTTAAAATTTCCCTTCTCTGATTCCATGCGCCTATGGCTTAGGAAGTATTGGCTGCAACTGACACCATATCTATCGAGTTTCAATCCCGGCCAGAAGCAAGTGGATGTGTCTAGCCACACTGATGAGCTGTGATACAGCAAAACAGGCTTGTATAGGAATGACTAATATATTATGCTCTCATTACAATTGAGCTCTCTAGAGAAGAAAATTTTAAAAACAGTTTCCACTTCTGTGATATAAGCATTACTCTTCAAAAATTGAGTTCTTTTGGTGACTGGCATGTATATACACTGCTTATATACAATGCATTAAAATTTCCCTTCTCTGAATCCATGTGCCTATGGCTTAAGGGGTAGTGACACTGACTGACACCAAATTGATCAAGTTATGATCCTGGCCAGAAGCAAGTGGATGTGTCTAGCCACACTGATAAGCTGTGATACAGCAAAACAGGCTTGTATGCGGATGACTAATACATATTTATATATTCTTCATAACTCAATAACACAATTATTGCAAAAAATAAGATAATATGGCACAGTTAAAGAGTAAACATGCAGCAGAAGATTTAATAACTGGTAGCAAAGAGAATGAACTGAGCCGGTGCTGCCTTGCTATTGCCTCTCACTCCATGAGCATGACAGCAGAAAATATATATATATATATACACACAAACACAACTATATATATATATATATATATATATATATATATATATACACACACACACACACAACTATATATATATATACACACACACACACAACTATATATATATATATATATATATATATATACAATGGTCCTTATTATAAGAGATAATTTTTATTGGGTATTCACAATTGTTGTCATTGTAGCCTACTCTGGAGCTTAAATGATATAGTTGCCAACTATTTTTTTCTCAAACACTCTGGAATTGTTTCTAGCACTCCAATAGTTACTGGCAGAATTTTAAGTACTTCATTCTGTATAGAAGATTCTTTCTTCTGAACATACCATGTGTTCAAAATGGAGTTACTAGTTACTAGTTGCACAGTTACTAGTGGATTACCTTTCTCCCCTATTCTCTAATCCTTTCTTTTCCAACTTGCTACATTTTCTAATTCTACTCTCCAGCTTCTTTTCTTACACTTCCCGCCTGTGGAATTCCCTTCCGTATTCTTGCTTCCCCAACATCTACAATCTCCAAGAATTTAAATGTAAGGTCAATAGTCATCTTTTATCTCAATGACTCGCATCCTTTCTCTCATGCTCTTTTCTCCTTTCAATTCACTCTCATCACACCAGTATTCTCATCCTTCTCTTATCCACTTTCTGACATCCCCTACAACCTGCTTCTCTTTCTCATCACTTTCCTCCTATGTAACACCCTGCGCACTGGTGGCAGTAAAACTGCCTTGCTTGGGGTGAAATGATTAAAAAAAGATTTCTTTCACTCTCTCACCTTTTTTCCCACACAATCTACTTTGCCATTTTACTCAATTTAATTTCTCTTAGCTTTTAATTCATTCATTGTTGCGGCAGTGTTGTGGGTCATTATAAAAAACCCTTTTCTTTTTTTTTGATTTCCTCTCTATAGCCATGTTCATGTGAATTTATGTGCAACTCATGTCTCCTGAAGTGTCTTTATAATTTAGTTTCTCTCTGTTTTTGAATTCTAACATTTAAGTTCCTTGAGTTTTTGTACATTCTACTCTACATTGGAGGATATGTGTTGTGGTGCATTGGATATCGGCTCGGAACAAGAAATCGGGGAGCTGCGTTCGAATTCCAGCTGAATTCATTGCATTCACTTACGTGCAAATACCCTTGGGAAAGGTATTAATCCTACTATTCCTTCCAGTTATGGGTTAAATAGCAGGACAGATTGGGTTCTATAGCTTTGGTCGGCAACCAGTCTACGGCAGAAAGCAATGGCAACCTACTGCGGGATAATATTCTGCCCAGTCAGTCATGTCTTTTTCGAGACATGATTGCCCAAGCGTGTATCACGTATGGCACTTAACTGACTGACTGACTGACTCTACATTGTAGTTCAATCTTTGGCTGCTATTTGTGATGTTTTCATAATGTGCCTTGTGTAGTCTTTGAGTTGATAGATTGTGAAACCAAAACAATTCTTGATGCTGTATAGTTTCCCCTCTATCAATTTACTATACAGCCTGCCAACATCATCTTATGAATGGTGCATGGTATGCATCATTATCAATTTTTGTTTTTGGGGTCCAGGTTCCTGAGGTCATCTTTTGTTCATTTCAAGATTGATCCAGCCATGGAAACAGGCCACATATTTATTCACTTAAGTTTCTGCCATAGACTTAGGGCTCTAGTATTTTTCTCGTTTCTTTTTTTTTTTTCAGATTCATCCTTTATTTTGATGTTTGATTTTGATTATTAACTATTATATTATCATCAACATTATTAAAAACAACCAGCACTATTATCATCATATCATTAAAACAAAATCCTTAATCAGTTCAATAATATATCATCTCGAAATGAGAAATCGAAGAACTGAGTTTGAATTCCAGCTAAATAAATTACATTCACATAAGTGCAAATACCCTTGGAAAAAGTATAACTCCGTCAATTCTCCCTCAAGATATGGGTTAAATAGCAGGACAGATTGGGTTCTTTAGCTTTGGCATGCAACCAGTCTACCGCAGAAAGTACTGGCAACCTACTGTGAGAAAATCTTCTGCCCAGTCAATCATGTCTCTTTTGAGACATGATTGCCCAGGTGTATATCAAGTATGGGACTTAACTGACTATGTGTTGGTGAGTAACTTACCTAATAAACTTATGTAAATGTATGACAGTACAGGGAATTGAAGTCAGGATGAAAAAGCAAACCTTAGAGTTAAAAAGGATAAGAAGCTGTAGAGAACCATGATCTCACAATATCCTGAAGTGACATGGTGTTGTATTGCTGAGGTGGCAGTATGATACCAGTTGATGTGTGCTGAAATATCTACAGCACAATCTATGCTAATAGATATTAAATACAAACAAGACAAACATAGATAAGACAGAACAACAATAATTAGAAGAGAGGAGAGATTAAGTTGTTAAAGTTGCAGAGAGCACTAACACATAATAATTGTCAATGACACTTTAAAAATCCTGGCTATTATTTATCTTTATTTATATAGCTATTTTGGCCCACAGACCATTTTATCTTTGTGAGTGCTAGAGGGGTGTCAGCTGCTCTACAACATATGGCACATTGAAAAAAATGACATTAATGATAATCATGGTATTTACTACCAGACATCTTTCTTCTTATTGTTATTAATATAATGACCACCATCCAGTTATTCTTTATCAACAACATTATCATTCACATAATTTGAGCAAGGTTTCTAGTCAGTTATCCAAAGAACCATAACTAGTCTTGATTAGAACAATTAATGGAGGCATACAAAATTAAGCAAACTACACACTTTGAAGGACACAGATGTATCTTGTCTCAATGGACTAATCATACCCAACTCTTCCTAAATTACCTTCAATAACAGTTTTAGAATCCAATAAAAAAGAAATATAACTCATCCCAAAATTTATTAAGTCAAAATAGAAGATAGACAGGTATGTAGATAGGTGTGTTGGTCGATGAACAAATATATGATGAGGTGGATTGGGGAAGAGAGTGAGTGCGAGATTATAGACTTATAAGTGAGAGAGCACTAAAGATAAACAGTTTGGCCAAAACAAGGCCAGAGAAATCAGCTTTACACTAGACAAGGGAGTTATAAAAAAAATGAAAAGACTGCCAAAAATTGGCCATGGTCAAACAAATCAATAATGATATGCATGGTCAGTGTACTTTGGTGAACTCAAGAGATCTGAGATGTTAGTGAACTTTTAGAGGCTAATGATGAAGCTAATGACTTATATTACATGATGAAACAAAAAACAAAAACACTTTAAAAACCACATGGGAATAAAAGACACAAAACTGATGAACTTTCCAGGGTTTTTGTTTTGTAGCTGACTTCTTTTTAAAAATACAAAATTATTAAGAGTTTAAATTGGATATTTTTTTATTTCTAACCATGTTTAACAATTAAAAAACTTTGGTTGATTCTACAAACTTATAGTGATCTTTATTTTGACTATATTTTTAGCATCTTTCCCAATTCTTCAAAGCGATAGATATATGAACAAAATTCTTATTTAAAATATATATATATATATATATATTGTGTGTACTTTGGCAGCATTTTTTCATTAATGCAGGTTTCATTGAATAATATAGACAAGTTTTGTCTATTAATTTTGTGTAGGATCCGTTCATACCGTCTGATATACTTGATGGTGATGTCGTTGAAAGACAACAAAAAATCACAGTATTTGTTGAATTTTTTATTGGGTCTAAGCTTTCAACTCACATAAGCCATTATCAAAGAGTAAATATTAACACACAGTAAACATAGAACATTTAAGCTATTAACAATAAAGAGAATTGAATTGAAAATATAAGTCCATCCCTACCGTGGCGGATGACCGAAGACAGTGATATTTTACATTTACCCCCTAAAGCAAAACAGAACAGGACTGCCACTAATGAACAGGGGGCTACAATGAGAGAAAAGACTGGGTACAGGGGATGTCAAAGAAAAGATAAAAGGTAGATGAGATTCAAAAAGATAGAAGATGGTAACTGATGTTGCATTTAAATATTTGGAGATTTAAATTTTTGAAGGGAAGCAAGTAAATGGAAGGGAGTTCCACAGACAGGAAGTATGAAAAAAGAAACTGTTAGAATAGAAGTGGCAGTTATATTTAACTGTTTCAACAGTAAAAGAGTGGGACCTCAATGCCAATCTAGCAGCACTTTTAAATTCATCTGGTTGGAATATCAGGTAAAAAATGCTTGTCAGAGCAGTTACCATGAAAATATTTGAGCATATTACACCAGAAATGTAAAATTATAAACAATAAAAGTAGCTTCAAAATATTATTTATTTGTGCAATTTGAAAAGTATTTAAGTTGACATATATTGTGATTCTAAAAGAGTGCTTCATTCTAGAATTACAACATGTCAACTTATTGACATATATTGTGATTTTAAAAAGGTGACATTGACATACATTGGTTGACACAACGGCCAAAACATTTACAACAAAGATGAGGAAAATAGATCACATGTGAATAATATAAATAATGATAACTCCTTATCCCAGGAATTCAAACAGAATTTGACTTACATTTTGTATGTTTTTCCATTTTTGAAATAAAGCAAACTGATTTTGATAAGAATACCATAGACAATATTCTAATAGAAAGACCACATTGAAAATTAAGCCTCAATGGAGATATATGATTATTATTTCACTTTTAACTTTTTTGTCTTTCCCCAAAAATGAATATGCCCTTTTAATTTCACAATAATGAATTACAATTACCCAATATTAATTAACTAGAAGGAATATTTACTTCAACTGATTAACATTGTAATATCTAATTACATTATTACTACCTTATTATCTAAAACAAATGGGTTCATTGCTGAGTGGTTACAATGTTAGTGTTCCAAATATGAGACCCAGGTTTGAATCTCATCATGACTGTGTTATTATGACTTCTTCATCATAAATAACTGGTTACATGTCCTCAGCATGTAGAAGCATTGGAAAGTGCCTGGAAAAATATACAATAGGTTTCACCAAGCGTTGTTGATGATTCAGTTAAGTGCCATACGTGATACATGCTTTGGGCGATCATGCCTCGAAAGAGTCACGACTGACTAGGCAGAAGATTATCCCGCAGTAGGTTGCCATTGCTTTCTGTGGTAGACTGGTTGCCAGCCAAGGCTATAGAACCCAATCTGTCCTATTATTTAACCCATAACTGGAGGGAAGAGACAGATTAATACTTTTTCCAAGGGTATTTGTCCATAAATGAATGCAAGGAATTCAACTTGAATTCGAACTCGGCTCCCCGAATTCTCGTTCCGAGTCGATATCCACTGCACCACTTGTTGATGAATATCTTATCATAAAGTTGCAAGTCATCGTGACCAAGGATAATATTCTTGTTCAAGTCAATTATGTGCTTTCTCTCAGAAACCATAAATAATGTCTGCTGGGCATATTTGTAATATAAACTACATATTTGTAATTGAGGGTGTTGAAGAAACACAAATGTATCTGAGCAGGGGTTTGCAAAAGTGCAGTACTAGATTGGCAGCAAAGTCTCACTATTTTACAGTTGAAATAGCAAGATGTAACCTTTCCTGATAATTTTTCTGATGAACTTTCTTCTATGGTATCTAGATTTTATGAATTTAAGTGCCATACTAGATTGGCAGCGAGGTCTCATCATTTTACAGTTGAAATGGCTAGATATAAATGTAAGTTCTATGTTAATAGTTTCTTCTCTGGCATTTCTTGCTTGTAGAACTCGTATGGCTCTATGTTTCCCTGTCAATTTTGGTCTTCAAAAATTTAAATGCAATGTAAATCGTTATCTACGGTCTTCTTAATTCTTGTTCTTTAATTGTTCTCTCACCTTAATAATGTTATTTTTTCTCATATTTTCTAATACTCAATAATCTCTTGTGACTTAGTGGCTTTATGGCCTTGCATAGGATAAAATGATTAAAAAACATGGATTAGTAAGTCATTCAATAAGTAGATCGCCATAATTATTTAAAATGAATATTTAAGCAAAATAAAGTATACTTTCAGATAATTTGTCAATTAAATATTAATTACAAATATGTTTGGCTTGAAATTTCATTTATTCTTTATAGTAGAAAAATTTCATCAGTATGAAAAAAGAGATTTGAAATGATTCTTAGTCTATAATAATGCCTGAAAACAAACATCTAAGAGGTTTTTTTTATAATTTCTACTGAAAGATACCTTGGTACTCAACAGTCTTTAATCTTTAATGATGCCATTAATTTGCTATTGGTAACATGTAATACCTGCCATATGATCAAGTCATTGATATTTTAATTTGTTCCCTTACCATACTTCTCTAGTGAGGACTGTGTCTACACCTTTGTGCAAATTAATTGAAATAAAACGAATAATGTCTTCCTAGGATCTTTCACAGATTCCCTGATCACATATATATTGTCTCTTGCTGTTTTTCTCTTCTGATCATATTTTTCTTTATGTTTAGGACTGACAGATTCAGTTTGTTTCTTTGCCTTGATAACAACAATATCTACAATCTCTCTGTATAATGTGTTAGTGTATTCTAGCAGCATTACAATTTTCATATGCTTCCTTGGAGTAATGTCTATTGTAGACAATGGCCATAAGACAACCAATTGACAGTTGAGACAATAGTGTCTGGGTGTGATAAAAATCTGATACAATCACAGATGACACAATATTTTTCAAGGTAAAACAAATTTTATCATACTTCCTAAAAATAGATTCATGATGTGCGCCGTGGTGCAGTGGATATCGGCTCGGAACGAGAAATCGGGAAGCCGAGTTCGAATTCTAGTCAAATTCCTTGCATTCACTTACGCGCAAATACCCTTGGGAAAGGTATTAATCCGTCTCTTCCCTCCAGTTATGGGCTAAATAATAGGACAGATTGGGTTCTGTAGCCTTGGTCGGCAACCAGTCTACCGCAGAAAGCAATGGCAACCTACTGCGGGATAATCTTCTGCCCAGTCAGTCATGTCTCTTTCGAGACATGATCGCCCAAAAGTGTGTATCACGTATGGCACTTAACTGACTGCACACCACTACAAATTACCTAATCTGAGAAAAAAATAGAGATCAATTACACCCTGTCAATCTAGTGGGTCTAAAACTGACTTTATGGTTAAAGAAAGGAAACTAAAGCAGTTGTTTCAATATATTTGCGCAAAGATGTAGACATCCAATTAAAAATGAGACCATTCAAAGGGCAGATAAACCATCTTGTAGGGTCAATGATCCTCTAGTACAGTAGAATAGACTGAGCTCAATAGCTATTTATGCAGTAATGAGTCAGCATCACTGGAAAAAGAACTTATGAGACTGAAGTATACAGGGTATCAGATTTCCCTGATAAAATCAACTGCTATGTATCTATGACCAAAGCAAGCCTTCAAGATGTAGGAAACTGCTTTTGGTTTGGACAGGGATGGGTTTCACGAGGTTTACTTGCTCAAGACACATTATGCATGAATGAATACCTCTCTAACCTTCAATCCAGATATGTGGTGATAACTGGCCAGATGCGAACATGAATGAATAACCTTCTCCTAACCTTCCAATCCAGAATAATGTGGTGATAACTGGCCAGATGCACATGAATGAATACCTCTCTAACCTTCAATCCAGATATGTGGTGATAACTGGCCAGATGCGCATGAATGAATACCTCTCTAACCTTCAATCCAGATATGTGGTGATAACTGGCCAGATGCCGCATGAATGAATACCTCTCTAACCTTCAATCCAGATATGTGGTGATAACTGGCCAGATGCACATGAATGAATACCTCTCTAACCTTCAATCCAGATATGTGGTGATAACTGGCCAGATGCGCATGAATGAATACCTCTCTAACCTTCAATCCAGATATGTGGTGATAACTGGCCAGATGCCGCATGAATGAATAACCTCTCTAACCTTCAATCCAGATATGTGGTGATAACTGGCCAGATGCACATGAATGAATACCTCTCTAACCTTCAATCCAGATATGTGATGATAACTGGCCATGATGCAACCATGAATGAATACCTCTCTAACCTTCAATCCAGATATGTGATGATAACTGGCCAGATGCGCATGAATGAATACCTCTCTAACCTTCAATCCAGATATGTGGTGATAACTGGCCAGATGCGCATGAATGAATACCTCTCTAACCTTCAATCCAGATATGTGGTGATAACTGGCCAGATGCACATGAATGAATACCTCTCTAACCTTCAATCCAGATATGTGGTGATAACTGGCCAGATGCGCATGAATGAATACCTCTCTAACCTTCAATCCAGATATGTGGTGATAACTGGCCAGATGCACATGAATGAATACCTCTCTAACCTTCAATCCAGATATGTGATGATAACTGGCCAGATGCACATGAATGAATACCTCTCTAACCTTCAATCCAGATATGTGATGATAACTGGCAAGATGCACATCAGTACAGTGAGTGACCCTATGACTGCAACTTGTCACTGGACTGATGGTAGTAGTGATGATGGTGTCCATCAAAAGGATCAATGAAGACACCAAATCTTGAATTTCTATTAGATCTTATTATTTCTTGTGCTGTTCATTTTGGTAATCATCAACACCAATAAAACAATTCAGCACTAAAAACTTTAAAGTACTTAGGTAAAAACAAATTAAGAATTCTAGTCTTTAGCCTGGATAAAAATCAGTTTAAAAAAACGTATAATAAATTTAACTTTGCCTTTTCTTTTACTTGCTGTGTCATTCATTGATGATATGTATTTTAGCTGACTGTAGTTCAGCATAAACATTCATATACACAGACATATGGGAATTTTTGTAAATTAGATACATATTCTGATACACAAGTTTGTATGCTTTCTTGTCAGTTTTTTTTTTGTTTTTTCATTTGCAGATAATCTTTAAAGATGTTTTTTAAGCAACTGAAGAACATTTATATTTTAAAGGATTAAATTACCAAGAATAGATCAAATGATAAGATTTCAAATTCTTTTCTTTTTTTACTTCATCCCATCTTTTTTTTTATATTAATCCAATTTTAGTATTTTTGGAACAAGTTGTAAAATCAATTAAACAGTTTAGAAGAGACGAATTTGATTTATGCTTCAATTTTTATGTTAGTAACATGGACCCAGCTTCAAAAGTCTGATAACTGACATGGAAAAGAAAAAATATACATGTCTTTAACTTTGATGCATCACAGAAACTGATTTTAAAAAAAGCAAAAGAAAAGTAAATAAACGAAACTCCTGTAAAAGAACAAAGCACAATATTAAAAAAAATAAGATGAAAAATTGTCAGAAGAAACAAAGGTGAGTACAGGTATATATATATATATATATATATATATATATATATATATATATATATGAGGGTTTATATATGCATACCATCTGGTAAACATATTTGTATAGCTATAAAATTACACATCTATACACGTGTAAAAATATACAAACTAATATACAAACTAATATACAGACAAACACACATGTACTCATATATATATGTAGAGAATTATATATACTTATAGAAAACTGTAGGTAAAAACTACAATGAACTAAAATGTTGGTGCTATACTGTGCTGACTGAAGTTAACTGTACAATTAAAATCAGAATTTTTTTTTCTTCATGGAAACAATAAACAAATAAAGATAAATTTAGAAAGCAAATAAGCGTGTCAAACACACGCGAGAAAAACATCAAATCTATACAAAAAATGAATGCAAATGATTTGGACAAATTTGTATGTTTATGTATGCATGCATGCATGTGTGTGTGTGCTTGTCTATATATATTATGTGTGAATATGTCTGTGTACATAGAGTTTTATGCATGTGTATAGTTGAAATGAAAGAAAAAAATAATAAAATAAAATAAAATAAAAGATCTCTAGAAGTAACAATGTTCTACATTTTGCCTGTTTTGAGTTCTTATACAAAGATTTTACTTTAAAATATTTGTAAAAATGAATACAGAAAATTGAAAAAAATAATGTACCAATAAATTAAATGTTTACAAAGCTGCCCAGCACTTCTATTTGAAAACTGATTTTATGCTGTAAACTTTTGCACATGGCTAATATATACACATAAAAGGTAGATCAGTAAATCTGTAGACTCATACAGTTATCTGAAAATTTACTGAATATTACTCGATATTTGTGAGATAAAACACACATTATGAATATGAATATATATGTTTATGCGATATCACTTTTGGTTAAAATAAATTAAAGCCCAAAGATCTGTAAAAATACAAGGATATAAGCAACAAAATCTTGTCTAGCACACTGACATTACTCAAATCCGGATAATAACTGAGACATCTGAAAGTCCTTTAACAAAACAGGAGAAAATTAACATCATAGTTTTCTCAATATTTCTGAGATGAGGTAGTATTTACATTATTTACATTGTTCTTACTGCTGTCCAAATATTTATTGTAATAATTTTGAGTTCAATAGCAGGCTACAGCAGTAGCAAGAAAATACGTTTGAGAATTAAGGAGAGATAACTATATGGTTACCATAAGTGGCACTGCACATGGAATGAAAATGATATACCCTAGTGATTGAAATAAAGGGTTTAGTTTGAATTCTTAGCTCCTGAATAAGGCTAAAGCATACGATGATTAAAATGTCATAAGCATAACAATAAAGATGAGGACAACAGTCTGAAAAATATAAATACTGTTCAGAAGATTTATTTGCAATTTTAAAAATTAAAGACATTTTAAATTAAAAAAAAATGAAATAGACAGATCTAGTTTGTTGATCTTAGCAACATTCAAAGGAAGTAATTTTGCTTAATTAAATCTTGCATGTCTAGATGTGTGTATATGAATATGTGTATGAGTGTGTGTATATATATATATATATATACACACACACACACACACACACATGAATGTATGTGTGGTGTAGATATAGATGAATCCAAAAGAAGTATCCTGTATATAAAGTGGTAGAATAACTTACTAGGAGAGCTCTCTCTCTCTCTCTCTATATATATATATATATATATATATATATATATATATATATAAATACATATAGAGCAAATATATGTAAAAATAAGATGGACACATTATACCATGGTTAAGTGGAAGTGTAGGCCTATTTCAGGCAAACTATCTTAAGCTTCTGTCTTTATTGGACAGAAGATTTTACCCAAATTTTGTGCTTTGTTCAAACAAATATATATATATTTGTCAGTTTGAACAAACCATGAAATCTTCTATTTTCCTAAAAATATTTCTTGAATATTCAGGCCGGTGGATATATATATATATATATATATATATATATATATAATCATTTTGCATAAACATTTGTCAATGAGAAAGCTGTGTTCAAAGTAGGTGCCACTTTTGCTCACATTCAATCAAAAACATCAATGCATTGACAATTCAGAGCATGCATTGTTTGCAACTGTTTCAATGCAACAAGAAAGAGTTTTTTGCATAAATATGTGACAATGAATGAAACATGGATCCATCACTTCACTCTGGAGTCAAATTGGCAGTCAGCTGAGTGGACAGCAGTAGGTGAAAGCTGTCCAAAGCAACCAAAAATACAAACATCAGCAGGCAAGGTTTTGATCTCTGTATTTTGAGATATGCAAGGTATTTTGTTCATCAGTTACCTTGAGAAAGGAAGAACCATCAATAGCAAATATTATATAGCATTATTGGTGCATTTGAAGGAAGAAATTGCCAAAAAACAACAAATGAAGAAGAAAAAGTAATCATTTACCAAGACAATCCACAATATCACAAGTCGATTGCAACAATAGCAAAACTACATGAAAAGCACTTTGAATTGCTTCGGCATCCACTCTTTTCTCCAGATCTAGCCCTCAGTGACTACTGGCTGTTTGAAGACCTCAAAAGAATGCTCCAGGGAAAGAGATTTGGCTTCAATGATGAAGTGATATCAGAAACTGAGGTTCATTTTGAGGTCAAAGACTAATCGTTCTACAAAAAAGACATCAATTGTTAGAGAAGCATTTAATCTAGTAAGAGACTTTGTTGATGAATAAAGTCTAATTATGCATAAAAAGTTGTTGCTTTATTAGTTAAGCCTGGAATTTATTGAGTGATGTGTTATGCTAAGTTCTGAACATTATAACTATGTGCTTACTGTGTTTAGAACTTAACATACACATGAACATTATTTTTATCAAAAGTGCTTTAATTGATTAACAGCAATTTACGCTTGAAATGGTTAGATATAAACATAACTTCTATGATAAAATCTTCTTCTGTTGCTTTCCTCAATTGTGTAACTTTCTTCCAGTAACTTTTTGCATCCTTGTGGCTTTATTACCTTGCTTGGGGTGAAATGATTAAAAGAAAAATAAAATCATAATTAAAATTGATAGTACACAAATATTATAGCCAATTTTAGAGAATTCAAAATTAAAAAGAAAAATTTTTATTTTTCTCTCTTTGCAGTGAAAATGGTTTCCTTTGACATATGTTACCGATCAGGTTTTCTGAATCAATATTTTTATCTTTGAATGACAATGTTAATGGTGAGTTTAGTCGTTTAGTTTCTTTATATGGAATAATTTGCCATACATTGACTGATTATTTATCATTACTTTTGTTTGAAAGTTATAAAATTTTTCTCACTTTTTCAGGAAAATAATTTCCCCGATTCAACAAAATTTAATCACTTTTTTCTAGTAATGATGGGAGTTCTTTTCTGACCTTGTTTTCAAACTAGTGTGGAAAGCAACATCTTGATTATATCATTATTTTCTCTTTGTGTTAAATATACTATGCATTTTAGTTGTTTCTGGTCATTGTAAAATTTTCAAATGATATGGTTTCTTTTTTTTTTTGGTGGCTTACGGCCATATCACGTTGAATACACCAGTTCTCACTTGATCACTGAAGTTAAGCAACATTGAGCCTGGTGAGTACTTAGATGGGTGACCACTTGAGAATACCAGGTGCTGTAAGCGTTTAGTGATGAATGTGCATTGTGGTGCAGTGGATATCGGCTTGGAAAGAGAAATTGGTGAGCCAAGTTCAAATTCTAGTTGAATACCCTGCATTCACTTAAACACTAGTACCCTTGGAAAAGGTATTAATCCATCACTTTCCTCCAGTTATGGATTAAATAACAAGGGTAGAACTTGGGGACCCTGCCCTTAAAAACAAATCTCAATGAATCTTGATACTTGAAAAGAAAAAAGTATTAATAGACACAAAACTTATATAAAAACAACAATAAATTGTTGAAAGAAAAAAGTATTACCAGCAATAAATAAATAAAAATTTAGTTGGCAATAAATGAACTGCCGAGGTTGATATGCCATAAAAAAATACAAAACAAAAAACAAAACTGTTTTTTGGTAAAATTCAGTTTTATAAGTTTTGGTGCTGGCTGGTTCTAGCTGAGACATGCTTTATGAAATAATAATTTCAGTTTCTTTTGAGATAATTTTAGCAATCCATAAATATTCCTGTTATAAAATGTTAACTGAAAAAAAATCAATGATACCATTTAGCTGGTAGAGTTAACTTCTACCATTTTGACTAGTCACTGATTATAGAAAAAGTCCAAAACTAGTTTCTTAAATGAAGTCTGTCAATTTACTATAATGAAGAGGAAAATACATATAGAAACAATAAATTGGTTGAATTGACAAATCAATTAAATTCATTAAAATAATACAATCAACCAGTTATTTTTCTCTAAAAATTAAAAGAGTTGAGAATATAATTTCATTCTAGCAAAAACAGGGAATGAGAGAAAAGAAAAATATATTCACTTTATATCTTCAATACAAAATATTTAAGATTGATTTTTGTTTTCCCTTATAATGAAAGTGTTATATTTATTTTCATTTGAAACAAAGGAAAAAAAAGAAAGCATGAAGAATGAGAAAGGGTGCAAAAAAGAAAACAAGAAATTGAGAACAAAAAAAAAGAAAGAAAAATGAAAAAATAGACAAAAACAGAGAGAAAAAGATCAAGAAGAAAAATATATCTGAAAGTATTGCTAAAAGAGAGGAAGAGGAGAAAAGAGAAAAATGAAAAAGAAATATAAAAATGAGAAAGAGAGAGAGAGAGATGAGAATCAAAGAAAAGAAAGAGAAGGTAAAGAAAAAAGAGAAGAAAATAAAATCAAAAGAGAATTAGAAATAAATAAAAAAATGGAAAAATAAGAAAGAATAAAGAATATATTAGGATGAAAAATAAAATAAAGACATACATTAAAGAGGAAAACAGAGAAAGATTAATAAAATGAGAAGAGAGAAAAAGAGAATAAAAAAGTGAAAAATAAAAATTAAAAAATTATTTGATAGATACGGACAGAAACAGCAAGCCTCTCTCTTTTTATGCCCAGCAAATTTAATAATGAACTTTTAATTACATTTTGTGATGTTTTGCCCAGTATCCAAATATTTGATTTTATCTGCAATTGAAATTTAAATTGATAATTATACAAAAACTAAAAGAAATGGATACAAAGAATAAAATTAAAAAAAGACTTGTAGACAACTTATCATCTCAATGATACCCTTGCATTTTTATGATCAAAGTGAAGTATCTGCTTTCATCTTAGAGGAAAAAGAGAGATATAAAGGATATATAAGAGAAAGAGTGTGAGGGATTGGGAGCAGGGAAGAAGAAGATAAGAGTGAGGGAAAACAGAAGAGAAAATAGCTAGCAGAAAAAGAATAAGAGTGAGAGAGAGAGAATAAAAAGTGGGAGTCATTTTTTATTAAATTTTCATTTTACAGTAAGGTTCACCATGTACAAAGTCCAGGAGTCACTCGAGGTAGTGGGTTATGTTAAGGGGTAGTTTATACAGATAGGAGGGGAAGATAAAGGTTAATCCTAGACTTGAACAGGTTAATATTGTAGTGATTGAGGAAGCATCCTTGTGGGAGTCGGTTCTACAAAGTAAGTAGTAAGAAACACAGTTTATAAGGATATGTTGGGAAGATAAGAATTAACCCTATACTTAAACAGGTTAGCACTTGGGAGTCGTTTACACAAAGCAGTGATTCTCAGGAATAAACTTTTCAAGTGGATCTTACTTATCACAATTGTAAAACAGAGAGAATGTAGGTAATTTGCTACAATTTAAGTGGCATGGTGGGTCCTAGCCATGAAAATTAAAACTGTTTGAAGCAAAATATGTAGTTTGTCGGAGCACTTTCTGTGAACTAGGCCTTTTTAAATTTTAAAGATTTTTTAACACAGATATTCATAAATATATTTAATTTCAAAAATTAAAAAAACATTTAAAAAAAAATTGTCATGCATAATTTAAGGAATTGAACTGAGAAACAATTCCATTAAATATATTTTTCAAACTGTAGATTTTTTTTTTTCATTCCTTCTTTTACCCCCTCCAGAAAAATGGGGAGTGTTTTTCCTGGCATAAGAGATCAAGTTCTAGATTAGATGAAGAGGAATTTCACTTTGCCAAAAGAGGTGGCAGGATTGTCACTTCTTTTTTAGCCGGAGAAAATAGAAATTGTTTAACTTCTTATATTTCCAGACAACCTCTGTTTACTTGCCATAGTTTTCTTTTTTTCTTTTCATAATACTAACAACTGATAATATATCCTCTACTTCCTGGTTACTTGTGAGGTCTTGAGTTAGAAAACTAAAGGTCAGAGGTTTTTCAAATATTTAACATTGAAAATATTCTTTCCATAAAGGATGTCTTTACTAACTTAAAATGCTTATAAACACACAAATAAAAAACTATTTTTTAAATGAGAAATTAACATGCTTATTATACATATAAACTTTATTATGCTTATTGCATATACAACATTCAGTCAGTCAGTTAAGTGCCATATATGATACACACTTAGGCGATCATGTGCCGAAAAACTTGCTGGGCAGAAGATTATCACACAGTAGGTTGCCATTACTTTCTGTGGTAGACTGGTTGCCAGTCAAGGCTATAGAACCCAATCTGTTCTGTTGTTTAACCCATAAATGGAGGGAAGAGACAGATTAATACTTTTCCCAAGGGTATTTGCGCATAAATAAATGCAACGAATTCAACTGAAATTCGAACTCGGCTCCCCGATTTCTCATTTCAAGCCCATATCCACTGCACTACAACGCGCTTATTATTAACAGAATTATACAGACCTTATTTATGTTTTTCTATCTTTAAAAAAATTATGTGAGGTTTGATAACACTCAATGTTAAAATGAAAATTCTTTTGTTTATTAGATAAGTCATATGATTAAGAGATGTGTGTTGTGGGGCAGTGGATATCAACTTGGAATGAGAGATCACAAAGCCGATTTTAAATTCCAGTTGAATTATTTGTATTCACTTATGCACAAATACCCTTGAGGAAGGTATTAATTCATCTCTTTCCTCCAGCCATGGGTTAAATAATAGGATAGATTGGGTTCTTTAGCCTTGTCTGGCAAGCAGTCTACTGCAGAAAGCAATGGTAACCTATTGCAGGATAATCTTCTGCTCAGTCAGTCATGTCTCTTTCAGGACATGATTGCCCAAAGTGTGTATCACATATGGCACTTAACTGACTGATGTATGATTATGTTTGGTGTGTGTTCGAACTTCTTCTTCTTCATGTACTGTGTTCCTTCAAGATGTAGAAAATCATGGAGTTCTACTTGGCTCTGTCCCTTGTCGCTCTCAATATATTTCCTCTTTGTATCTCAAACCCTGTTCTGCTATCCATTTGCTGAGGCTTATCAAATATATCTCATGCGCTGCTTTTTCCTGTCTTTCTTTCCTTCTATCTACCCTGTGAGTATTAAATTCTCCAAGCCCTCCTTCCTCATTACATGTTCCAGGAACCTCATCTGACTCTTCCTGATGTTAAGTAGAGTTTTCTTCTTGTTTGCAGACTCGTCATTGCTTACATATGTGTGTACTTAGATCAAGTTGTGTTTGAGCATGTGTGAGTACATATAATTGTGTTTGAACACGTCTGAGCATGTGTGTGTGTCTGAGAGAGCACTTATGTATATGAGCTTTTGTTTGTGAGTGTGTGTGAGAGCATGAGTGTATGTGTAAACATATTTTATTACACAAATCAATATTTTTTACCATGACATTTGTTTTGCTCAGGAAATATTTAGAAAATTTTCAGGATATACTTCTAGTCATATGATTAACATATTTTGTTTCAGTTTATAGTATCAATCCTTATTGAATATATTGATAATGAATTGATTTTATTATAAAATGTGCAACATCAAATTTTATTTATCAATAAAACTAAAAGATATAGGCCATAGAAACATATATTTTATTAACACAATATCCCATAAATTGTAAATGCAAATTCTACTCCAGCAACTTCTTTTCTCGCATTTCCCACCTGCGGAATTCTCTTCCGCATAGTTGCTTTCCTGACAGTTACAATCTCCAAGAATTTAAATGAAAAGTCAATAGTCATCTCCTGCTTCACTTACTTACATCCTCTCTCTCTCTCTCATGCTTTCTTCTTTGTCCACCCCACTCTCATCAGTACTCTCTTCCTTCTCCTACTCTCTTCCTGACACCTCTAGCAACCTCTCACTCCACATAACATTCCTCCTATGTAACCCCCTGCACAACAGTGACAGTAAAATGCATTGCTTGGAGCGACACAATTATAAAAAAAAAAAAACCTGAATAAATTTTTTTTTTACATGTTAATAGAGGCTCTTTGATGTTCTATAACCTTCATTATTTTTTTCAGTCATTTATTTTATTAACTTCTCTACTGTTTTAACAAATGTGCATTGTGGTGCATTGGATATCAGCTCGGAACGAGAAATCAGGGAGCCAAGTTCGAATCCCAACCGAATTCATTGCATTCACTTACACGCAAATACCCTTGGGAAAGGTATTAATCTGTCTATTCCTTCCAGTTATGGGTTAAATAACAGGACAAATTTTTCGAGACATTATCGCCCAAGCATGTTTCACGTATGGCACTTAACTGACTGTTTTAACTTGAACATTAATTGCAACATTTTTATTATATCCTAGAGGTTTTCTTTTCTTGAAATGGTTTCTATTCTTATAAACATTTCATTTGATGATGAACCATAATTTTTTTTTTTAAATGATGCAATGTGTTCAAAATATCCTGCTTGAGACTCTTAACTGTGCCATACGTGATACATGCTCGGGCAATCATGTCTCAAAAGAGACATGACTAACTGGGCAGAAGATTATCCTGCAGTAGGTTGCCATTACTTTCTGTGGTAGACAGGTTGCCAACAAAGGCTATAGAACCCAATCTGTCCTGTTATTTAACCCATAACTGAAGGCAAGAGATGGATTAATACCTTTCCCAAGGGTATTTGCGCATAAGTGAAAGCAAGGAATTCAACTGGAATTCCTTAATTGTGTACATTGACTAAACTATCCCTTGTGCAACAAGCCTGTTCATTTGCCATACATAAGGAAAAAAATCTGTTTCTAGAAACAGATATTTAACTAACCCAATTACATACATGAATAAATTAACTTATTATTTTACATGTTTATATGGATTCCTTGACATTCTATAACCTTCATTATTCTTTCAGCCACTGATTTCATTAACTTCTCTACTGTTTTAACTTGAATATTAATTACAACATTTTTATTGCTTCCCAGAAGTCTTCTTTGCTTGAATAGTTTTCATTCTTATTTAATTTCATTAATGACCAATGATAATTTTTTTATTGTGTTAATAGTTAGAGAGACTACAGGCTATATCATTAATTTGGGATCATTGAAAGGCTTTTTTTAGGTAATTGTCATTTTTGTAAAATGTGAAGGAACACTGACTTCAGTGAATATATACTCTTTAATTTTAAAGTGTCTTAGTTGTGAATTGTCCTAATAAAAATTATGTTTAAGAACTTATGAGAATTCTCTGTATTTATCTTGATGCCAACATCAAATCTGAAAGAACATTTTAATGCCTGCAATACAGATGTTGGGAAAATTTTCATCATATTTTTTTATTTATATGAACAGTATATCAAATGAATTTCATTTTATCATAACAATTCTTATAAAACATATTGTATTCAGGGTGTCATATTTTATTATAAAATGAATGGAGTACAATATAATGTTTCATTCATAGATAAATTCAAATGATATTGGCCATGTAAATATATACATTTGATGAACACTACCTTATATATCTGTAGCTTGATAAGCTGTAGGAAATAAACCAATCAATCAAAAACATTTATACCTGAATAAATTATTATCCTATTATTATATATGTTAACTGTTGTAGAGTAGTTTTCGAACTGAAGGTTATAGTCATGCTATGTCGGTTGCTAATTGACTTAACGTACCCAAAATGTTTATGCACAAATACCCTTGGGAAAGGTATTAATCTGTCTCTTCCCTCCAGTTATGGGTTAAATAACAGGACAGATTGGGTTCTATAGCCTTGGCAGGCAACCAGTCTACCTCAGAAAGCAATGACAACCTACTGTGGGATAATCTTCTGCCCAGTCAGTCATGTCTCTTTCGAGACATGATCACCCAAGCGTGTTTCATGTATGGCACTTAACTGACTGAATCTTCCACTGAAAGCTGACTCCTTAGTATTCAACTGCCTAGTAATTCTACTGAACTCCATTAGAAGTCTAAAGAACTCCTATGAACTTACCAAGAACTTTCTGTTAATTCTTATTAATATAGTAGGGAGAGTCTATTATCTGAGGAATAGGTGTGTTTCACCATAACATTAATCAAGAATGCTTGACATTCTACACCCTTCATAAGTATTTCATTTATTTTCTTTTGAATATAATGTTTTATTTAAATTTTGGTTGGATTAGATGAATACGCATCTGTGTATTCATAGTGATATGTACACACTTATTATTTATCTTAAGATAATGTATATTTATATGTTTGCATCTGTGTGTTCATAGCAATATGTATATTCAGGCACACACACAAAACACACACATATATGTATATACTTAATCTGCAGATGAATAAGCATATGGCTAAAAAAAGGCATTATAAAGTCATTGTGTAAAAAGTAAAGATAATAAGCAATAAAGCAAGGAGAAAACTGTCAATGAACACTGCTAATCCTTCTAAACATTACTCCAATAAATAAATCCCAGTATGAGTCAATATAATAAGTTTACTTTCACTTTCACTTTCTGGGGATCCCTAGAACCCAAAACAGCATAGACTCATTAATTATCGTATGCTTCAATGGGTCTTTTTTGGCATGTTACAGAGTGAGGAATTACTCAGTCATAAAGGCCTAGAGATTATTAATTTTTCAGTTCAGGTAATGACACCAATAACATCAAATAATAATAATCTTGCTTGTGGTTCTTATATTTTCAGTGATAATAAAAAGATAAAATATCAAAGCTACTGTTTTTTTTTTCTCAATTCTTTTTTTCCATCATTATCTGAATCATTTCACTTGATGCTATCATTATTTGCTAGTGTTTATTATTGTGATTTCCAAAATTATTTTCTTTCTTATTGAAAGCAAAGTGACATTGAGTATTTTTTCTTGCTTGACATGGTTATCTCCAGCTGTAGGAAATTTTTTTTCTATATTATTTTAAATTATTTATATTATTTTTTCTATATTATTTTAATGTTCTTTTTGTGATTTCGTATGAGAAATCTAGAGACCATAAACAATATTATTATTGTGAGAAATGGTCACTAATCAATTCAATATCTACTTTTATAATTGCTATAATCATGAAATTTAAATAATATTAATTTTCTTTGAGAAGTTTTATCTGGCACAAGGTCAAGTGAGTGAGGTTTAAGTAAAATTTTAAGCAATAATTAATAAATAATAATATTACAATGAAACAATAGCAATAATAAAATTAATTAATAAGGAATAATAAAATTAGAAAGAATGTTACAAACAAAAATAGTAATAATAAATTCAGTCAGTCATTTAAGTGCCATATGTGATATATGCTTGGGTGATCATGTCTTGTAAGAGACATGACTGACTGAGTAAAAGATTATCTCACAGTAAGTTGCCATTACTTTCTGTGGTAGATTGGTTGCTAGCCAAGGCTATAGAATCCAATCTGTCCTGTTAACCCATAACTGGAGGGAAAGAGATGGATTAATACCTTTCTCAAGGCCATTTGCACATAAGTGAATGCAAGGAATTTAACTGGAATTTGAACTCAGCTCACCAGTTTCTTGTTCTGAGTAGATATCCACTGCACCACAGTGCACATCCAATAACAAATTAATAAGTAATAATAAAATTAATAAGCAAAAATATAATCATAAAATTAATTAATAAGTAAGGTTGCTGAGTGTGAAAGAATATGTGAAAAAAAAAGCATTACTGAGGATAAAGAGCATTAAAAAAACTAATTTTTTTTTACACTCAAACCAGTGATAATGTTACTAGAATGCAGAGAGTTACAAGGAGTGAAAGTGAAAGAGAAGAAGAATAGGAAGGATTGCAAAAAGGGCAAAATAATTAATAGAGTTCAAGAAAAACAGAAGATGGCAGTTGATGTTGCACTTAAATTTTTGATGATTGCATCAAAAGAAGCAAGAAATGAAAAGTAATCCACAGATGGGAAAGGTAAGAAACTTTGAAATAGAAGTGGTGGTTGCATCTATTTTAACAGTAAAATGGTGAAACCTAGTTGCACGTAATCCAGTACAGGATAAAGTTTCTGGATTAATTTTCCAGTTTTATGACTAAAATTTATTTTTTTGCCTTTCGAAAGCCAAATACTAAATTATTTCCCCTAGATCATTTTAAATACTGAATTACTTCCCTGCTTTGTTTTAGGAGTGCATTTAATTTCGAGAGAAGTCGAGTTTATTTTTTTTCTATTATCGCTCCTGAAAGTGGTCAAGTTCATTGCAGTTATTCTTTCTCATTTTAATAATCATTTCTTGCTAATTGCTAAGATGATGCTGGTATTGTCTTGGCAGAGGTTTGCAAGTCTTTGATTGCTCTTTCTAGTTATCATTGTGTTTTGCCTTTGTATAGTTTGAGTTGCCTTAAGTCTCAACCAAAGTTTTTGTGTCAGAAAATGCAAACAGATAAAGTGCCATGAAATCAGAAAAAAATATAATTGTGGTCACTGCATCGAAAAAATCCATACAAAATGTGAAAAGCAATACTATTATTATTACAAGACGAGATTTCATTTCAACAAGACTGTTTCAGGTCCGCCTACTTTTTATGCTTCACTAGTGCTGTTTTGAGATCCCGATGTGAAATTAGTTTCGTTATTCTGATCAAGAGCAGTACTATTGTCTACAATTACTATTTGTATTTCTATTGATACAATATAGCAAAATATTACAAGGCTTTCAATATTTGCCATTATTTTTCATTCCATTTGTTTCCCTTTAATTGTCACGTCAACAACTGATGCAATCTTCATAGGTTTCACAAAAAATAGGTTAAAATTAATGTAAACAGGGAAAATAGGAAAAAAGTCAAAGAAAAAGAAAAATTAAAAAAAAAATGAAATGGATGAAAGAGAAAAGCAGTAAGCAGCCATAAGTAAAATCAAGTAATTATCTTTTATCTTCTTTCATCAATATTAAAGTTGCGGATGCAGGGTGACACTAGATCAGATATTTACTCTTAACAATCAGAGCATATGACTTTATAACTTTGAAACACAGAGTATTATACAAGCGTCATTCAATAAATAAGATGAGTTTTTCAGTATAAGGACTTCTAATTCAGATAGAAGGTTACTTTTTTTAAATTTTTTAATGAATGATCCTTGTACAATCACCAAAATTAAATAACCTGAAACCTGGTCAGTACTTATATGGTTGACTAATTTGTAATAGCAGATGCTGTCAGCTTGGATGTATGGGTGGTGTAATAGACACCAGCTCAAAATTGAAAAATGGAGAGCCTATGTTCAATTCTAGTCACAGCTGTTATATTCACTTTATTTTTTTAATGATTTCATCCCAAGCATGCCAGTAAAATCACTAAAGTTCAAAAGGTATTGAGTGTGAGGTAATAACAGAAAAGAAAACACTACTAAGGAGAAAGGCAAATAAAAGAAAAGGTATTAAGTAGCTAGAAGATTACAATTGACATGGCATTTGAGTTTTTGAAGATCGAAGTTGACTTGGAAGCAAGAAGGAAGTACCACAAGTGAGAAGTGCCAAAGAAGAAACTGTTAGCATAGAACTTACACACAAATTCCCTTGGAAAAGTATGAATCCACTTCTTCTACTCCTATCTATGAATTAATTGGTAATATTTGTATCATTATTATTATTTTATAAGCTGAAACATTGCATCTATACTTCTTTTATATGCTGTGTCTCTTTAAGATACAGGTAATCATGGTTTTTTCCAGTTTTCTTATCTTTTATAGCTATTTGTGCTCTAAAAATGTATTGGGAAAGATGAAAAGGTGTGTTTTCTTAGAATGTATCCTATTCTTTGTTCTAATATCTATTTGAAAAACACAATAGGTAAGTTAATTATTGTTTCTCTCTGTTGCTCTTCTGTAGTTACATACAGTGAAAAGTATGAACATCGTATTTATCACTATAAAATGGCATCCTATGGAAGGGCTTGATCTGATTATTCAAGAACATGATTTGAGTTTTTAAGTTTGGCAAAACTATTGCAGCCTATTGTTCACTTTCCTTATCTCCTATGCTAGATTTGTTATAACTGATTCTTACAATGAGGTATTTGAAGTATTTAGAATTTAGTAATTACATATTCTGAATTTTTATGATGGATTCAGGCTAGGTATCATCATTGCTTTCATTCCAATTCCAGATCATAGTTTCTACTTTGTTTTATCTTCTACATCATGGTAAAGGATATTAATGTTTTGTTCAAGATCATTCTTATGCCAATTATGAAAGCCTATGTACATCATGGTAGAGGATACTAATGTTTTGTTCAAGATCATTCTTATGTCAATTATGAAAGCCTATGTCATCAGCATTGTTACCCTAATCATAAGTATATTATTTCAGTGTTTCATGCTTTGATACCTTCTTCAGATTGTGTTTAAACATGAAACAAGCAGTTTCCATTTGGTGTTGACCACAGTGTTCACTTTTAAATTTACACTCGTTCTCTTCCTGATATTGAGCACTTTTACTCATAAATATAGCATACCTTAAACTATATTTTTATCACACTGTATATATATATATATATATATAGTACTGTCCAAAAATATTAGAACAAGAACTATTTTATATTTTATGAGGCACCAAAATAAAGTTTAAAGTCACCCCTGTCCTAACAGTTTTGCACACTACCGGTAGTGTGCAAAAGTATTAGGACAGGGGTGATCTTCCTAAAGACCTCACTGAAATTTAAATACAGGGTGAAAAGCCAAGTAAATTGCTAGTAAATATTGATTATTTAACTAAAAAGGAAGAGG
The DNA here is from genome assembly GCA_037127315.1 of Ascarosepion bandense. Lineage (NCBI taxonomy): Eukaryota > Metazoa > Mollusca > Cephalopoda > Sepiida > Sepiidae > Ascarosepion > Ascarosepion bandense. The sequence continues at coordinate 4,873,686 of JBBBDQ010000242.1, forward strand.
AAGGAAGGCTTTGGAATTTGAATTGGCCCCCACAAAGCCCTGATCTCAATCCTATTGAACATCTATGGGATATTTTGGATAAAATAATTGATAAATCTAATGTTACTTCACAAGACACACTTTGGGAACAAATACAAGCTGCTTGGCAGGGGATACCATTAGATACATTGAAGACGCTTGTGATGTTAATGCCTAACAAAATGAAGGCTGAGATCAAAGCAAAAGGCTATTATACTAAATATGAAATTTATTTTGTAACGAGTATTTTCTTCTTGTTAAAGCATTCGTTAAGTAAATCAAATAAAATTACTTTAATTAAATTGTTTATTTTCTGTCAATATGCCTCATAAAATATAAAATAGTTCTTGTCCTAATACTTTTGCACAGTACTATATATATATATATATATATATATATATATATATATATATATATGGAGTGATGGGCGAATTATCATCTAAATTACACAAAAACAATAACTGACATCTCATTTTAACAGATATATTTACCAAAATTACACAAAAATATCTTGAAATATTAAAGAATAAATTTACGGAATAAACTTACCATTGGCTTCAACCACAGCTTTCTGATGACTTTGGAATCTTCTGCATCTCTTCTGTATGGTCTCCTTGTTTAAGTTGGTGAATGCTGCCATACCCCTTGCCTTCAGTTTATCTTTGGTATTAGAAAGAGTTCTTGCTCAACTGCACCCCACACACAATAATCAAGGGGGTTGGAGTCTGGGGAGTAAAGTTGCCAGATGTAAGGGTTGGTGTCATTACAAAAATTGTCTGACAAACATGACTGGGTTCTCCTGCATGTGTGGCATAATGCAGAGTTCTGTTGCTAGATATAGGGTTTTCCAGCAGCCACCCTCTTCACCCAGGGCAGTGCTACCTCCTCAAAGCACTTGATGTAGGCCTTCATATTGACTCTGAATCCTTGTGGGAAGATGAATGGAGGCATAATCATCACTAGTGATTGCTCTAAGCACTTTCATAATCACTATTAGACTCATCCAACTCTTTTGCCCTGTTTTCAGGTTGATACCAAAACACTCTGAAATGTTTGTATTGATGATTCTGGCATGAATGCTAAATAGTATAACATAATATTCTCAAATTTCTGGTAGAGTTATGGTGATCATTTTTCTACAGATGGTGCCCAACTGACCCTACTATACTCTGTAGTTGACAAAATAAAAATTTACATGCACAAAATTAAAAATATAAAATGGGGATAATTTACCATCACACCAAGTATGTGTTGTGGATCTGGGGTTAGATTCAATAAATACACAACGCAAAGTAATATGGTAGAAAACGCAATATATAGAAGAGGATTATGTACAGAGAGAAGTTAGTAGAACATCGTACAACACAGTTAGTTGAATACAAGAGAATACTAGATAATGCAAGATGTGAGACTTGGCAATGTTACCCTCAGGACTAGATCGCTGGGATACACTTCCACTGTTATGCTCTCATAGTCCACTAATGACTACCACTATATATAGTCTTAGGAATAGTCCCTATTAGTGTAAAGTGGGAAGTTGCTTCAACAGTATGTATGATAAATAACACTTATCTACACATACACACATATATAATATGTAAATATATAAAGTAATACAATTTATCTATCCTCCACATATGTATGTGTGTGTGTGTGTGTGTGTGTGCATGCAAGTTTCATTAAAAATGGCAGTAAAGGTGCTTTGATTATGTTTTTTATCAAATGTAGTTTTAAGATAACTTTCCTTGTTGGCTACTGAGTCATGTAATTTAAAAATGATATATTTAGACTGCAATTTCTCTTATGCAAGTTTCATGAAAAATGATGGATAAGGTGCTGCTGTGGTTAAGTTTTTTTATATAAGTTTTCATGGGATTTTTTAAATGTTTTCTTTTCGGAACAAAAATTATGTAAAAATTGTCAAAAACTTTTTTTCTCCAATTTCTTTTGGCTGTATTTTTAGTAATCAAAGATGAATTTATTTTACTTTTAACTGAATATATAAATTGTTTTGTGTTTGTATTTAGAGTCATAGGAATGTTTTATATTCCAAACATGGTAAGCACATTGTGGTCATGTTCTTAGTTGATATTGTTGAGTGTTGGCTTTTTATTCTTTATTAATAATGCTTCCATTTTTTAACCATTTTTTACATGTGGATGATGCTATTATACTTGTATAACCAACAATGTTTTATATGTTTACGTTCTGAAAAGGAAAGAAATTATAAGATTCTCTGAATAATTATATAAAAATCTTAACCATAGCACCTTGTCTGTCATTTCTAAAAACATTTGCACACACACACACACACACACACACACACACACACACACATATATATATATATATATATATATATATATATATATATATATATTTAAATTTGTCTTTTATTGAAAATTAATTCATGTTGGAACTCAGAAATTTCTTTGTTTCAAAATTTTACCTGATCACCAGACAATGTTGACTCATTGTTGTGAAAATGATTTACATTTGAATGTAGAAAACAATATGCTTATTATTTAAAGAGTTAATATGGACAGGGGAAAACAGAAAAACTTTAGATTTTATGTGTGCTTAATTTAACTAATCAGAATGAAGTTCAACTTTTAAATTTGAAAATATAGGTCATATGTTTGAAGAATACATAGTTTCTTCTTTCAATCTTAATGGGAAAGTGTCAGTCTATTGAGCTACTGTCTGGACTGCTCTTTTCCAGTGTGATTTATCCACAATTGTTACAAGATTATTGTCTTAGCTTTCTCTCTATCTCATGATTTTTTACAAACAAAAAAGAAAGAAAACATTTTATATTTCTGATCTGACTTGAAGGGACTTTTTAGTATGATTATACTATTTTTATTTTGGTTCAGATTGCATTTTTTTCTCAGTCTTTCATAAGCTCTTGATTTGTAAAAATTTAATACCTATTTAATTAATATTATATCATAATACAAAAAAACATTAGATATATGTAAGTTAATGGATATTCTTTCAGGAAGAAGTTTTTAACCATATTCTAAAGTGAATATTTTGCAATGTTTACATATGACATTTATTTCATGACATTTATATAATGAATTTTTATTGCTTAAAAATTTAATAATATAGTTTTTCATATAGACACAAGAAACATGGGTCATTTAAAGACTTATATATCTTTTAAAAAATATATATCTATATGTGTGTGTGTGTACGCAAACACATATGATCAATACATATATCATACGTATACAGATGATTAACAGCTCTTACCGACACACACATAAAGCACGTATGTACAGCAATACAATTTTTACACACACACACACATACAGAGGAATATGTGAATTAACAACATATATTTTGATATACAGATATCTATTTTCTTATATCATTGCACTGATATCTACATTTACATATAAATATATATAAATATATGCATGTATAATCTGTGTAGCCATATATGTGTGTTTGCTTTGTTGTATTACTGCCTGTTATTTGTGTATATGTTTATGTATATCTTGTGTATACATGTGTGTGTGTATACATGATCTGCACTATGTCTATGTATCACATTTGGCAAGTAACCATGGCAACAAGCAAACTATGTAAGAACAAATCTGATTTAGCCATGCACATGATTCATTTGCCTACAAGTCATGAGCAGAACGAGGCATGACAAATGCTACTGAGGGTGGTGGAATAGATAGCTCAGGTAGAGGGGTAATCAAAGGCTGGGTTGGTGGGCCATATGACGTTTAACAATTACGTAAGTCTTGTTGGTTCCACCCAAATTCACAGAGTCAATTTTCTCTTCAAAAGCAGTAAGAAAAAAAAATGTATAAGCCAAAATGAAACCACAAAAAGACAATGGATTGAGAGGCAAAGATACATTTCTGGTGTTCACGACACCATTACAATAATAGGTATATTCAGATAGCTGCAAAACAATAACAATGCCATTAAAAGCAATCACCCTAAAACACACTTCTGTATTAAAAGTAAAAGGAAACAAAAATAAAATATATAATAAACTTACATATACAATGATAATCTATTGAATAAATAAAAAAAAAATATTTATATCTTATCAAGTGTTTTTTAAGCTTCATATCTCTCTTAGATATATAGATGTGAATTGTGGTGCAATGGATATTGGCTCAAACTGAGAAATCAGAAACGAGTTTGAATTCCAGTTGAATTTGTTACATTCACCTATGTGCTAATACCCTTGGGAAATGTATTAATCCATCTCTCTCCAGCTATAGATTAAATAGCAGGATAGATTGTGTTCTATTCTATAGCCTTTGTTAGCAACCATTTTACTGCAGAAAGTAATGGCAACCTACTGCAAGAAAATCATCTGCTCAGTCAGTCATGTCTTTTTTGAGACATGATCACCCAAGCATGTACCACATATGGCACTCAACTGAGTTAAAGAGAACTTAATTGGAAATAAATATATATGTAATATGGATTTCGACATTATATATATATATATATATATATATAAGGTGGAAATCCAAATCACAAAATCCAAATTTTTTTAAGGAATAAAAACCAACTTTAGAATTTTTTTTAGTTTTAAAAGTAAAAATAAAAGCTAAGTTTTGTGCCTGAAAAAAAGGTGTCTGCAAAATTAAATTTTTCACTTCACACTGCAATTTTTTTAATCCCTAGCTAGTGTTTATTTATAAGATTATAAAAGTATGTAAACGATGAGATATTTATTATTCACCTTTTATAAAGACTTATATTAATCATTTTATGAAGGAACAATTTTGTAAAGTAATCTTTATTCAAAAATTTATAAATATAAAGTGAAACAAAAACAAAATATATAAACAATGAAAATCTATTAAATAAGTAAAAATATTTATTACTTATCAATTTTTAGGTGTGACATTATTATCAAGTTTTTATAAGTTTTTCTTAATAAACAAAAAATTAGCCTAAATGTAGCTGAGGAAGATAAATAAAAAAGAAAACAAAATAAAAAAAACAATGAACCCTGGATAGTCATTTCATAGTTACACACGTCTCTCTATAAAGAAAAACATTTTGTTTAATAAAGTGATCTTCATATTTTTAATGATTTATATCATTACAAACAAGCTAAATCAAACTCCATCATCCTGATGTTAAATCAATTAAATCTGTTCGGGGGGCACATATGACAAATTCATAAGAGTGAACCTGCTGTTTGTTTGAAGGCTTCAATATGTATCAGGTAAATTCTTTTGTCAGGGTTCAGTGGGACACCTAGTGGGCAAAATCACATGAAAAATAGGTAAGTCTTAAGTACGAGAGAAACAGAGAGAATTATTCTGCTTCGTATTCAGTTATTCTCTCTTACCTTTCAAATTCAGTTAATGTTCACTTCATATATAATTTTCCTTTAATCTAACCAAAAATTAATACAATTTCTTGGAACTATATTGGTTTTTAGCAAAGCTTTATCATGTGGTGGATAGGAAATTAAGAATTAAAAGAAACTTTTTCTTCACTTTTACAAAAATCCACAATGATGTGTGAAATCCTGGTTTTGCCAAACAGAAAAAGGATTGACCATGTGCTTAAAGAAAAAGTCGAAACCGAATTTCACGAGTAGATGTTAAATTGATATTCTGACCAATGGAAGGGATTTGTAAGACTAAGAAAGACTTTGCAATCTAGTTAAAAAAATCTAAAGGATATATTAATGGCTTTGATCAGCATCAGTCAGTTAGAGATAGGAGCAGCGAGAGAGAGACACAATGAAAATGGAATGAGAGAAACTTCAAGTCGACCTAGACATAAAGTCACATTGCACATTGTCCTCTTTCTCCTTCTTTCTTGTGTGCTGATTCCTTTTACTTCTTCTTCTCCATCCAAAGACATTCCTACCAAACAAACGCTTATACATACATACATACATACATACATACATACATACAAACATACATACATACATACATACAAACATACATACATACATACATACATACATACTTACTTACATATGCATGAACTTTTTCTAACAAATTACTGCTACAAACATTTCTATAATGCTTGGCACCCTTAACTCACTACTTATTGCACATTAATTTCTATAACTTATGTTATTCTTTTCTTTTAATGAATTTCTATTTTAACATGAAAAATGCATACCTTATTCTTCCACACGAATCCACACATTCCAATGATTACTGCTATATCCCGAGAAGGAATAACAGGGAAAAGAATAGTGTAAGAATAATACTTAACACTGAAGATGGATTAGAAGAGATTTATTATACAACAGTACAATAAAACAAGACGTACACGAACAATCAACATATAGTAACAGGAATGACGATCAAGCAGAAAATGTCTCCGCCTATGACGTATGCCTCGTCTAGTGACGTATGCTTCCGTCTAGTGATGTATGCTCTTAGTCACAGTCTTTTATAGACTAGACCATATCCATTACGGGGTCGGATAGGATGTTCCTCTGCGACAATTACCAAAAACTTTTGATATTGTTCCACACTCAGTGATATTAAATTTTCTTTAATATAGCATGGAATGGTGGGAAACAGCATTATTCCTAAATCACACCAAAGGTACTGCAGCTTCTAACCGGCTGAATATCTGATGAGGAATCTTTCGATGAGACTCCCTGTTACCCCTTCTGTTTTGACTGTCTTTAATCCTCCTTGCGCATGAATTAAATAAAAATGACATGGAATACAAAGGAAATAAGAGAGTATTTAATCACCTAGTATTCGTCTATATTTAAACACTATTTACTCACCTAATCTACAATGGTTATCTCGAACTCTCTGCCAAAGATGCATTACTAACTGCAGAGACTCAGTCAATTAGTTAAGTGCCATACGTGATACACGCTGACAACCAACCTTCTAATGACAATAACAAATAAAATCTGTAAGTTGTAGGGAGTTTGATTATGTATGACACAAGGCCAAATCAATAAACATTAACCATCTCTCTGCAGCTTCAATCACGATATACAATAGATTGTATAGTAAAATATATCAGTATTGCATACAATATCAAAACAGTCATCTCTCTCTTAACTACAATATATTTTCATACATACCTACTAACCTACAGTTGCTAACATTTCTAAACTCCCTGAAAAAAGGGTTTCTTTACTGACTGGATCCATAAATGAAAATAAAATTGAATTACATTAATTCTTAATCCAAACTTTTCACTAGATGTAAAATCCTCTACCATAACCAGTGTTTAGCCAATGGAACTTTATCCATAAACTCTTCTCTGACAGGCAGTATTGCTTCCGCTTCACCAGGTCCATGGCCAACATGCTAACGACCATTACGGAGTAAATGTTCCAGGCCCTTGAGGAGTCTGGCGAGGCTCGTGCCATTGCTCTGGACATCTCCAAGGCTTTTGACAGGGTTTGGCCTGCTGGCCTTTTAAGCAAGCTACGGGGTTATGGTATTACTGGACGCTTGCTTGATCTGATCCAATCTTTTCTAAATAACCGCATAATGAAGGTTGTCTTGAATGAGCATGCCTCCACATCCTACTGTACAAACACTGGTGTCCCTTAGGGCTCTATTCTAGGCCTGGCACTCTTCCTTATTTTCATAAATGGTCTCCCAGACAAGATCAAGTGCCAAGTAGGCGTCTACACAGATGACACCACAATTTACTCCCGCATCAGTAAGAAATCCGGTGTAGCAGACAAACATAGTCTCACTGCCGATCTTGAGAGGGATCTACATTCTGTGGTGGATTGGGGTAAGAAGTAGCTTGTAAATTTCAATGTGTCTAAGACTAAGCTGCTGTCTGTCAATCATCACAGGCAACCTCTCCTGCCTCCCATAAGCATGGACCAAGTGAGTCTCTCTGAGAGCAATACACTGCACCTCCTCAGCCTTACCCTCTCTTCCAATCTCAAGTGGAACCACTACATTGAGTCAATAGCTAAATCCACTGTTAGGAAGGTTGGGTCACTGTGTCAGGCCAGGATTTTTTTCCTGCTTGAATCCATCCTGCATATATACAAATCAACCATTCATCCGTGTATGGAGTACTGTTGTCATATATGGTCAGGGATCCCTACTGTTCATTTCAGTGCTTTTGACAGGCTCCAGCCACTTCCCCATCAATGAGATGTGGCTTTCTTTTGTCAGTTCTATAAATACTTTCATGGTATCTGCTTCAACGAACTTAAGTCACTGGTGCCTCTGCAACAGGTGTTTACTTGTGCAACCAAACTGGCAACTGGGTCCCACCCATTCACAGTTAGATCAACCAAATGCAGACAATTTTACTCCTGCAGCTTCTTTTCTCGCACTTCCTGCCCGTGGAACTCACTTCCATATTCTTGCTTTCCTGACGGCTACAACCTCCAGGAATTTAAATGCATTGTCAATACTCATCTTTTAACCACTTGACTCTAGTTCTTTCTACACCACCCTGTATATCCTTTTCTTTCTCTACACCTTTGCAACTGTCATCCCAACTGTATTCCCATCCTTCTCTTGCTTCTTTCTAACTGGTTTGTCTTTCTCTTCACTTTCTTTGCTCTCTCCTATCTAATCTTTTTACTCTTATGTAGCGCCCTAATCTTTTACTCTTATGTAGCCCCCTGCACATCAGTGGCATTACCCCCTTGCTCAGGGTGACACGATTAAAAAAAGAAATCAGATCACTGGAAACTGTGAGGATTCAAAACAAGGTAGAAGAATTGAACATTTTTTTTATATTCTTTCTTACATCATTTTTTTTTCCTTGAGTCTACCACATATAGCTTATGTCCACATCATGTTGAAACTCCAGTTCCCGTACAATCACTAAAGTTAAACAATATCAAGCCTAGACAGTACCTACATAGGTGAATGAATCAATCAGTCACATATGTGCTTTAATGATTAAAATGTTGGTTCATGAATTTGGTGGCATAGTTAGTTCAATCTCTGGGCCAGGACTTCGATTCAGTAGAAACAGAGAAAGCAATAACTGATTAATACCAAATACTGTCAGTGCCTAGATTGGTGACTGCTTGGGAATACTAGATGTGGTAAGCTTGAATGTATGGCTGGTGGAATGAATCAATCAGTCACATATGTGCTTTAGTGATTAAAATGTTGGTTCATGAATTTGGTGGCATAGTTAGTTCAATCTCTGGGCCAGGACTTCGATTCAGTAGAAACAGAGAAAGCAATAACTGATTAATACCAAATACTGTCAGTGCCTAGATTGGTGACTGCTTGGGAATACTAGATGTGGTAAGCTTGAATGTATGGCTGGTGGAATGAATCAATCAGTCACATATGTGCTTTAGTGATTAAAATGTTGGTTCATGAATTTGGTGGCATAGTTAGTTCAATCTCTGGGCCAGGACTTCGATTCAGTAGAAACAGAGAAAGCAATAACTGATTAATACCAAATACTGTCAGTGCCTAGATTGGTGACTGCTTGGGAATACTAGATGTGGTAAGCTTGAATGTATGGCTGGTGGAATGAATCAATCAGTCACATATGTGCTTTAGTGATTAAAATGTTGGTTCATGAATTTGGTGGCATAGTTAGTTCAATCTCTGGGCCAGGACTTCGATTCAGTAGAAACAGAGAAAGCAATAACTGATTAATACCAAATACTGTCAGTGCCTAGATTGGTGACTGCTTGGGAATACTAGATGTGGTAAGCTTGAATGTATGGCTGGTGGAATGGATAATGGCATGAAATTGAAAATCTGGGAGCCGAAGTTCCAAATCCAGTTGCTGCTACTGCTGTTGAATCTCAGACACTTTTTCTCTCCAGCCCTCACAGTCCTAATGGATGTTTGGAAAAACCTCCTGTGTCAGTTTAGTGTACTGGAGGCCTTGGCAGACAATGTTCCTCCAGCAGCTGCATAGATACTTTGACATCATTGCCAGTTGGCAGATGGTAGGTCAAGCTGGTAGTTGACTGATAGTTGGGCATAAGTAGAGAGTGATGGTGCAGAAGTTCAACTAACTGGTTCTCCAGTAGGGCACTTCATTGAACATAAGATCAAGTGAGTACACCCACTCAATGGTCTCTGATGATGTGGGATTTGATGCTGTGGACATCAATGGTGAGAGTTTTGCTATACAGCAGAAGAGAGAATATGCTGGCATTACAAAAACAGTTTGTTGCATCACAAATTCTGTTATAGTCTCCAGGGATCTCTCACAACATCTGCAGTCAGCCTATATCTTCTGTTGATCTCCATATGAAGGTCATCATTGTTGCAAACTTCTAAGTTCAAGTACACAAAAGATGTAGAGAACTCAATGGGTCATTGCCAAAGGTGATGGCCAGTAGTTTTTGGCCATCTTCAATATATATCATCTTGGTCTTCAGCTAGTTGATGTGTTAACAACAGGTAAATTATTGTATTCTCATTGTTAGGATGTGGCTTCCCTCTGTCTCTTCTATAAATATTTTCATGGCTTCTGCTCTGATGAACTTTGGTCACTGGTTCCCCCTCCACAAGAATTTACTCAGGCAACCAGACTGGCAACAAGATCCCACCCTTTTACAGATAGATCAACCAAATGCAGGCAACAATTCTACGCCCTCAGCTTCTTTTCTCATGCTTCCCGCCTGTGTAACTCTCTTCCATATACTTGCTTTCCTGATGGCTACAACCTCCAGAAATTCAAATGCAAAGTCAACTCCTATCTCTTATCCACTTAACTCTAGCCCTTTCCACATCACTCTGTGTATCTTGTTCTTTTTCTTTCTTTCTACCTTTGCAACTGTCTTCACTCCTGTGTTCGCATCCTTCTCTTGCCCTTTCTCTGACACCCTCTGTAGCTGGTTCTTCTTTGTCTTCACTCTCCTCTTGCCTAATACTTCAACTCTTTTATATAACCCCCTGCACATCAGTGGCATTAACGCTTTGCTTGGGGTGAAATGATTAAAAAAAATCCCCACCAGAACTTTTAAGTCCCTGTTGAATTCATTAAAATGGTATGAACCCACATCTTCTTCCCCAGCAATGGGTTAATTAGTATGACTTGTATCAGGAAATCATTATTATTTCCAAAAAGTCTTACAATCTAAAAATATTTTATGGCTTTAAATAACCTGCAAAGTGATAAGCCATAAAAAATCAAATCAATCAACAATGGTTTTTGGATTTATGATGAGCTATAAAATCACATGAAATAAAAAAAATTTGACATTAGTCAGCATTTTATGTTGTATGAAAACTTTGTTCATAAGTGTTTTCTCTTTCTTGATAATGAATAAAATGAAAAATTAATCAAAATTTAGTGGTAATGTATTTGCAGTAAGTAAATTGAAGTAACGTACAGAATCAATCAGTCAATTAAGTGCCAAACAAGAAAAATACATGACTGACTGACTGGGCAGAAATATTTTACAGTAGATTGCCATCATTTTCTGCAGTAGAATGGTTGCCAACCAAGGCTATAGAGCCCAATCTGTTCTGATATTTAACCCATAGCTGGAGGGAGAAAAGATGGATTAATACCTTTCCTATGGGTATTTGTGTGCAAGTGAATGCAACAAATTTTACTAGAATTTGAACACAGCTCACTGATTTTTAATTCTGAGCTGATATCTACTGCACCACAATGCACATACTAAAAATGGACAGTATAGAGGGCTGATTTTTAAATTGATTTATTACATTCACTGTTCAGTACTTTATTGTATAAACATTTAAAAATAGAAGTAGATATATTTGCCTCTCATCTAAATTCCTCCCCAGTCTTTTGAACAGGAGTAAAAGGTTATCCTTGGTTTTCTCTTTAGGATTGAGTCTAAAGTCTTTTCATTTTCTTTCACTCCCAGTGGTCTTTTGTGCCTTAAAGGTATTATCATCTTGTTTGGGGTGAAATGATTAAAAAAATTAGCAATGTTACAAATGGTGCCAAAGTGACATTAATGCTATTTGAAACTAGTTGACTCAAAGCCTTTACACACACAGTATGCCCGAAATAATGGTCAGATACAATGTTTCTCTTAGCTTACAACTTGTTTAGCAATCAGGTTATTGGAACAGAAACCAGTTGTTAAGTGAGGTGTGGCTATGTTTTTCAATGCTGGATGATTAATTTTTATCTTGACCAAAAATTTATTTTTTATAAAGAAGAATCTACTTTCTCAAAAAAAAAAAAATAGAAAGAGAAATTTAGTTTCTTTGCCATTAGCAAAGAAATTTACAAGATATTCGTTAGGTTGTAATGCTTCATGTACTCTCATGACAAAATATTTTCACTTGCAAATGTCAAACTTCATGCCTTATTACATATGATAAGCATTAGTTTAGGGGTTTCTAAACAATCATTTGTGGAGTGCTAATCTCTAAATATTTTTAACAGTTTTGACAATTTTATGCTGCACAACAGAAAGAAGAAGACATCCTGTAGAATTCTTATTTTCACAAATTTTCATATTTAAAAATGCTCTGACCTTATTTAGCATTGTTGCTGAACAATAGATTCAGTAATTTAATTATTGTTTACTCTACTTATTTTTGAAAGGGAAGATTTGATGAAAAATCTTTTAATCAAAATATGAATTTATTATCTTAAATGATACAGTTTTAATATGAAGTAACAACCCAAAAATAGTTTGTTAATGTTATTTGGCAGATGATAAGTATACCTTAAAACAACATGGGTATTGATTTTCTGTGGTTCATGTGGAATCCATTTGTTTTGTATCTTTTTTTTAATTTTATTCCAAAGAGATTAAATGCCATAACAATAACAGTCAGTTCCATAAAGCAACAGTTCATGGAAAGAAGCTACTCAAGTGAAACTTACATTTCACCAATAAAACACAAAGGGAATAAGTGTTGTTTACTAGAATGTGTAGGGCATGGTAGATCTTAGCTGTGAAGGGCAGAACAGGTGGAACTATGAAACGAAATTAAAACACTTCTCATGAAAATCATAACAGAGCAGCAAGATGCTTACAATGTTTTGTCTGTGAAAAAGGTGTTGTAGGATGAAAAATAATCTATCACCCCCAAGGATGGGTAGAATGTTTCAGACTACTACTGGAACTAGAAAGTGAAGAGTAGGCAACTAAACTCTGCAATTACTGTCTATCTGCTTCCTGCTTTCCTGCCTGTTGCAAGTCTTCCTCTGTAGTTCCTATATTTAAGAATACTAGAGTATCTTCGGACCCCACTAATTACCGCCCTATCAGCCTCCAGCTGATCTTTGGCAAAGTGTTCAAAGCTATTATCAAGCCGAGGTGGTTCAGCATCTCACAGCCCACAGACTCTTCTCGGACAAACAGTATGGTTTTCGCTTCACCAGGTCTACTACTGATATGTTAACGACCATCACTGAGTATATATACCAGGCTCTCGACAAGAATGGCAAAGCTCAAACTGTTGCCCTGGATATTTTCAAAGCATTTGAAAGTCTGGCATGCTGGCCTTCTATACAAGCTGTAGAGCTATAGTATAACTGGACAATTGTTTGACCTAATCCAGTCATTCCTCTCGAATTGCACAACGAAGGTAGTTTTGAATGGACATGCCTCCCAATACTGCCATACAAATGTGGGTGTCCCTCAAGGCTCTATTCTAGGTCTTACACTTTTTCTTATCTACATTAATGATCTCCCCGATGTAATAAGATCCCAAGTAGGCATATATGCTGACGACACCACCGTTTACTCTCGCCTCCATCAAAAATCTACTGAGGTTGACAAAGCTAACTGAGAAAGATTTTAAATGTAGCTTGAGATTTTTTTAATTGGTAATCTGTGAATTCCTTTATTTTCAAATATAAACGAGTGGATGTGCAAGTGGTTATCAGCTTGCAATGTGAAATTGGAGAGGCGAGTTGTGTTATGTCGCCAAGTATAAATGAATAACTCAACAACAGAATCAGAATATAAGTTGTATTCCATGGAAAGACGGTTAGTATGTACAGAAGTGATTAGTAATATTTACAATAGAAAGATACAAGAGTCCAATCCGTCGTAAGACGTGTGTATACGTGATTACTTCCGGTACGCCACCGGAAGTGTGACTAACTCTTCACTGACTCGCACTGACTCTTCAGTAACTCATTAGAGACTCTCAAGTGACTCTCTACGACTCCCTTGTAGAGAATCCACCATTGCTATATATAGCGATGGGAACAGTCCATTTGTAGTCAAATAGGAGCGGCACCCTAACAAGTTGGATTTTCAGTCAGCTTAGTCACATTCACTCATATGCAAATACTTTTGAAATTGATAAGACAGACTTGGTTCTCTAGCCATGGTTGGCATCAAGTCTAGGTGAAGAATAACTATGAATTCAAAACTGTAATAATTTTTCATGGTCCTCGGCTTTCAGAAATAAGGATAGAAAGAAGCACTATAAAACTGTGACAAAATTAAAAATTTTAACTTGTGTGGAAAGTGAACAATAATGTATGTCTGTCAGTAATAATATTTGAAGAAGTAAATTTTTTTCAGTAAAATGCTAAATGATTTTTTTTTAATTGTGCATTTATTGCACAAAAGCCAAATACACAAACACATACATACCATTTATAGATTTGAAGGCTGCAGTTTTGAAGAGGGTAGAAGCAAGGAACTATATCAAATTCTAATTTATTACCGTTGAGTAAGGTATTATTTTCAAAGATTATCCAATGTCAGAATAGCTAAATACATTCCTTTGTTTTGGGAACTACTTCTAGTTAGACTAAAAAGAGTGACATCAATATATTGCACATGTAAATGAGGTGTGTAAGAAAATGGAATAAATTTCAACTAGACGATATTTTATATTTTAGTTTTTATATAACTGCTGTGTAAAAAGGAGAAAATTCAGAAAGATACATGCACAAGAAAGAAGATATTAGAAGTTAGGAATTACATGAGTGATATGTGTTTGTGTGTGTGAATAATGCTCAGTCACTATGGGGAAAGTCATCCCATGTTCCTTTAAAAGTCCTGGTTGATGTCATTCAAGCATGCTAGTCGGAAAAGATAGAGAAATAGACAGGAAATGTACCATTTTTAAAGCTGCTTAAGAGTGCCTTCTAATGACTTCTTGGCAAAGATAAATAATTATAACCAACACCCTTCAAGGAGAATATTCACTAAGACATCACACATTAAACACTGAATTAATGTTTGTGCATGTATGTATTTAAACACAATACTAGATTTCATTCTGCAAGTCTATTTTCTTAATAGAAATGGTATTAACCAAATGATGCTGGTAAAAGGGTCAGAATATATTCATATGATAGATATAATTTCATCTTATATTAACTGATTTTATTACAAATTCTCACAATAACTTGTTTAATGAAGTGTGATTTGATAATACAACTCATCATATTGTAAAACAATATATAAAAGTATAATGATTATTTACATGTTACACCATGATTACATTTTTGAATTTTTAGTAATATAATAATTGCTGTGAATCATAAGAAATGTTAAAAGAGAAACAAGATATTAGCATCAAATTAGAGCAGTTTTTTAAATTGTAAAAAAGTTGAAAAGTAATCAGAAAGCAATAAAAATAAATAGAAAATATTAGCAAGAAAAAATAGCTTCAATAAAAAGGGATTTTAGAAATATTAAAATGCCAAATACAGGTCGGGGATACCAGAATCAAGCAGGTACAAAAATTCAAATACGTTATATTTAAGCATTATAACAGAAGACGGAAAGTGCGACACAGAGATCCAAAGGCGAATTGGCATGGCAAAGGAAGCATTCCAGAAGTTGAGTAAGGTATTAAGAAACAGAACAATTTCACTAGAAACTAGGAAGAGAGTACTGGATTGCTACGTGCTGTCCATCCTTCAATATGGTAGTGAATGCTGGACAATACCATCAAAGATGAAGGAAAAACTTGAAGCAACTGAAATGTGGTTCTACAGAAGGATGCTGCGAATATTATGAATCAAGCATGTGAGCAATGATGAGGTCTTGGAAATAATGGAAACAAAAAGGAAATTAATACTGAGCATCAGGAAGAGACAGCTGAAGTTCCTAGGACACGCAATGAGGAAGGAAGGCCTGGAGAACCTGATGCTAACAGCCCAGATAGAGGGAAAAAGAGACAGGGGAAAGCAATGGATAACATATTTGAAGAACCTAATCAGGTAGATGACAGAATGAGGATTGCATGGTGTAACAGGAGAAGGCGTGCTCGGAGCCATCAGGGATAGAGAGATGTGGAAAGCCATTATCGCCTATGTCCTAAAGGGACAGGGCACATAGAAGAAGAAGAAAGGAAAATAAACAAGAAAAGGAGATAGAGTGGCAATAATTGTTGGTGTTGTGAATGTAAACAGTAAAAAAAGATGTAAGACATGAATTCAGGTTAACTACTATCTTTAAATTTGATTAGTGGAAATGAGATAAAATAGATAATGCATTTCACCATTCAATACGTCATCAGATCTAAAGAAACAAAAGAGTGAAGAGTATGTATGTGTGTTTGTGTTTGTTTAAATAAATAATAAAACTTATTACTTTTTCCATAAGCTAACATTACTCATGTAAAAAGAAGAGAGAAGAAAGAGTGACTTTTAAAAAAGTTGTGGTTGTGACCTCGTCACCAAGTTGTGGTTCATTGGGGCAAGAAATAAAGATGGAATAGTGTTAAACAAATATATTACAAAGACAGTAGTACAAATATATTATACAGACAGTAGTACAAATATATTATACAGACAGTAGTACAAACATATACCAATGAGTGATTATTAGCATAACTGGCTGTCAGAGTTATCTGCTAGAATAGATTCTGCTTTACTCTCTCTGCCACTCTCTATACTCCTACTTCTACAAAGCAGAACTACTCCTTAAATAGATTGGACAAGTTCATGTGTCATATGGGTAAGTCCCCATAACAGCTGTTAATAACCATTCTTAGTTCAAATGAAAAGTTTTAAATTTTCCCCTCATCATTTAACATTCGTTTCAATGCTAGCATGGGTTGGAGGGAGTTTTTTTGATGCCTTCATAATTAAACCATCATGAAATATTGGAGCAAGTTTTGCAGCTGTATGCCCTTACTAACATCAATCAGTTTATGAGACTGGAAACTCACTGTTTTATCAAAGCACCATCTCTAGAAAGATTACCTATTAATGTTAGAGATTTCAGCCTACCCTTTTCTACACAGAGTAAGTGTAGAGGTCTTTATTTCAAAGGTTACTTTCTCTTAGACAAGTTGCCATCCAAAGCTAAAAACTCTTACCCAGCCTATTTTTCTCTAATGACCCCAGTTTTAGCTTTAGGTTAATGTCTTTACACCAGTGTTCTCATCCTTCTCTTACCCATTCTCCAACATCCACTGTGACCTGCTCCTCTTTCACTTTACTCTCCTTTTATGTAACCCCTTGCACACTAGTGGTGGTACTGCCTTGTTTGGGGTGAAATGATGAAAAAGTTGTCAACTTTATTGAGAAAATATTGACTTGCATAAGAAATTCTGACATAGTATATATATATAAGGTGGATGTGTGCTGTGGTTCAGTGGGTATCGACTCGGAACAAGAAATCAAAGAGCTGAGTTTGAATTCCAGTTGAGTTCATTGCATTCACATATGCACAAATGCCCTTGGGAAAGGTATGAATCCATCAATTCTCTCTCCAGTTATGGGTTAAATAGCAGGAAAGATTGAGTTCTATAGCCTTGGTTGGCAACCAGTCTACTGCAGAAATTAATGACAACTTACTGCAGGAAAATCTTCTGCCGAGTCAGTCATGCCTATTTCAAGACATGATCACCCAAGTGTTTATCACATATGGCTCTTAACTGACTGACTGATATATCTAAGGTAGATTAGTTTATAACAAAATAACAGTTGACAAACGATTTCCCAGTTTATGTTCAGTCGCAATTTATATTAATATTTAATGCAAATATATCTTGAAAATTTTCCTAAAATTGGTTACTTGATACCAATTTAAATGTGAAGACCATGAAGTTGCATAATAAAATGTGATATAGTGTATATAATCACCTCAGGTTATATATATCATTTCAGTTGATGAGACCTACTACCAGGTACATCTGCATAAATACATGTGCATACCTGCAAAGATATATATGCAGACATGTGCATACACAGACAGACAGAGAGAGAGAGAGAGAGAGAGAGGGAGAGAGTGTGTGCGTGTGTTTGTGTATTTATTTTTGTATGTCTGTATGTGTATTGTCCTGGAATAGGTCTTGTCAACTGACATACTTACCCATCTTATGATGATAGGTGACCATCAAGCTTATGCATCTCTGAAAAGATAAGCCTATAAAGATTGATATAGGCACAGACAGACAGAGTTGAATAAATCAGTGTATATAGAATTACTAGTATTTTTTATAGTATGGGCATTTACAGATATATTCTTGTACTGAATATTTTTATTTTATATAAACATATTTTTATGTTTCCTTGTTTGGCTCAGTGTATATGTATATATATTTGTGTACCTGTATATTTATAATTGTGTTTATATTTATAATGTGTGTGTGTGAGAGAGTATATTACTAAGAAATAAATCATATGGATGGATAGAGAGATAAATATGAACAGAATGAACATATACAGATTATAAATATAAATTTACATTGTCTAAAATAATTTGTTGTAATATGCATTTATAGAAAGGAAGACATCCCTCTATATATGTGTGTGTATGTATGTATATAGAATGACATGGTAATGTCTTTATGTGTTTATATATATATATATATATATATATATATATTGTCTACATAGACATCATTGTAGATATAAAGGATGTCATTAAATTCATAACAGTATAAGATTCATATATATATATATATATATATATATATATGAATCTATACTGTTATGAATTTAATGACATCTTTTATATATACAGTGATGTATATATAGACATAATTGAAATACAAGTTATGAATGTATGTTTATATTGTATACATATGTATATATTTATTTATATATTTGTGTATGCAATTGTATGTATGTTTTTGTATGTATGTTGACAAGAAAATTATCTATCTATCTATCTCTCTATATATATATAATATATATATATATGCAACCTAAGCAATAATGAAAAATATCTAGATCCTTCAAAGCTTCAAACAAATGGTGTAGCCCCACCATCCCTTTCCTTTGGAACTAACACAGCATATATAATCTTTGCTTGTTGAAAATCTCTTTGAAAAAGGGTCGATGTTCATGTAAAACAAAGAATATCCTGTCAGTGACACTTGCCACAAATGATATCAAGTCACCCAGGACTACAAATCCAATCATCACATGAAGATAGACACCTGACAACCACAATGTTGTTTCTACATCAACAAACATTCGCCTCCTATGCCAAGTAGGCAGGGGTTTTTAATCTGAAACACCCAAAATATACGTAGATGCCAAATTAACTCAAATATAAGTCGCCTCACTGGATCTAGTGTCATGCTTCCAAAAAGCTGGAACCCTTGTATATATACTCCCCTGAACTTTATCTTTCCAATGACAAGTATCTATTTTGTGACTCTTTGCTAAGATCATCATCTGACCTGACTTTGCGGATTTACAACAAAAACAAAGACAAGAGACAATATCTTCTTTGAAACCTGTCCTGATTTGTCAATGCTGTACCAAACACGAGTGACTGTAAGTACATGTAAAAAAAAGTAAATACTGAAAAAAACCCTTAAACTGCTAAGTTTTTTTCACTGAAAAATACATATAATATACTATAATATATATTTTAGAATACTGTCAACTTAACTGAAGCAACAATTATTATATTTCAGTTTTAACTTCCTTAATTTGTCTTTTAAAAATCTGTTAACGCACATGACAAAACACTATCTTTTTTTTTTATAATCATTTCACCCCAAGCAAGGCAGAGATGCCACTGGTGCACAGGGGGCTATAGTGAAAGAATAAAAAAAGGTACATGGGATGTTGAAGAAAAGATAAGAGATGGATGGGAATCAAGTCAATAAAAAAATGGCAATTGATATTGCATTTAAATTTTTGGAGATTGTAGCTATCAGGAAAGCAAGCAAATGGAAGTGAGTTCCATAAATGGGAAATGGAAGAAAGAAAACTGTTAGAGTAGAAGAGGCACTGACATTTAACTAGTTTGACAGTAAAATAAAATGGGTTGATTGGTTGGTTGTTGGTTTGTTTAACCAGTATATCAACCTTCTTCGGGTCATTTAGTGCTGAAAATCTTTTTTAAGTTCAAACTTTTCCATTAATTGAATGTTTTAGAATTGTGACCTGGTATTATATTTTTAAGTATAATCCTGTCTCTCTCAAGAAGGAGAGAACATTATCCATGCGAGTGTTCTTAAATATCTTTCATATTGTTGGTTTTTAAGTATCGCTTTCTAGTAGTAGCAAGGGCTCCACATTTCACAAGAATATGTTTGACTGTAGAAGATGTCTGGCATGTCAAACATTGTGGTGGTTGTTCTTGTTTGAGTATAAAGGAGTGAGTGAGGCTTGTGTGGTCGATACATAATCTGGATATAACAACTTGTTCTTTCCTTGACTTTCTAGTAACAGATCTCCACTCTCCCAGAGTAGGCTTCATTTGAAAGAGTTTGTTGTTCGTGCAATTATGTGCATTGTGGTACAGTGGATATCGGCTCGGAACGAGAAATCATGGAGCCGAGTTCGAATTCTAGTTGAATCCATTGTATTCACTTACACTCAAATACCCTTGGGAAAGGTATTAATCCGTCTCTTCCTTCCAGTTATGGGTTAAATAGCAGGACAGATTGGGTTCTATAGCCTTGGTCGGCAACCACTCTACCGCAGAAAGCAATGGTAACCTACTGCAGAATAATCTTCTGCCCAGTCAGTCATGTCTATTTCGAGACATGATCGCCCTAGCGTGTATCACGCATGGCACTTAACTGAATTATTCCAGTGCTGTTGTCATTTTGCGTAAAATCATTTGTTGATTTAACGTTTCAGGTCGGTACAAGGAATGTTGATATTATCAGAACTCAGGTTTAAGGTCAATTTGGCTGCCGAGTCTGCTCTTTCATTACCTCTCACTTTGATATGGCTTGGGATCCAATATATAATTATTTCTTTATGGCTAGAAAATGAGTCTAGTCTATTCAACAGCTTGGTGATTAGTGGGTTCTCAAACTTTTTATTACTGAGCGATGTTAGAACGGAGAGTGAGTCTGAAACAAAAAAACAAAAAACAAAAGGGACCTTAATGCCAATCTAGCACAAGTAATACATGTGGTTGAGATACTGGGGAAAAATGCTCATCAGAGCAGTTGCCATGAAAAGACAGATGGAAGCCTCATAATGTTGATGAGAAAGTGACTGAAGGTGGGCTTTGTGTGCCCTATTCCTTTAAAATGTGACTGATTGTGGTGCTCTACAACTTTGTATCTCTTTGCAGCATTAGTTCTTTTATATTCACCACTCCCAGTTCTACAATCTATTTGCACAAGCTTGTTAAGTATGTCACTTACTGTTTCAAAATCTCTCTTTCATTCAGTATGTCTCATAGATGTTTCAAATTTGCCAAACCCTCTTTTTCATTCAGGCAGTTAAGTGCCATACGTGATACATGCTTTGGGTGATCATGTCTCAAAAGAGACATGACTGACTGGGCAGAAGATTATCCTGCAGTAGGTTGCCATTGCTTTCTGTGGTAGACTGATTGCCAACCAAGGCTATAGAACCCAATCTGTCCTATTATTTAACCCATAACTGGAAAGAAGAGACAGATTAATACCTTTCCCAAGGGTATTTGTGCATAAGTGAATGCAAGGAATTCAACTGGAATTCTAACTGGGCTCCCTGATTTGTCGTTCTGAGTCGATATCCCCTGCACCACAATGCACATACCACAGCTTTCTCATTATATGTCCATAATATTTCAACTTTCTAATTCTAAGTATAAAAATTCTTTATATTTGGATTTTTTCTGAAACTTCCTCATTATTTGCATGCTTCATCCATGATATTCTCATATTTTTTTTATAGCCTTAAATCTTCTCTTCCCCTGTGAGGAACTTAAAATTTACATAATGTTCACTCTGGGGGCTATTTGAGTTAAATGGTTATGTTTGGAGGCAGATTGTATGGCAGAATAAGATAATGATTTAGCCTAGATTTGAACAAGTTCTGATTGTAGTGATCAGGGAAATTTCTTCTTGGGAGCTGATTCCAGAGAACTGTGGTTTTCAGGAAGAAGCTGTTCAAGTGGAACTTACTCCTCATCAATAGAATATGGAAGAAATATAGGTAGTTTGCTACAATGTGGCAGGGTGAGATCCTTGCTGTGAATATTAGAACTGGTGGGACCAAGAAATGTAGTTCATTTGAACGCATTCTATGAAAATAGTGATAGAGTAGCAAAAAGCTTGCCACATCTCACCTTTGAGAAGAGGGCAGAGAATAATTTGTCACTCACAAAGACACAAAAGATGCTTTTGGACTATCAAGGCTGGAGAGTGTGGTTTATGCAGCTCCTACCCAAATATTACAAAAGTACTCCATTTTTGGCCTGATCTGGTTCTTGCAATGTAGAGAATAGCATGTGGAGTCAGATATTTTAAAAACAGGAAAATTTTGTTAGAAACAAAAATAAATAGTGACGCATCATCCTTATCAACATATTTTTCATATCCTATCATATACACTTATGTTCATATCACAGAAATCATTTACTCTCTATATTGAGTGGCTTTCAAGCCTTGTATTACATGAACTTCAGACTAGAAGTTATCATATGACTCATTTTATATAAATAGATACTTAATATCAGTTTTCACTTTTTCTAAATCAAATAAAAGTCATTCTGGCAAATATCAAAGATGAAAGAGACAGAGGAAGGCAAATAATAATTCTGAAGATCAAACAATAAAAAAACAGATCAAAATTCATTTAATAACTGCATGTCACATGATAAAATTATACACTTCTAGTCTAGACAAAATATAAGTCAAAGTTTTAGAAACAAAGATATTTTAAAAAGTGGGCTCAGAGAATTTAACATTCACAGGACATATCAAAGATAAAAGAGACAGAGGACGGCAGTGGGTTACTTACCAGACGCAACTGTGTAAATGAATAGTAGAATGTGAGATGAAAGGGATGTCAAAGGAGCAAGTGATGCTAAGAGCTACAAGGTACAGGATGTTGTGGAGAGCCATGATTACTAACATCCTGAAGAATAGAAAAATATAAATGCAAATACAATATGGTCTTATTATTATTTAGCTTATAAGTGTCAAAATTATCAACTATTTGAATAACTATTTTGAAAATAATTGCAAAACAGAGAATCGATTTTATGGTATTGTTCACCCAATATCGAAATCTCAACTTATTTATAAATGGAACTTTGTGTGTGTGTGTGTGTGTGTCTGTTACCTATAGACTCCAAAACGGCTGAACCGATTTTCTTGAAAATTTACACAGTTGTACTATAAGCCTCTGCGAGTGTTCTTAGCTAGGTTTTGTGTTGTACTCCCGATAAATATCGAAAATTGATAATTGAAAAAATCGAGTTATAGTAGGAGTGGTCTGATTTTAATCAAATTTGATACACTCATAGACAAAGTCATAAGAAACGATAAGTGTCAAGGTTGCAGTTCTTACAATAGTGCAGAAAATCAATAATATATATATATATATACATATATATAAAAGGCAAGATATTTGTGTGTGTGTCTGTTTATCTGCCTGTATGTCGGTATTGTTTTTCAGCCTTTTTATTTTAGGTTTTACTTCGAGTTTGGTTCTAAGTGGTATAATTGTAGTTCTTAGTCTCAGTCATGATACCAGTTACTCAGAGGACTTATTTAGCCGTCAAAATTCAGTTTACGATGAAAAAAAATTATTTGATATCAATACCAGGAAATCAAAATTTGACTTATATCCATTCATTTTTCTTTCAGTCTACGGTTTTGCTTTAACTGGAAACAACTATTGCTTTTTAGTCTTTTGTGCCAATGTCCAAAGAGTCTGAGCTCCAGGATCATGAATTAGTTTTAAAGCTTTCATTACACCCGAGCAACGCTGGGCTATACTGCTAGTAAATCCTAAAAGCAACTCAGGGAAGAGTGTTAATGAATGTGATTGTTGTAAGGGCATAAAAGGAGGATTTGAGAGGTGCATATTATGAGGATATCTAGGATAGATAACAGTTGATCCTTGACTTGTTAAGATTAAGGTTGCAGTAATTGTTCCACAAAGTAATAGATTTGAGAAAGATGCTGTCTGGGTGGAGATTCCTCCTTATCAATGGATACAAAAGAAATAAGGATGTATCAAGTCTGTGCTTGTGGCATAGTGGATCTTATATGTGAAAATCTGGACTAGTGTAATTAGGTAGTTGAATGAATTTGAGTTTTGGTTTTGTTTAACAGCATATCAACCTCTGAGGGTTATTTAATGCCTAAAAGGTGGGTTTTAAAGTATTTTTTTTAATGTTCAGTTATAGTGAGAAGGTTGATTTAGTCAGCTTTTAATGAAATTTTTTTTTTCTTTTTTATTTTAGAAAGCTGAAAATGGCTTCTATTTCTGTATTCAAAAATGTTTTACTGAGAATTTCTTCCTTCCAAAATGTATTGTTGGTAATATTTTTCCTTCAAAAATGTATATTTTTCTATAAAGGTTTATTTTTATGTATACATTTCTATAAAAGTGTATTTTTATACTTTCATAATGTTTTAACCCAAGGTTGGGGGTTAACTATTTACCCATAGCTGGGACACTAACAGGTGCTACCACTCCGGGTCAGGGTGGACCTGGGAACAACAGCAATTAAAAGATGGTTCCATGCTCCTCACAACCTTCCAATTAGAGGCCTTGCTGCCAGATACAGTTTACTGTCATGCCCAGGATCATTGAATAAATTTAAAAATAAAATATTAATATATCAGTAAGCTTTTTAAAATTTAAAAATAAATAAATTGTAAAAATTTCTAATCAATGATAAAACATGCAGAATTTATTTTTTTGTTACATGAAAATTCCCTGAGACAAAAGTTAGAAAAGGTTTCTGGGATTATTGATAGCAAAGCAACAGGACATAAATATTTTATAAGAATGTTTATTGTTGGGGATGTGTGGGTGGTGTAATGGTTAGTCACTAGAAATAAGAAATTAGAGAGAACAGTGTTCAAATTCCAGTCAAGTTATTTAAATTATTTAAGTTATTTAAATTCATATTTAAATTATTAATTATTAAGTTATTTTAAGTTATTTAAATTATTTAAGTTATTTAAATTCATATTTGCACAAATACCCTTAAAAAAGATATGAATCACTTATCCTTCCAGCTATGGGCTAAATAGTAGAGCAGACTGAGCTCTCCTTTTTTTAATTAGTAACCAATCTTAGATAAGGGAAACTGAAATTTTCTAAATCTTGGTACATCGAACTTGTCAGTATGGGAACAGTGTTACCTAAAAGAAAAAAAAAAACAGAAAAAAAACCAGAAAAAAACCAACTACTCCTAACAGTACAGAGGTTGAGTATGAGGTCAATCACCCCTCTCTATGGAACAATCAGTTAAACAAACCTCACCAAGTGGTTTTATGTACACCAGGCAGATAGCTACATATATCTATTGTTGTCAACAATGAATAAACGTTTTAAAGGCCTGATAATACTATTCACTTTTAAGTCTTGTGTGTAGTGGACATGGCCTATGTAAATGTAAAAATTTTGTATGTAAGTTACCTAGTGCCTCAGGACTAATTAAATACCTGTAGGTGGGTGTGAAAAATCTGCATAACCGACTGAGGCAGACATAAAAATGGGCAGATATTGTCTTTGGGAAGTATCTTGGTGGACAAGATGTGTGGTAGAATGACAAAGAATACATTTCAACAAGTCAACTGTGAAGTTCAAGGACAAAAACTTGGCAGTGAAGAACATGAAACAGATTACAACAGACATATTGCTAAATTGTGTAGTTTATAAGAATATTAAATCTTTTTGTAGAAAGAAAATCAAGTCTGTCAAGAAAATATCTATCCATTTTGAATACGTGGTTAATTGTCCTTGATGTAACTTGGCAACTAATCAAAGGAGACCTAATGCACAAGCATGAACATATACTCACTTATCAAGTTATGCAATCAGCATGAAGATTTGCTTAAATATTGGTCAACAGTCTGTAGAAGAATATGGGGGAGTATGATTAAGTAAGTAAAACATTAGGAGCAATACTTCAAACTTTACTGAGAATCTGTTAAAAGCAATTCACTCAAAAAACACTGATAAATAAAGAATATGTGCAAGAAGAAATCAACTGAAATTTGGGGTTTCCACAGATTGACAGTAATTTCAAATACACTCCTGATCAAAAATTTAAGACCACTTAAAAATCTTTAAAAAAAGAAATTTTTTTTTTATGGATAGATTTTAAACTCCTCCCACTTAAGGTTACCAATACTACAATCTAAAAGCTTATGGAAACAAAAAGCTACATTCCAAACATTCTATTTAGAAATTTACATTTTTATAAAATGAGGCAATTTACACATGATCAAAATTATAAGACCAGGGGTATAAATTGTTAGATCTATGGCAATTCCAATGTTTTTAGTTCAGTTAGAGATTAGCAATCACTGCGTATAGGTGTTACCATGCCTAAAGCAAGCAAACTTACCAAAGTTGAGCGTTCTCGAATTCTAGAATTCCATAAGCAAGGTTTGTCACAACAGGCGATCGCAGCTAAGGTAAATCGCAGTAACACTGTGATTTGGAACTTTCTAAAGAACAGTGAGAATTATGGAAAAGCAAAATACTCTGGTAGGCCCCAAAAAATTTCTCCTGCATTGAGTAGGAGAATAAGACGGGTTGTTATGAAAGATGGGGGACTTTCTTCTAGTCAAATTAAGGCAGTCACAGATGCTGATTGCAGTCCCGTAACCATCAGACGACACTTAAGACAAAAAGGCACGGTAAATAAAAAGCGTAAACAAATTCCTTGGCTGCTTCCACATCACAAGTTGGGCCGCTTAAAGTTTGGTCATGAATACCAAACATGGGCCATTGAGAAATGGAAGAAAGTCCTGTTTTCTGATGAGAAAAAATTCAATCTCGATGGTCCTGATGGCTTCCAACGATATTGGTATAACAAAAACATACCTCCTGAAATTTTCTCTGCATGTCATAGTGGTGGAGGGTCCCTAATGGTATGGGGTGCCTTTTCTTACACAGGGATGATGGAGCTCCAGGTGATGCAGGGTCGTCAGAGAGCAGCTGGTTGTGTTAACATGATACAAAAAGCATCTTTGATGACAGAGGGCCATCGTTTGTGTGGATGGATGGTTATTCTGACAGGATAATGCTTCAATCCATTTGCAAGACGGACCTTGACCTTTCTACAAGAAAATGGGTCCATCTCTTGGGACATCCTGCATGCTCACCGAACTTGAACCCAATTGAAAATGTTTGGGGATGGATGACAAGAGATGTTTATCGAAATGGCAAACAATATTCAACAAAAAATGAACTTTGTGAAGCCATCTTCAGAAGCTGGAGCAACATCCCCCGCACCTTAATGGAAACGCTTATTTCTAGCATGCCCGACAGAATTTTTGAAGTCATCAAAAGCAGTGGAGGTAGACTTCATTATTAAATTTTGTTGTTGAATATTTTCATACACTTTTTGTACAATTTCGTAGAATTTTTGTCTCTGGTCTTATAATTTTGATCATGTATAAATCGCCTCATTTTATAAAAATGTAAATTTCTAAATAAAATGTTTGGAATGTAGCTTTTAGTTTCCACAACCTTTTAGATTGTAGTATTGGTAACTTTAAGTGGAAGGAGTTTAAAATCTATCTGTAAAAAAAAATTTCTTTTTAAAGATTTTTAAGTGGTCTTAAATTTTTGATCGGGAGTGTATCTTAAATATCAAGACTTCATAAATAATGCAAGATTTTTTTTCTTTTTCACAAAACATTGCATCAGTGTCCACTACACAATTTAGATTTCTTTTCCTACAAAGCTGATGTTAATGTTGAATGGAAGTATACTTCTATTTAAGAATAATGCAGTGAAATAGTTGATTCTGAACCAAACCCCAAAGATGACTTCAAATAACTTTTTTTTGTGCAAAGGATAAATGTGTAACTTTCCAAGAGGAACACATTAAAGGAAACAGACTTTCCCAAAAATATTCAGAATGTAAAAATTAATAATTTACTATAGTCAATAAGAAAATTAAAGAGAAAAATAGGTTGTTCAAAAAGGAACTTTTTACTAGTATTTTAAAAAGTTACAAAATGAAAATATTAAACAGTAAACATGAATTATTTTCTTAAACAGTTTTGTCAGATTTAGAATGATATGTGGATCTTATGCATGATGTCCAACTCATTTAGAATTGTGTAAATTCTCAGCTAAATACAAATATTTTCTCAGATCAATGATTAAAGAAAACAACCTTTCATCAGAACCTATAGACGAGTGCTGCAAAATCAGAAAGAGCATTAGTAAATAACAAAACCACATCAGTTGAACAATTCAAATAGCAACACCAAAAACTGGATAACATATCTAACAAGAAGAAAGAAATAACAATATAATAAGGATGTTAAATTTACACACTACCTTAAAAAATATTGGGAAAGAAACTCCCCTCAATACGGGAAAGAATGATAACAGTTACTGAACTTGAGAAAGAAATAATGACATAACTGTTGTAGAGGAACATCCTATCCTACCCTGTAATAGATATGGTCTAGTCTATAAAAGACTGTGACTAGAGCAAACTGGGGGGCATACATCAGCATATGTCACTAGACAGACGCATGAGACATTTTCTACTTGATCATTCTTGTATGTCTATAGGTTTATCGTACTGTTGTATAATAAATCTCTTCTAATCTATCTTCAGTGTTAAGTATTATTCTTACACTATTCTTTTCTCTGATATTCCTCCCCGAGATATATCAATAATCAAGATGTTGACAATACATATTACTTCAAACAAATTAGGAAGGAAACTCTCATCAATACAAAAAAGAACAATAATAATTACAAAACTGAGTTTGTGTAAATAATGACATAATAAAGTGATTGACATTCCACACTACTTCAAACAAAAGGTTAGAAAGAAAACTCCCATCAATACTGGAAAGAACAGTAATAGTTACTGAACTTGAGAAGAGAAACTAATAAAAAATTCAAGATGTGAATGTTCCGCCCTACTCCAAACAAAGGGTTAGGAAGGAAACTCCCATTAATGCTGGAAAGAACGATAACAGTGATTTTGAGAAAAGAAAATAATGACATAATCAAGATGTTAATGTTCCACAATACTTCAAACAAAAGGTTAGGAAGGAAAATGCCATCAATACTAGAAAGAAAGACAGCAGTTAGTGAACTTGAGAATAGAAAATAATGACATAATCAAGATGTTAACGTTTCACACTACTCCAAACAATTGGTTAGGAAGGAAACTCCCATTAATACTGGAAAGAATAACAGTTAATGAACTTGAGAAAAGAAAATATGACATAATCAAGATGTTAATATTTCACAATAATTCAAACTAAAGATTAGGAAGGAAACTGCCATCAATATTGGAAAGAATGATAATGGACTTGTGTAATTTCCTGAAAAAATGTTTTAAGAAAAAGTTTTTATAAATTTCATCTGCCCATTCAATGAAAGACAAATGTTTTCAGTATGGAGACAGCTATTTTTACCCTTATTCTTACCAAGGTGTCATTTCCTGGTGTAGACTACTCTTCCATTGATACTAAATTATATTTCTAACCAGACCTTACAAGATATGAAGAAAACAGTTCTTTATAATGCAAATATAACTTGATCATTTAGAGACTGACTGTAAATTTAGAGGTTTTAAATTTTATCATGATTTTCAGGTGCAACAGTGTTTCTGCATTTAAAAAAGAATAGTTTAAATAAAACAATTTTATAAATTTCAATTGAAAGTAGCACTGGTTGTTCAGTCAATGAATGCTGAATGTTTCTTTATAAGAAAATAGTTTAAATTCAGAAACACTGTTGAACCTAACAATCAAAATAAAATTTAAAGCCTCTAAATTGTCAGTCATACACTTAATGATCAAGCTATACTTGCAGTATGATGAATGGTTTTCTTCATACCAAATTTACAATTAAGCTCTAGGGTATCAGGCACACAAATGTGTAGATCAATTTCAAATGCTTGGTTGATTGCCTCTGGCTCACTAGTTTACTAAACTTAGACTGACCATAAAAACAAGTTAATTCTTAAAGCCTCTCAAACAGATAACATGAAAAAAATTGATTTATGTCTTATGAATTGATGTTGATATGTCCTAGTCAGCTTCAGCTTAGAAGGCGTGTGACAGAAATGTAATCAGCTGAACATTTTGGGCCTTTTCCCAAGTCCAATACAACCAATAATTCATACTTCAATATATCCAAGACTCACAACTGCATAATCCATCAAGTTTTGTAGGATTATATTATTTTCCAGATTGTTTTCATCAAAAGTGTGTTCCAAATGTTTTCTTTGTGCTGAATGGACCCTATTTTAAAAAAAAAAAAAAACTCTGATCAGTAGAAGATAATTTGTAGGAAAAACTTTTTAATATTTAATTTAGGGTAATTTTGAAAAAAATTGTGTAAGACTTACTTTTGATAAGCAATGCTTAATTTTTTTAATTATAAAATAAAACCTGTTTTTTCACATCTCAAAGAGAAAATGACATAATCCAGATGTTGACGCTCTACACTACTTCAAATAAAAGTTTAGACTGGAAAGAGTAATAACAGCTACTGGACTTCAGAAAACTATTTTCCTGAAAAATTGTTTTAAAAAAAATTTTTAACTGGGAGAGAAAATAAAGACATAATCAAAATGTTGAAATTCTACACTGCTTCAAATAAACAGTTAGGAAAGAAAGCCCATGGCAATACTGGAAAGAGCAATAACAGCTACTGGATTTGAGAAAAACGTTTTCCTGAGAAATTGTTTTAATAGAAAGATTTGATAAAATTCAATTGAAAGTCACACTGGTTGTTGGATCAGTGAATGCTGAAAGTTTTTTGATAAGGGAATGGCTAATTTTTCTATAACCATTACCATTACTTTTAGCAAAATTAAAAAAAAAACATCTAATGAAATTATTTACTGCAGAATGTTTGATTTCATTGGCCAACATTTAAAGAGAAATTGGGAGTTTTTATTATTTTTAAAAATTTTGCTTCAGTGCTATGACATCAGTTTCTACTCTTAAATCTTAACCTAATTATTGCATTTATTCCAAATTATTAGAAAAAAAAAGATAATTTTCATGAAATGACTAACCTTGACAATAAAAATACAAACAAGTTTTTTCATTTATTTTCTGATTTTGTGATATATATTTTCTTTTTATATCACTTTTATATTTTTCTTTCTTGTTTCATTTAAATTGAATTTTTTGAAATGTGTACTGTACAAAAACTAAAAATTATTTCAATAATCTTTTTTATATTCTAAATTCCTATTAAATACTATAATGTTTGAATTTTATTTTCATCAAATCTAGTCTAAGTTCCAGCTTTTTCCGGGTGATTAAAATTTTGAACTGAACACTTTATTTCATACACTGGGATAGATTGTTCCAGTTCCATGCTGCTTCTGGATGTCTCAGTATTAGTCAACTCAACTATCCAAGGTTTTGTTCAATTCTGTTGGAGCCAGTTATTGAACTAACAACTCTTTGGGTCAAGTCACTGGATTTAGCCAATGCTTTTGTTCACTGAGCCATATGTATGTGAGGACATCAGTGTTGAATTTATTTTTGAACTTATAAACTTAATGTCTCAGTAACCATTCCACTTGAAGTCAGTTACAATTTTTGTTGTCATTATTGTTTTTCTCTAGCACTCCATATAACTGGTTCTCATACTATATTCATTTCTATGCTTGATCAGCTTAGGAGATATTTGTGGGCTAGGATAAAACACTTCTGAATATTTTGGTTATCTCCATGGCATGACTTATGGAATGAGAACAATCTACCCTAGTGATCAAAATACAGGGTTCAGTTCAAAATTCCAATCACCTGAAGAAGGTCACACCATACAACAGTTGAAACGTTTTGATTATGTCAATAAAGATGAGGACAACAGTCTGAACAATGTAAATACCTCATCTCAGAAATATAGACAAATACTAAATTTTTTATCAATACTTTTTTTTTTTTAATCATTTCACCCCAAGCAAGGCATTCCACTGCCACTGTTGCGCTTGGGGCTACATAGGGGAGGTAAATAGGAAGTGTGGTTAGATATAGGAAATGTCAGAAGTGGGGGTGATAGATAGTTGGGTGGGTGGGAAGAGTGTTTGAAAGAATGGAAGTTAGTTTGTTAGGAGGTGTCTATTGACCTTACATTTAAACTCCTGGAGATTGTAGCCATCGGGGAAGCAGTCATGTGGAAGAGAATTCCACAGTCGGGAAGTGCGAGAAAAGAAACTGTTGGAGTAGAAGTTGCGGTTGCATTTTATCGGTTTCACTGTAAAAGGGTGGGATCTAGTTGCTAATCTAGTATCTCGTGCAAATTCGAACCTAGGGGGCACCAGTGATCTAAGTTTATCGGAGTAGAAGCCGTGAAAGTATTTATAGAAGAGACACAGGGAAGCCATGTCACTCCGGTGAGAGAGAGACTGCAGGCTGTCTGCTAAGTCGGTATCGATCACATTACAGACCCTTCGCTGTACCTTGTCTAGAAGCCCAAGGAGAATAGCAGGGGTACCCGACCAGATATGGCAACAGTATTCAATGCACGGGCGGATGGTAGATTTATAAATGTGCAGGATAGATTCAGACGGAAAAAACCTCTGGGCCCTTCACAGAGAACCGACTTTCATAGCAGTGGATTTAGCAATGGATTCGATATAGTCATTCCACTTGAAGTCCGCTGAAAGTGTGACACCAAGGAGGCGTAGTGTTTTACTCTCTGGGAAGCAAGCCTGGTCTATGCTAATAGGAGGTAGATGCGATTGTCTATGATGATTAATTGATAGTAGCTTCATTTTAGAAGCATTAAGCTCGGCTGCAAGGTTAGCTTTGTCGCCCACACCAGATTTTTGGTCGAGGCGAGAATAAACTGTGGTGTCATCGGTGTACATACCTACTTGGGATCTTATGAAAGAATTTAAAAAACTTTGTTTTTAATCCTTGCCAGTTTTTGATAACCTTGACTGAGGTCAGTTCTTATGATTTTTGTCAAACTTTTTACACAAGAAAAAGATTTGTTCATATTTTTCAATGTATGCACTTTGAATACAACTGATTGGCTGGAGTGAGTAAGTAATAATAAAGTAGTAAAATGTGTTTATGCACTTTTCATCTCAGCTGAGATTTTTTTATAATCATATTGCCCCAAGTAAGGCATTTTACTGCCACTGTTTTGCAGGGGGTTACATAGGAGGAAAGTTATGAGAAAGAGTGACAGGTTATAGGAGGTGTCAGGAAGTGGGTAAGAGAAGGATGACTGTGCCCATAAAGTGAGAGATCAGTTTATATATTGATTGTAATGAAAAGTGATCCCCCACTTTATGTCCACATTATAGTCATATCGACATTTTTTTTTATCATCATATTGTCCCAAGCAAGGTATTTTACTGCCACTGTTTTGCAAGGGGTTACATAGGAGGAAAGTTATAAGAAAGAGTGACAAGTTATAGGGGTGTCAGGAAGTGGGTAAGAGAAGGATGAGAATACTGATGAGAGTGGAGTGGACAAAGAAAGGAGCATGAGAGAGAGGATGCAGGTTAGTGAGATAGGAGATGACTGTTGACTTTACATTTAAATTCTTGGAGATTGTAACTGTCGGGAAAACAAGTAAATGGAAGAAACAGTAAAGCAAAACATTGCAGACATAAAACACTGTATTTTCAAAATCACAGAAGACTCAATAAAAGAACAAGCACCATTTATTTGTGGAACAATGAAAGTGAAACAAATGGTACAGAAATCATGGAAGGTGATAAAAGAGCAAACCAAAAATACAAAAAAATACAAATATAATACAAGTAGAATGTTATAATTTCTCATCACAATAACTAGTGATTTTTAAAGCGTTTCAACTGATGTCTTGTAAAAACAAAAATAATAAGCTATTTTTTTCAAATTTAGAATAGCTAAACAATTCTCTGCAATTCACATTAGTGCCTGATGTAAAAATTTAAAGATCTTAAATTTTACAAAGGTGGAAACAAACAAGATTTTTCTTTAATACATTTCTCTTTGTAGATTTGGAAGTAAATAGAGCTGTCCAGACACCAATTTTCATTTTTCCATTGTTTTAAAGATTTGTAATTTATCAGATTAAGAAAAAGCAAAATGGTGCTAACTTAAGAAAAATTTGTGACTCAATATTTCATTATGAGAAACCTTTTCAACAATTCAATTTACTCTTTGATAAATATGGGCTTTATAACATCATCTAAATATTGTTTTAATACAGGGTGCCCCTAAAGTCTGGACACATAGGAAATCTCATTAACTATATATATATATATATATATATATATATATATATATATATATTTTACCTTCACAGATTAAACATAGTTTTGTTGAAGTATGAAAGAATTGATTTCTTTTTCTGGGGTATGCTATAGGAAGAAGTGTACTCAATGAAAATCACTGATGCAACGCACTTGATTGAACGCATAAAAAATGTGCCAAAATTGAAGACAATGTGAATTCATTGCATCAAATTTACATAAATCTTGCAAAGCACATCAACTTTTGCTTCACAAATAATAGAAATCATATTGAAGATTTTATTTGTTAATATTCAAATTCAATAAAAGGTTGTCAAAAATTTCATTTTTTGAAAATGTTCCTTTTCGCCTATGTATCCAGTAATTGGGGACACACTGTATAATGTTTCTTCAGAAAAAAAACATAACTATTGCTTTCTTTAAATTTCTTTATTATCTTAGAATTGCCATGTATTCTTAGGAAAGGTAGTGAAAGGGTTCTCCCATTGTGCCCAAGATGGTTTAGGACTCAGTGTTTTCCTTTTCTTAAACTGGTTGTCATACAGGCCTGCAAATTTCAGTCCACCTCACTATAAAGAAGAAGTGATAAATTCATATCTTTTCCAAGGACTAGACTGGAATTTGAACTTAGAACATTGGTTCAATTTTCTGCATTGGCAACTGTTATACCATCTGCACATCCATGAAAATAATTTTTTCTACAAGCATTTTGATGGCAACTGCTCTGATGAACTTATTTCCCTGGTACCCCAACCACATGTATTTACTTGTGTTACTAGAGTGGCATCAAGGTACCATCCTTTTACCATGAAAATAGTTAAATATAACCGTACTCTTCTACTCTAACAGCTTCTTTTCTCTCACTTCTCATTTGTAAAATTCACTTTCATTTGCTTGCTTCCCTGATAGCAACAATCTCCAAAAAGTTCAATGTCAATTGCCATCATTTATCTACATGATTCCCATCCATTTCTTATGTTTTCTTTGACATCCTCTGTACCATTTTTATTCTCTCACTGTAATCACTTGTGCACAAGTGACATTTTTGCCTTGTTTGGCGTGAAATAATTATAAAAAAAGAAAAACAATGTTTATAGCGATTCTACTGATTTTGTTCTAAAGAATTTCAGATTTTCATTTATAATTAGATTAAAGATAAGATAGAATATTAGTGGTATACTTCCATTCAAAATCTCTTGAAAAGTTCTCTTTTGGATCCTTTGAAGAATTATAGACTTTACTTTGAATCAATTTTTTTATTTCCATGTATTTTGTAATGTTACTGAAAATGAAAAATAAAGATGTTAAAACAGGATCTTGTTCAATAAACTGAGTGACTTTAGCAGAAAAATATTTATGGAAGAGAAATTTTAAATAACTTGAATGACATGGAAAAGAAAATACAGGAACTCCTACAGAAGGTAGCAAGAGAAAGCAAGAAAGACTGCACATAAGCTTCAAGAAAACCGATGGTAATCAGCAAAAAGAAGACCTCCAAAATACCAACTGTAAGTCAGGGAAACTAAAATAAAACAAGTAAAGAAATTTAAATACCTGGAAAATGTTCTGATAGAGGATGAAAATGGTGACACTGAGATCCAAAGATGCTCTGACATTACCAAGGATACATTTCAGAATCTAACCAGAGTACTAAGAAACAGGAAAATCTCATTGGAAACAAGGAAAAGAGTGCTGGACTTTCTTTCTCTATGGCAGCAAATGTTGGACAATCTCTACAAAGATGAAGGAGAGGCTCAAGACAGCAGCAATGTGGTTCTACAGAAGGATGCTGAGGATACCGTGGACCGAGCACATGAAAAAGGACAAGATGTTGGAGAGGATGCAAATGAGAAGAAAACTCATGTTTAACATCAAGAAGAGACAGTTGAGGTTCTTGGGACATGTAATGAGGAAGGGGAGTCTGGAGAATCTTATACTCACAGGACTGATAGAAGAAAAGAGAGACAGAGTAAAAAGGCATGATACATATTTGATGAGCTTGAGCAAATGAATAAGCACAGCAGGGTTTGTGAGAGATACCAAGAGGGAAAATATTAAGATTGACAAGGGACAGGAGCAAATACAAGTCCATGATCACCTCTGTAATGAAGGAACATAACACATGTAGATGAATGCCAAATGGTTAAATCTACTTTGGAAAGAATGGAGACAAGCTACTGTCACTACTTAGAACACATTCATTAAGCTGAGCTATTGGAGTCTAATATCTTCAGAAATTTGTTAGCCAAGGATGATGAGTTCAATCCTAGGTATGACCACAAGGGTCAGCATAGTTAACAAATGACATTTACTAGACTGAACTAATGAACTTTGAGTAGGGACATAAAATCAGAAGGACATTATAAAAAATGATAACATCTAAGGGAACTAAGTCTTCATTTTAACATAATATGTTAACTATTATTTTTAACAATTGTAACAGACTGAATCTTCCATACAAAGGGATTAACATGAAGTGATTTAAAAATTGTCAGATATGGAGTTGTGAAAAAATTGCAATGTGAATTTTTTGAGACAGCCTATAATATATGTAAATAAAAAGAAAGATTCTAATCTTATCTGTTCTTAATTTAATGAAACCTTGAAACTCAGTCCTGTAATTCTGTTGGGTCATAAAGTTCAAGGAAACAGGTAGGAAAAAAAAGGAATTTCTCAACAGAACTAGATGCAATATACCCATGACAATGAATGAATTTAAGAAGTGAAAAATCTAACTCAAGCAGATAAAAAAATATACTCCATCATTTATAGAAATGTTTCTATTCAAAACAAAAACGTTTATTAAAATATATAAATTGTCTATTTCAAGAGCTACTGTTTAAATTTTACAGATTACATTTCTTTTATGTGCCATGTTCCTTTTGGACAAGTCAATCATGGCCCTCCTTGATTTTTTTTAGTTTGTAGCTCTCAGCAATCTCTTTTTACTGTTTTTTCCATTTCCTTGTTCTGACATCCATTTACAAAGGTTTGTTAGGGATGTTATTCTCTACTTCTCTCTGCTATCTAAATGCAGTGTATTTAGGCCTCATTTGAATACATATGGAGACCTACAAAACCTCACTCACAGCTCATTGATAATACAAATATAATAGGCTCCTCCACAAATGCAAAAGGCTAAAAATAATGAAAGCACTCTTAATAAAAAAAAAGCTGGCACCCAATAATATCAACTATAGACATGGTGACAATATGCTGACCATGTTTTGAAAATAAAACATACTTATAACTCTAGATATATACATAAAACGTTTATTTATTAAAATATACAAATTGTCTATCTCAAGAGTTACTGTATAAATTTTACAGATTACACTTCTTTTATGTGCCATTTTCCTTCTGGACCAGTAAATCATGGCTCTCCTTGATTTCTTTTAGTTTGTAGCTCTCAGTAATCTCTTTTTACTATTATTTCCATTCCCTTCTTACATATATATATATATATATATATATATATATGTCATTCGTTCGGTTGAAAGTAAAAATAAAACACATTCTTGATAATGGCTAAAAGTATAACCGAAAGTGCTTGGACATACAGAATAAATAGATAGAGTTTGGTAGGTCTCCATGTATGTTTAAATGAAATCAAATTGAGCTCTTCTCTGAGATTTGCAGCAGGAATCTTTGTATCAATTTTGTAGTCATGTGGCCAATATAATTATTTATGAAATTGGGTGAATCAAGAACGCAGTTCTGCAAATATGTAAATTTGTAAATAATATTGGTTCACTGTAGTTGAGATATTGCAAATGAATTGTTATTTTTGATGATAAGGTTAGCAGTTTTAAATTTGGTGTAATAGATAATTAATTTAATTTTGAAGTCAACAGGAGTTTCAAATTTTTGGAAGATATTTTGAAGTGACTAGAAGACTCACATTGCATCTCTCAGA
Organism: Ascarosepion bandense; assembly: GCA_037127315.1. Classification (NCBI taxonomy): domain Eukaryota; kingdom Metazoa; phylum Mollusca; class Cephalopoda; order Sepiida; family Sepiidae; genus Ascarosepion; species Ascarosepion bandense. The sequence continues at coordinate 4,912,070 of JBBBDQ010000242.1, forward strand.
CCAGAGCTCAATTTGATCTCATTTAAACAAACATGGAGATCTAATAAACCCTATCCCCAACATACTTGTTGATGATACAAATATCATAGCATCATCTACATACAAAAAAAAAAGGCTAAAATTAACGGAAGAATTATTAATCAAAAATATTCAACTCCCACTGACTTAAACAAAAAGATAGCTTAATTATCTATTACACAAAATTGAAAACTGAAAACTTTAAAAAACAATTCATCTGAAAGATCTAAACTACAGTGAACCAATATTATTTATGAATTTATATGTACTTTGAAAAACTGTGTTCTTGAACAATCCAAATTTGTAAATAATTACATTGGGCCCACCACCACACTGTTAATAAGATTAACTTTGAAACTCTCAGAGAAGAGTTCAATTTGGTATCATTTAAATGCAACAGAGATTAACCACACTATTCTCAACATACTTGTTGATAGCACAAATATCATAGCATCATCCACATGCAAAAAAAAGCTAAAATTAATGGAAGAATTATTAATCAAAAATATTCAACTCCCACTGACTTAAAAAAAAAATTAACTTAATTATCTATTACACAAAAATTTAAGACTGCTAACTTCATTGTAAAAATTAAGAATTCACCTGCAATATCTAAACTACAGCAGACCAATGTCATTCATTAATTTATATCTTTTGAAAAACTGTGTTCTTGATTAACCAAATTTGTAAATAATTGCATTGACTACACCATCATACAGTTGATGAAAGATTAACTTTGTAACTTTCTGACCAGAGTTTAATTCAATTTTATTTGAACACACACACAGAGACCTATCAAACTCTACCCACAACATACTTGTTGATAACACAAATATCATAGCATCATCCACATGCAAAAAAAGGCTAAAAATAATGAAATAACTATTAATAAAAAATAAAAAAACTCAAAACTGAATAATATCAACTACAAATATGCTAAAAACATGTTTACTATGTTCAGAATATAAAACATAGACTTTACTCTACAAACATACATAGCACTACATACATTCTGTTACATGTAAAATAAAATCCCTCTTTGATAATGGCTAATAGTATAGCTGAAAACACTCAAATAAAACATTTGGACAATTTTTATATAATTTATGTCCTCAAAAGATAAAAATCATATGATCACATAAAAAATTACATAAAAAACTTAACCAAAATATCATGTCTGCCATTTTTAATGAAACCTGCATAAAAGAGAAACTACTGCCCAAATATACAATTTTTAAATTATATTTATATATATATGCACTGAAGATAATCTTTAGGATGATGTGGAAACAGCCTACACAGGTGATAGGTGGTAGTGCAAAGATACACATACAAACATGCAAAACTGACAATCTATTTAATCTAAAGCATCGCTGAGCTCACACAAAAACAGCAGTGCAGCTGACCAGAGAGCACCTGTTTGCAGATTATGTGACTCCGAACACTCAACCAAAAGTGGCCCTCCAGCAGACAATGTCTTGTTTATAAAGGTCACAAAACTCTTTAGCATGAAGGTCAGCTTCAGAAAGAAAATTATTTCTTAATAACCTTCACTAAACCAAAACTATCAACCTACGACTCTCTGATAGTGCCCCAAGAAAGCTGGAAATGATCCAAGATTTGGCTTTTTGATGTAAAACTGGACAGATGAATAGATAGCCAAGGCTATTCAGACTTCTGCTAGATTACATATATATACTTTGGATCAGAGAAACTTTTGGAAATACTTGACAATTAGAGTTTATAATGTCTTCCTGATTCTGACCATTCTATATAGTGCTGAGTACTGTGTCATATAACAGCACTGCCTGCATTTGGTAACAATAATTGGTAATACCAGCCGTTTCCCTATAAGGAAACTTTTGGCATTCATTGACCAAGCAGTAACTACTGATTTTGATTGAAATTTATAAAATTTTTCTCTTAAAATGATTTTCAGGAAAAGAGGTTTCTCAAGTTCAGTAGCTATTATCACTCTTTCCAGTATTGATAGAAGTTTCCTTTTTAACCTTTCATTTGAAGCGGTGTGGAACATCAACATCTTGATCATGTCAATTATTTTCTCTTCTCAAGCTCAGTAGCTGTTATAACTCTTTTTAGTATTGATGGAGGTTTCCTTCCTAACCTTTTATTTTAAGTAGCGTGGAACATCAACATCTTGATCATGTCAATTATTTTCTCTTCTCAAGCTCAGTAGCTGTTATAACTCTTTCCTATTATTGGTAGAGGTTTCCTTCCTAACCTTTTATTTTAAGTAGCGTGGAACATCAACATCTTGATCATGTCAATTATTTTCTCTTCTCAAGCTCAGTAGCTGTTATAACTCTTTCCTATTATTGGTAGAGGTTTCTTTCTTAACCGTTTACTAGAATTGGTGTAGAATGTCAACATTTTTAGTTTATTAGAATGACAAATGAAAGCAAGTTTTTAGCAGCAACAGTAATAAAGAGAAAAATCTCAGTGTGTGTAGATGGGCATGATTGGCACTCAGTAAGTTTGGTTCAAGGTCTTCCACAGAGTATTCTCTTTAGGACAATATCCTAGGGAATTTGAAGATTTCAATTTCGAGTTCAATCTGAAGTGAAAACAGAACAAGCAATAACTAAAATATATTAAGAATAAGAACTCAATGATAATTCTTTAGAAATGGGCAATAAAGCAAGAATAATCTACCTTTATTGTTCAGAATTCCCTATCTTCTTCTATATGCCATGTCTTTCAGGACGTAGGTGGCCACGGCCTTTCAGGTCTCCTTATTGCTGGTAGCTTTTAGCATGCTTTCTCCTGTTATCCCACTCAAACCATCCACCTGCTCAGGCATGTCAAATATGCTATCTGCTGCTTTACCCTGTTTCTTTCCCTCTATCTAACCTGTGAGTATCAGATTCTCCAAGCCATCCTTCTTCATCACATGTCCCAGGAACTTAAGCTGTCTTTTCCTGATGCTCAGTATTAATTTTCTTTTCATTTCCATCCTTTCCAAAACCTCATCATTGCTCACATGCTTCATCCATGGTATCCACAGCATCTTTCTGTAAAACTACATTTCAGTTGTTTCAAGTTTTTCCTTCATCTTTGATGATATTGTCCAGTATTTGCGGCCAAATAAAAACAGACATCGCATAGCAATCCAGTACTCTTTTATTTGTTTTTTTAGCAAAATTTTCCTGTCTCTTAATACTCTGCTCAGCTTCTAGGCTTCTTGGCCATTCCAATTTGCCTTCAGATCTCCGTGTTTCACTTTCTTACTTCCCAAGTACTTAAATTTCCTATAGGTAACCCAAATCAATATACATCTTTGAGGACAAGAGTTTACATGTAATTAGTGTAAATAAAAGACCTCATATTTAGGGAACTATTTCATTCCTGTCAAATGGACCCTCATCTATTAAGGCAAATATAAGTGGTGATGACAATGAAATGGAAATATAAGATTGATCTCTAAATATTCTTTGTTAAATCAGTCCACAAAAAAAAGCAAAAAGATGTGCAAAATTATACCTTTATAGTACATTCTAATGCACACAGATATAACATCACTAACCTATTGCTACTTGCATGCCAAATGTTGAGACAAACCCCCCAATTTTTGATGCCACTGCCTCAGATTTTGCAACTAATACTTTCTACTTTGCTACATCCTCAGGGGTGAATCACTCATGTCCTGTACTTATTCCAGAAAGCTACCTTCTAAAAAAAAAAAAAAAAAAAAAAACTACTCTCACATGGATGCTTCCCCAAATACTACACTCAATAAGAACATTACTTTCGAATGATGAAGTCCTTCTCAAAGATGAAACATGTTACAAAGAACATTTACACTTTGTTATTAAGTTGCCTAACATTGTTCTGATATATAGAAATTTATATATTATATTCTCTTATGAATAGGTATATGCATATAAACCTATATATATGTGTGTGTGTGTGTAGAATAAAAATATAGTTTTAATGTATGATAAATTTATGGGTAAAAGTGGTCAATATCAGGGATAGAGCATATGTAAATATAAAAGGGGACACTATGGTCAACACAAAGTGACAATCAGGCTTTAATGCAATCTTTTAAACTTCCTCAAATGCTACATTCAATTAATTATTAATAGTTTTCTATTCTATTCTATTTTCTTTTCTAAACCTAACAGACTCTGCCTGGAGGAAAAAATAGCTATTATTACCTTCCCTGACCAAAACAAACTACTAAATAAACGATATGAACTAATATCAAAATGCAGACATGAAAACAAGTTTTTACTATGTTACTTAAAAATTGAAAACTAATAATAAGGATCAAATTATAAACAAATTAACAAACTGCCGCTGATACAACATCCATTACAATAAATAATGAATAAAATAATATAAATAAATAATAACAAATCATAATAAAAATAAATAAAAATGTAATAAAAAATAAAATAAATAACAAATCCAAATAAATTAATCATCAGAAAACAAAGAATAAACAAATAACAAATCAAACAGATTTACTCAAATAAATAAATAACCAAGCCACTCCCACTAAAATAACCATTAGAAGGATTACCCACAATGCCCCACTGACATGTATATATAAATAGCTGAGGAAAAACTCAGCACATGGCCTGATGATTGTGCTTAGCATGAAAGTCTGTCGCCCTTGAGTGCTGACTTCAATGTTCACTCTTTTATATATATATATATATATATATATATATAGGATAAAAATGTAGTTTTCATATACCTTCAGTATTTCTCCTTGATACATAATTATAACCAAATACTCACTCTCCTCCTTCTACAAATCAATCAATAAAAACATTACTTTAATCTGATGAAGTTCTTCTCAAAGATGAAACATGTTACACTAAAACATTTCCACGTTGTCATTCAGTTGTTTTGATATATAAAGATTTATATATCATATTCTCTTAAGAGTGTGTTTAGATATTCACAAATTTAAGTGTATATGCTGTAATATTTTTACAGTATATCTGCTGAATAATTTATGAAAAATGTTTAGTTTTGATGACAGTGATATCAACTAGAGTGCCATTTTAATCATACAATTTATTAACTGTAATTAGATTTTTCATAATAATTCCTTGTTAATATAAAAATAATAAATTTTTACATTATTATTATAATTTCATCTTTTATTTTCATTAGAATGAATATGTCATTAATATACTGAATAAATATATATCTCCAGCTGAAGAGAACCAACAGTTTTAGAATTCCAAGTTCTCCGGCATTTACTTTTTTAAAAAGTGCCCCATACAACATATATCGTAAAGCATAATATAATTAAATTTGTTTTTTATTACTCGGTATTACTCAATTTTTTATGAAATATCTGAAGAAATTATTTTTGTTCAGTTAATATTTTTCATAACAGCTATTTTATATATGTGAGAACATTCACTTTTGCAATTGAGAAGACATGAATTTTTGCTTATCATTTTATATTCATATTAAATATTTTGTACACACTATAAAATACTGTCTCTTGTACTGAAATATATTTAATACAGGTTGTTCTTTTTTGTATAATAATCATATCAAGTATTTTGTTCTTTTTCAGTGAGTGTAATACAATATTTCAATATTATCAACTAATATTTGTCTTATATTAATAGTTGTATTTTAGTTTTTTGTGAAGCGGTGATTGGTATATGCATGAATTGCACTATGTTAACCTATGAGAGAATGTAGCAAATAAAACATGTCTAACATAATATAAAATATAAAAATAAAATACAATATACTTTTTAAAAGAACGTTTCTGGTTTCTTTTTTTATTTAAAACATACATTTTTCTCTCATTGGAACAACTGTAACTTCCCCATTATATATATGTAGGGGAGATATTTAAGATGATGGAAACAAACAGAAAAGGAATCTAAAATAAAACTGGTTAGTTTATATACCCAAAACACATGAAGAAAATTTTTCTTATCTAACTTTAAAATTCCCAACATCAGTAATTTATGAATATGTGTAGTTACATCAACATAACCAATAGAAAATAAACCTTGTTTGATGAAGTCTTAAAGGGCGGATGAATTCCAAAAAATCTTTTTTTCCTTTCTCGTAAATCTTTCCTTCAAAAATATTCTTGATATGTAAAAATTTATATATCGTTATCCCACATATACGCATATATACAAGTAAAAAAAATATTCTGAGTGAATTTATTTTTCAGCAGTCTGAATAAGACAATGTAAGGAAACTTACACTGTTGAAATAAATCTTGAGTTATGATTGTCTAAATTTGCATTGTATTTCCTCTAAGCATTTTATAATGCTCTGGATAATATCCATCGAGCTCTCTATTTTTATCTATATAATAATTTATGTTAATTGGATAAAATCTTATGGATTATCCTCTCAATCCTTATGAGCCTGCCATTTTTATATATATATATATATATATATATATATAAAAAAGATCACTTGTGTTTAGCATGAAACAGATTGTTGCCTCTGGGGGTCATCTTCAATGTACACTTTAATATTTATATATGTTCTGTCCCTGATATTAAATATTTTTATCTATATATATAGCATACCTTAAAACTATATTTTATTATATATATTTTATAATAATTTAATCCAAAATGGAAAAGTAGGAAGGTAAATCCCATGAACCTGATCCTAATTAATATTAAAAATTTTTAATATTAAAAAATGATACAGGAGGAGAGCTCAATGTAATTAAAATTACAGAGCTAATATAAAATAAAATAAATTTTCAATATTCAAACATGTTGAATAAACATTTCGACATAAAATCCCTTAGAGAGATTTTATGTCGAAATGTTTATTCAACATGTTTGAATATGGAAAATTTATTTTATTTTTTATATATATATATATATATATATATATATATATACAGTGTTGAGTTGTGATAATGTTTAGTACCAAGATTGTTGTTTTTTCAGTAGTTTTACTGATAAAAGGTATTTTGGCAAGAAGGTTTTTTTATCATAAAGTGCTCAATATTGAGATGGAGAGCATTGATAGGTTTAATGCAAAGAACTTGTCACTTCAACTGACCAGATTCATGCTGTCTTTGAAGTTTTGTGAGGGCACTGCTATCAATGTTTTCATTCATCTTTGCATTAAAACATGTTAAGTAAAGATAATGAAACACTCAAAAAAGATAATAGTCACAATAAGAGCAAGCCAAAAACAGCATTCAAAATATCAAAATATGAGATTCATGAAAAGTGGATTATCTATAATAAAATTTGGCTGAGCACACACACACACATATATATATAGAGAGAGAAAGAGAGGGGAAAATTTTAAAAACTGTTTCAACTTCTGCTATATAAGCATGACTCTTCAGAAATGAATTGAATTCTTTCGGTGACTGGTGTGTGTATACACTGCTTCTATACAACACGTTAAAATTTCTTTTCTCTGATTCTATGCACCTATGGTTTAGGGGAGTAGCAACTCTAACTGACACCAAATCGGTCGAGTTTTGATCCCGGCCAGAAGCAAGTGGATGTGTCGAGCCACACTGATGAGCTGTGATACAGCGAAAAAGGCTTGTATATGGATGACTAATGTGTATATATATATATATATATATATATATATATGTGTGTGTGTGTGTGTGTGTGTGTGTGTGTGTGTGTGTGTGTGTGTAAAAAAATGACACCCATGATTTATAATGATTTTAAACAAGACTAGTACAAAAAAAGAATTCAAATCTTGAAACAGTCAATTCATATTATACATCTGATAATTGCATAGTGCACGAAACACTGAGTCATCCTTTAAACATAGGATAATATATATATATATATATATATATATATATATATATATATATATATAGATATGTATGTATGTATATACAGACATTGTATATTTGGACAGTTACCTTTCTTTGATACATATTTTATTGAATATGCTTGTTTAGCAGCATATCAAATCTTTATAGATCAGTTAATGCCAAAGTTTTATTTTCTTGGTAGCATTAGTAATTTCCTTCACAAAAAATTTATTGCTGGTAATTTTTTTTCAAAAAGCTATAGCTGGTTAATATGTTTTCTATCATTTTTACCATAACAATCTATTTTTATATTTTGCTTGTGCTTTGACCCCAGTTTGGGATCCTAACAGAGGCTACAAACCTGGGGCAAGGTGGACCAGAGAACAACAACAATTAAGGGATGGTTCCATGCTTCTCAAAACCACTTGACCAGAGGCCTTGCTGCCATAGGTGGTTTATTGTCATACCCAGGATATTTTATTAGCAAACAATGAAATTGTTATAATTTTCTCATAACATTTTTTTGCAATATATTATATAAAATTAAAAAAGTTAAATGTCATATATATATATATATATATATATATATATATGTTTTTTAAAGACAGTTACCACTTCTGCAATTGATGCGTTACTCTCCAGTAATGATTTGAGTTCTCCTGGTGGCCAGCATGTGTATACACCACATACATATAACATGCTAAAATTTCCTCTTCTCTTATTCCATACATCTATGGCTCAAGGAGTAGAAACTCCAACTGACACCAAATTGTTTTGGTCTCGATCCTGGCTGGAAGAAAGTGAATGTCTATTCGCACTGATGAGCTGTAATACAGCGAAACAGGCTTGTATGTGGATGACTAATATATATAGATATATATATAGTCATCTGCAGAGAGATCTGTTTTGCTATATCACAGCTCATCAGTATGGTTAGACTCCGACTGCTTTTAACCCAGGATTGAAACCCGACTAAATTGGCGTCAGTCGGCGATTCTACCTCTGGGCTATGGGCGCTTGGTAGAAGAAGGCAGACTTTTTAGCATGCATATTATCATTATACATGCCCAATAGCAAGAGTGCTCTAATTCATTACTGAATGAGCGATATATATATATATCTATACAATGTTTGATGGATAAATTGTCTTATGAATTACACAAAAATATCTTGAAATACTAAAGAGTAAATTTATTCAATGAAATCGACATTAGTTTCAATCAGTGCCTCCAGACAACTTTGGAATCTCTTGCAACTCTTCTGGACTGTCTTATTTTTTTAAATTAGTGAATGCTGCCATAATCCTTGCCTTCAGTTCATCTTTGGTGCTACAAGGAGTTTTGTTGGTCATTTGCTCAAATGCGAGTGACGAACAAATCTCCTAGGGAGTTAGGTAGACAGATGTAAGGGGTGATGTTTTTGCAGATATTGTCTGAGAACCATGAATGCATTCTCCATCTTGTATGGTATGGTGCAGAATTCTGTTAGTAGACATAGGGCAGCACTACCTCCTCAAGACATTTAATGTAGATCTCTGTGTTGAGTCTGATGCCCTGTGGGAAAATACAGGAATTTACACCAACAGCACTAGTGATAACTCCATACACCTTTGTAATCACCATAAGAATAATCCAACTCTTTCTGAATTGTCTACATTGTTCACAGATTGACACCCAAACTATCTGTAATATTTGTATTAGAGTTTCCAGCATAAAGCAGTACAACATGCTATTTCCAAATTTCTGGTGGAATTGCATTATAATGCTCTTTTTCTCTCAGTGCCCAACTGACCCTACTATACTGTGATGTCAACAAAATGAAGAAGAAACACACATGAGCAAAATTAAAAGTATAAAATTGCAATAATTTATCTATTGCACCCAGCATAAGCATATATATATATATATATATATATATATATATATATATTTATATATGAGCTCCTGAGATAAATATGGATAGATAATTTTGAATTAAAGATGAACATCTTAGGCTGACATGAATGAATTTGGTGGAGAATTGTTGTTTTCTATATTATGTCATGTTTTATGCAAGACATGAATAAAGGCAGTTTCTCTCGTCATTGACTGAGGTGGAATAATGCAGCCTGTCATCAAGTGGTAAATAGCAATTTGATAGTGTTCCTTAAATCTATTTAGGGTAAATTGCAGTCTCAAGTATCTTTAATCTTAATTACAACAGCAAATAATGCAAAGAAAATAATCTATCCACCTGAATTACTGGAATTAATCTGTTGACTTTGCAAGATCCTAAGATTAGACAAAATTAGACACGTTATAACAACCCATTCAGAGTTCTAAATCCAGATCAGGGGCTAACAATATCGATAAACTTTTCAACTTTCTGACTGACTCATTGAACAAAGCTTCCTTTTCTCAAACAGGTACAAAAAACAATCTTACAATGTCACAAAATGGTTGGCAGGAAATAAATTCCCTTTTTTTTTCAGATTTATAAACAAGAAATATAAAGTAAGTGATGTTTAAAGAAAAAAAAATCATAAAAATATTTTTAAAATAAATCAAAAAAATTTTTGATGTTATTTGAATGCTTCAGATTTTCAATCACATAATGACAAACCAAACTTACCTTTAGAGATTTGATCAATAAGGTTCACTTAATACAAAGCACAAGAGCCACTCAAGGTAGAAGGTTTTGTTTGGCATTGTAGAAGCATAAGAAAAAACAAGAAGTTAAATTTATGTGGTTATGCTGAAAATTATTTTTTTATTAATATTAAATGCCAGTATGTTTTTTTTTTCAGTTTTTGCTTTGTTTTTTTTTAAAACAAAAGATTGTTTTTTCCCCCATTAAACTGGAGTCTTAACCTGAACTAATCACTGTATCTTTTAAAGTTGTAATTTCCTAAGTTTATCTTTGTTTTGATCCAATAAGAACCAAAGATATTACTGATAATCAGCTTAACTGTTATAATACAAGGTGTCTCAATATCTCTTAAGATTGTGTTTGGCTTTTCAGTGTTGATTTTATACTAATGTTTACCCAATGCAAGGTTCAAGAGACACTCAAGTTAGCATGTTACAGGGTATTGCTGTATGAGTATAAACAATGCAAGACCCAAGGTAGTAGGTTACTATATGGTGCTGTATGAACATAAAAAAAGCAAAAAAAGCAAGAAGTGAAATTTGTAGGGATTATGCCAGAAAGATAATGATTAACCCTTGACTTGAAGGAGTCAAGATAATAGATTATGTTCAACAGAGCAATAGTTCTTAGGAAGAAGCTGTCTGAATATAATTTACTACTTACTAATGAAATACAAAGGGAATAGAGATGATTCATTCTTGTGTACACACCATGGCGGAAAGGTCAAGGGTGATAGGATTAAGGAACTTAGCTTCTCAAAACACATGCTATGGAAGTAGTGATAGTGAAGTGAGAGGCTCTTACATTTTTTCTGTGGGAAAGAGATTGTAAGGTTCATCACCCACAAGGCCGCATAGAGATTTTGAACTCTATCAAGGTAGTTAGCAGTTTAGATTAGATTAAATCTGGTTCAGTTTGAAATTTCTTGAAATTGACAAGTACCTAATGAATGCTAGATTATAGTATGGTGGCCACTTGTATCCAAGGATACTGTCTTTGAGAGTGGCTAGCTAATCCCCATTGCAGACGCCTGCTCAGGCACATTTGTGTTTGTTCAATACCCACAGAGCCTAGTTATGGTTTTTATAGCAACTATGCTGCACAGATCTTAGTTAAAATTTCTGCATGTTATTTGCCATGAATAACAAGCTGAACAAGACCAAGTCGGTCAAACCTTCGGTCACTATGACTTGTGACTTCATGCTAGCACAACCATTGGTGGCTCAGAAAGGATCTCATTTACCCAATTTCACTCTCAAGACTTGGGTCAACCCATGGTATGGTCTTTAGGCACTTTTCAAAGGTGCTATATGCTGGGATTGCCTCCTTTGACTGATAACATCAAGAAGTCACCTTCTTGACCAAATGACCATGGTGAGATTTGAACCCGGACTTCATGGTCAGAAAGTGAATGTTCTAACCACTCAGCCACACCAGAATGCAAAATAGCTAAATTATTGTATTAATGATAATTAAGATGAGGACAACAGTCAACATATATATATTATAAACAAATTCTGGGTCAGTCAGTCAGTTAAGTGCCATACGTGAAATGCGCTTGGGTGATCATGTCTCAAAAGAGACATGACTGACTGAGCAGAAGATTATCCTGCAGCAGGTTGCCATGGCTTTCTGCAGTAGACTGGTTGCCTACCAAGGCTATAGAACCCAATCTGTCCTGTTATTTAACCCATAACTGGAAGGAAGAGACAAATTAATACCTTTCCCAAGGGTATTTGCACGTAAGTGAATGCAATGAATTCAGATAGAATTTGAACTCGGCTCTCCAATTTCTCGTTCCGAGCCAATATCCACTGCACATGCTTAAATCAACAAATTCTGATTTAACTCTGAACAATTCTTTTCATCCTTTTAAGTTAGCTGTCTGCCTATGTCTGTTGAAGTTATTACATATCATGAAAATGCTTGCTACTTGTGCTTCTTTCTGCAAAATGACATTATACTTGCAATGGAGAAAGAAAGAAGCATTCGTTAGTATTTCATTTTAAAAATTTTCCTTTCATATTTTTATAAATAAAGACAGAAAAATAAATCGGTAAACAGTGATTAATGTTTATAGAAATGTATTTTGTTTAAATATTAATGTTTTTTAAAGTAATTTAAAATTATTTTAAATAATTAACTAATTTCCAATTCATTAGTTTCTTCCTTTCAAAAATAATTTATCTAATGTTTTATACTGAATCACTAAAGAAATAGATAAGGGACAAAATATATAAGAAATAAATTACCAATTCAGAAGTGTAAGAATTTTTGATGAATTAAACAATGGGAAAAGAGGAACAATTAGTCAATAGGAAAGGTTACAAAATTAACTAGTGGCAAAGAAGGCAAAATCAATTGCAAAAATAGTGTATTTATCAATGTTCAAAAATTAAAATATTTTTCCTCAAAAAAATGATAAAGATTCTATTATAATATTATATAATTCTATTAATATTAATTAATTAATAATTTTATCATAATTATTTTTTCATTTACAATGACTTATTTGTTTTTAGCTAATAAGTTTCATCAAGAAAAGACTAACAATGTTCTTACTTTCTAATCAACTTTGATCTTCAAAAATTTAAATGCAGTGTCAATCATGGTCTTCTTAATTCCTGTTCTTTCATTGTTCCCTTATTGTAATAATGTTTGTTTAATCATATTCTCTCACACTCAGTAACCTTTTGAATCTTAGTGGTTTTATTGCCATGCTTGGGTTGAAATGATTAAAAAAAACAATATGTTATAATTATACTGCTTTATATGATGGGCATATTAGTATATAAGTTTGTAAGATGGGTATATAGAAGTAAAACTTGTAAAATCCTTAGGCAGTGAGCGTGGCTTTGTGGCATATTTTCCACTGTCAAGGACAAACACAAGGTTTAGAATTTTGTTTTTGAAGACATGCTGTCTTTCCTTATTTACAAGAATAGCACCAAATAATAATTCTATTCTAATTTTTCCATTTGACTTTCTGCTTAATAAAGCAAAATGGAGCTATTGTTATAAATAGAAGCACATTCAAAGAATATATTTGTAGATAAGACAATATTTTCTTGATATTTAATGAAATGTTGATTAATTAAGAATGTTTTTCAAAGAGATTTTCTAGATTTAAACGTAAATTCTATGTTAACAGTTTCTTTTCCCACACTTCTTCCTTGTAGAACTCCCTTCTGGCTCTATGCTTTTCAACCAAATTTAATCTACAAAAATTTAAATGCAATGCCAATCACTATCTATTGATTGCTTTTTTACTCTTCTTACTTCTTATTAATATTTGTGTTTCTAATTCTTCCATAACCTATAACCCCCTTCTGCCTTAATGGCTTTCTTGCTTTGCATTGGTGGGGATCAGTCAGTTTAGCGCCATATGTGATACAAGCTTGGGCAATCAGGTGTCTTTTGAAACATGACTAACTGGGCAGAAGATTTTGCCACAGTAGGTTGCCATTACTATCTGTAGTAGACTGGCTGCCAACCAAGGCTCAGTCAATCTTGCTCTTTAACCCATAGCTGAAGGGAGAAGATAATACCTTTCCTAAGGTTATTTGTGCATCAGTGAATGCAACAAATTCAAATGGAACTCAAACTTGGATCTCAGTTTTCTCATTTCAAGCTGATATCCATTGCACCACAATGTATAGGGTTATTCAAATTTTAAAATAAAATAAAAGATATACTTAAGTTTTAAGTTTTAAAACCATGTTCTAATCTTCTTCTTCTTCTTCTTCTTCAATGTGCTGCATCTCTTCAAGATGGAGCAAATCAAGGCTCTCCACAATTTTCTGTATCTTGTGTCACTTGATACTTTTCTTTATGTTATCTCTCCTAAACCTAGCTTCATCATCTATTTACTCAAACTTGCTAGGTCATTTTTTATACCTCTATCCCTTTTGCATTCAAACTGTCCTGAGAGTATCAAATTTTCCAACCATTTTTTTCTCATTATGCACCCTAAAAATTTCAACTATCTTATGTTAAGTGTCCTTTTTGTTTGCATTTACTCTAAAACTTTGTTATTGTTGACATTTTTAGTCCATTATATTTTCAGTATCTTTTTGCAGGACCAGATTTCTTTTGCTTTATGTCTCTTCTTCATCAGTGATGACATTGTCCAGCATTCACTACCTTATAGGAGGACTGATATCATGTAACAGAAACGAAGAAAAGAGTACTGAACTAACAAAATTTTCCTGTTTCTTAATACTTTTCTTAGCTTTTGGAAGGAATATTTTGATATCCCCATGTATTATTGTAACACTTTGTATCCTGTTAAAATGCTGCCCAGATATTGAAATGGTTGTATATGTTTGATTTTGGTATCCCCAATTTGTAATTTTAATGTTTTTAAAGACCTTTTTACTTTAGAAATTGGCTTACGGCCTATCACATTGAATACACCAGTTCTCACTCAATCACCGAAGTTAAGCAATGTTGAGCCTGGTTAGCATTTAGATGAGTGACCGCTTGGGAATATTAGGTGCTGTAAGTGTATAGTGACGAATGTGCGTTGTGGTGCAGTGGATATCGGCTTGGAAAGAGAAATCGGTGAGCCAAGTTCGAATTCCAGTTGAATACCCTGCATTCACTTAAGCACTGGTACCCTTGGGAAAGGTATTAATCCATCCCTTCCCTCCAGTTATGGGTTAAATAACAAGGGTAGGACTTGGGGACTCTGCTCTTAAAAAAAACAAATCCCAATGAATCTTGATACTCAAAAAGAAAAATGTTGTAAACATATAATAACCTTACCCAAAAATCATTGGTTATGACCTTAAATGATCCCATAAGGATTGGTAGGTCGTTAGACCTCAAAACAAACAAACTTTAGAAATTGATAGTTTTTTTTCTCAGAAATTCATCTTATTTATATTTATATGATAAAATTTCATCAAAGAATGAAGCAATCACAGAATTGCATGATAGAATGAAGCAGTAATTTAGTATTCTATGTGGTTTACAATGTTGTCCACCTTGTCTGATTAGCAAAAATGAAGACTTTTTTAATCACTTCTGCTATAAACTAATAAAAAAAATAAAAAGAAAGTTTGTTAAAATAATTTCATTCATTTTTGAAAATTTAAAGCAATAAAATATTTATAAATTAGTACATGCTGAGAAATAAAAATGCACTTCTTGGTTTGTTGGTTGATTTTTTATTTTTTCTCTTCATTTTGGAAGAGATGAACCCTGAATAATCACCCTAATTTAAAACTAAGTTTTATATTAAAAGTATTTTTCTAATGAGTACAATTCACAAGGAAAATTATATTTTTTAAAATTGAATTTTATTAACTAAAAAAAAAAAACGAGTGCAAAATATAAAATTCTTCTGTAAGAAGCAAGTGACTAATAAAGAAATCACACATAACAAATTCATAGTGGCCTTAATAACCTTTGTAGCCACCTCAGTACGCATCAAGTTGAAATTATTCCTGGTTACACTCAAAACTTGCATACAAATATGATCAAATTAAGCCTGGCAAATCTACCATAGAAATATGTGACCTTTATTGAATATGATTTGACTTTAAAATCATCATGGCTAACTCCATGAATTTCAACACAACTACCAGCAGAAGAAAGATATCGAGACAGATTCATTAATGGTAGCCAAAAGTAGTTATAATGATATACATTTGGTTGGCTGCAGATCAAATTTTTGAATATCTATCATAATCTTGAGCAAGTAAATCACACTCCATGTCTCCTAAAGAGGCATACAATTTTTTTTAACTGTCATGTATTGTAAACCTGGAAATTATTTTACTTAAAAAATATTTTTATTGAAGCTGCTGATTTATCTTTAATTGATTTTTCTTTTGCCATGCAGAGTCTGCTATTAAACGGTTTTGTTCATGCAAGTTACTGCTAAAATATTCTCAGTATAACTAATTGCCCCAAATCTAACCAACTAACTAGACATCAAAATTCTATTTTTTCCTTCTTGGGTGGCCTTAATTTTTTTTTTTATTAAACTGAGAAATTTTTATCATCTTATCCTAAAATCGAGTCTCTGGCATCATCTGGAATGAGTCATATAATACATGAACTCAGCAAGTAGGCATCTGGACAAGATGTCCAGATGCCTACTTGCTGAGTTCATGTATTATATGACTCATTCCAGATGATGCCAGAATAGACATTGCATTAAATGCCACATCAGATCATCAAAGAAACCAGGTGTATAAGCAAGTCAAGATGGCCTCCTAGCTGTCAAATTCAGATCCATGTTCCCCTATATCACTGACATGTAAATATATGATTGGCCCAGCTGGGCCTAGCAAATGCACAGTTGGGGAAAACTGTATGGCAGGTATCTCTATAAATACTCATCCCAAAAGAGAAGACCAAAGAGAGTCTCACCAAACTTGAGATTGTAGTGCCTGTGTTTAATAAAAGTTATAAGCCATATTGACAAAGTCTGGCATTGAATAAATATAATGTTACATATGAGATATTCAATCTTCTATTGTCACTTGTAATGTACAATGTTACTAGCCTCAACACAGCCTTTTGGGTGATGAATTATTTTTCACTTTTCAACCTGTTTGCCATAGACAAAACATTACAAGCATTGTGGTGCAGTGGATGTTGAATCAGAATAAGAAATCGGGGAGCCGAGTTTGAACTCCAGTTAAATTCATGGCATTTACTTGTGTGCAAATACCCTTGGGAAAGGTATTTATCCATCTCTTCTCCCTCCAGCTATGGGTTAAATAACTGGACAGACTGGGTTCTATATCTTTGGTTTGCAACCAGCCTACTGCCAAAAAGCAATGGCAACCTACTGTGGGAAAATCTTCTCAGCCAGATATGTCTCTTTTGAGACATGATAGCCTAATTGTGTATCATGTATAGCACTTAACTGACTGACTGATATTCTAACAAGCTATATTCATTAGTTTCACCAGCTCAACATTTTGACCTCCCATGCTACATACACTGGGGCAATTTATTCTCATTACCTTTGTATTCCATTAGTAATAAAGAATCTCCATTTGACTAGATTCTTCCCTAAAAATATTCTTAACCTTTTTAAGTCTAGTGTTAACTTATCTTTTCTACATATCTTCATAAATTATGCTTCTTACCTCCTATGCAGATACAACTACTGCATTCAGTAAGTTGGTTTGAGTGGCAGTTTCTTACCTAAACTTCTTGTAGAACTAAGTTCCAGTTTCTTTATTATTATGTGATTTCATAGTTGCAATTATGAACCAATTTAAATGTTTAAATTAGCAAATATTGAATTCTAGAGCAAGTTTTTTTGCAGGCATTCTCTGTTGTTATTCCTTTAGATAAGAAAATCTTAGAAAATAAAAATAGAAATTAAAATTAAAATTGTGAAGTTATAAAATAAATTTTTCCATAGATTTGTACAAAATTCCTCCACCAATTTGCAATTCCTCCATTGTACCTCCTTTAAATAGATTTTTTGAATTTGTTTATAATACCATTTGTAAGTTAATTTAATTTTTTTTTTAATCATTTCACCCCAAGCAAGGCATTCCACTACCACTATTGCGCATGGGGCTACATAGGGGAAGGTAAAGAGAAGGAGTGGTTAGACATAGGGAATATCAGGAGGAAGGTGATAGATGGGTAAGGATACTGAGGATGAGGGTTGGGCAGATGGGAAGAGTGTTTGAAAGAATAGGAGCAAGTTAGTGTGTTAGGAGGTGTCTATTGACCTTACATTTAAACTCCTGGAGATTGTAGCCATCTGGGAAGCAATCGTGTGGAAAATAAATTCTTTATATCTACTTTATTAGGGTGGGTTAAAAAGTTCAATGAAGGAGTGATGCTAGAGCCATGAAATCTTGCATGTATTAATATCATGATTATAGAGGTGCGTTGTTGTGCAGCAGATATCGTCACAGAAAGAGAAATTGGAGAGCTGAGTTGGAATTCCAGTTGAATTTGTTGCATTCACTTACATGCAAATACCCTTGGGAAAGGTATTATCCTGTCTTCTCCCTCCAGCTATGGGTCAAATAACTGGACAGATTGAGTACTATAGCCTTGGGTGGCAACAAGTCTACTACAGAAAGTAATGGCAATCTACTGCAGGAAAACCTTCTGCCCAGTCAGCCATGTCTCATTTGAGACATGATCACCCAAGTGTGTATTACGTATGACACTAAACTGACTGATAAAGAAGTGATGCTGGAGCTGCAAAATCTTGCATGCATTAATTTTCAAATATTCATATTAATAACTGCATGGTTTCTTTCCGGGTAAACTGACATCTGACAGTTCAAAGAAGACATCAACAGTAATTAGTAGTGGCATCTTTTTGAAATGGACAAAATTTGGCACCAAGGTGTTATCAAGTACCGCAGAAAAAGGGTTTAGCCCCCAAGGACATTCATGCTGACATGTTTGGTACAATTAAAGGATGATGTCCCCCAGATTCATTAACAGTACACAAATGGGCAGCTGAATTTAGTAGGTGAAGATGACCCAAAGTCTTGACCCCCTGCAACTGCCATAACTGTTGAAAAATTGTTTGTATTCATCACATGGTGTTCAATAACAGGCGATTGACTATAAATCAAATAGCCAGTGCTATTATCAGATTCTATGAAAAAGTGGAGAATATTCTGAAAAATTGAACTTGTCATGAATAAGGTTTCTTTCTACCGGATGCCATGTCTTGTGACACCTGATCAAAAGTGCAGCAGGCTGATGACATCATGAGAGAATATGACACTGCTTGAGGCAGATCCATCTGGTTTTTATATATGTTTCCTAACCCAGGCAGTGTTGGCTTTATCATGTTGAGCCAGAAACAATCCATGCATTAGAAACATCTCTCCTCCTTTACTCCAAAGAAGGCTTATGTCTTTTAATCTGTAGTGACAATGCTCTTCTCAGTTTTTTGGGATGCAAAAGGCATTACATTTATTGGCTACCTGAAAAAGAGCCACACTATCTATTGTGGAACTGTTGTGGCTTGTTTGGTCCAAGAAGAAAGACATGGAAACAAGAAGAACATAACATATATACATGAATTAGTGTTAGTAATCAGCAAAATAGAAGCGTAGTCCAAAGAGTATAGGTATGCTGCATCTTGACTGTCACTCAACTGTGTCACAGCTGCATCCTGACTGCATCTCCAGAAGTCATGCAGGCAGTATTATACTGATTGAGGAAAAGACCATTCCTATAAATAGGGCACCATAACACTATCAATGGAGAGTGAAAACTGATAAAAAAGGTTTTGTTTCCTCAGGACAATGCCCCCACATAAAATTCTTTGTTTCAATAGCTGAGCCTGACAATATCTTTGAAGTGGTTGATCCCTCTCCCTATTATCTGACTATTGTTTGTTCCCTAACATGAAAAAAATCGCTTAGCAGGGAACTAGTATTTCAATAATGATAACATCATGTCTGCTGTTAATGATTTTTTTGTTGATTTTTTCACCAATGGGATCCAAGTACTGAAAAATTGATGGAAAAAGAGTGTGGACTAAGTTGCAAAATAAGCTCCATTTAGATACATTCCATAAAATATCTTGGTCAGCTTATGGACATTTCAGCTGACACTTGTAGATGTTAGATTATTCAATGATCTCATCAATGAAAACTATTTTTAATAAAAACAATTATTATGGATGCGAAACTTATTATGAAGGATTAAAACTTTTATGAAATTATACAATATCTGTAATTAATAGAATGATGGACTTTTATTTATTAATTTGACAAATTTTATTACCTAAACGTTATTTTTTGTGGATATCTATATTTGTTAGTTCCTTGTTTTTTGTTTAGCAGCATATCAACCTCTACAGCTTATTTAATGTTGAAATCTAACTATTTTGTACACAACTTTGTTTTTCAGATAAAAGTAATTTTAGTAATAAAAGTCTTACTAATTAATCCATAGATTGGGGAGAAGATATGGAGGCATACCTTTATTAAGGGCATTTGTGCATAAGTGAATATAATGAACTCAACTGGAAAACTCGGCTCTCTGATTAACAAGCTTATTGTACCTGGCACTCACAAGCAGTTTAATTACTGACCAGGCTCGATGTTGCTTAACTTCGGTTATCCTAAAAAACAGGTGTTTCAACAGGAAGGGGCAGGACACAAAACATATATTTAAGTCTTTATTTATTTATTATTTTTGTTTGCTGGCCTGAATATTTCAAAAACCTAATTAAAGAAAGTATGGGCTCTCTGTCAAGATTTGAACCTCCATCCTCCATGACAGTTAAATTTGATGTCTTCTTGTCAGTTTACCTGGAAGAAAACAATTCAGTTATTAATAAGAATATTTGAAATTAATGAATACAAGATTTTATAGCTTTAGCATCAATTCTTCATTATCATCAAACTTTTCAACCCACTTTCATAAAATAGATTTTATAAAGAATTTATTAAATTAATTTACAAATGGTATTATAAACAAATTCAAAAAATCTATTTGAAGGAGGTACAATGGAGAAATTGGTGGAGGAATTATGTACAAATTTATGGGAAATTTTATTTTATAACTTCACAATTTTAATTTCTACTTTTATTTTCTAAGCCTTTTTTTTTTCAAAAGAAATAACAACAGAGAATGCGTGCAAAAATATCTTGCTCAAGAATTCAACATTTGCTAATTTAAACATTTAAATCTATTTTTTTATTTGACATTTTAGGGTCATGTTTTGTTAATATTTTGTTTTTATCAGTGTTTGTTGATCAAATCCCACCATACAATGTGACAAACTTTGAAAACTAGCAAGTTAAATAAAAATCACATTCAAAGGGTAAAATATTACATCCATTTAGCTTGGTCAATGAATGTTTCAAAAGCCTTAAAAAGATTTGCTTGATCATTGATGCACTTAAATAAGATTTCTCAAATAAAATTTCCTCAGTAGAGGAAAATAAACTAATATGCTTAAAAAATATCTAAACTCATTTATAAATGGAACTTTGTCTGTGTGTGTGTGTGTATGTGTGTGTGTCTGTTACCTATAGACACCGAAACAGCTGAACTGATTTTCTTGAAAATTTACACAGTTGTACTATAAACGTCTGTGAGTGTTCTTAGCTAGATTTTGTGTCGAGGTAATCCCGATAAATATCGAAAATTGATAATCGAAAAAAATTGGGTTATAGAAGGAGTGGTCCAATTTTAATCAAATTTGATACACTCATAGACAAAGACATAAGAAATGATATTCAGAAGTTTCAAGGTTGCAGTTCTTACAATAGTGCAGAAAATCAATAATATGTATATAAAAGCTTTCATTACACCCGAGCAACACCAGGCTATACTGCTAGTATTTACTAAGTAAATGGCATGATTACTCAAATGTGAAAATTTGTAATTAAAGAAATAGAATTGAGTTCATAAGAGTCAAATAACTTCTTTTTTTGTGCTGTGGCCTTTCAGGTTTTAAGGTGATCATAGCTCTCCACCACTTTCATTACTTAGTTAAGTGCCATACATGATACATGCTTTGGGCAATCATGTCTCAAAAGAGACATGACTGACTGGGTAGAAGATTATTCCACACTAGGCTACCATTGCTTTCTGTGGTAGACTTGTTGCTAGTCAAGGCTATAGAACCCAATCTGTCCTATTATTTAACCCATGACTGGAAGAAAGAGAAAGATTAATACATTTCCCAAGGGTATTTAAGCGTATGTGAATGCAAAAAATTCAAATGGAATTCAAACTCAGCTCCTCGATTTGTCATTCCAAATCAATATCCATTGCACCACAACACACATTCACCATATTAATTATTACATAGGAAGAAAGTGTCAATACCAACAGGTGTGATCAAACACAGATCTCCAAGTAACTAATATAAGCGTTAAATGAATTGTGCTACTTGGAACAGATGACCATAAATATTTAGTATATAACATGTTCAGAAGTCTGAGGGTGTTCGGTGTTGTGCGTCATTACAGAGATTGTTTCTGAGTGAATTACTCGAGAAAATTATTCCAAGAGCATTATTGTGTATTATTCAAAAGTTGTGTGAAGTATGCTGACTTAATGCAAAGATGCCAAAATATTATAACTCACTAATAGCGAGTTAGGATATGCATTGTGGTACAGAGGATATCGGCTCGGAACGAGAAACCGGGGAGCCGAGTTTGAATTCCAGTTGAATCCATTGTTTTCACTTACACGCAAATACCCTTGGGAAAGGTATTAACCCATCTCTTTCTTCCAGGTATGGGTTAAATAGCAGGACAGATTGGGTTCTATAGCCTTGATCAGCAACCAGTCTACCGCAGAAAGCAATGGCAACCTACTGCGGGATAATCTTCTGCCCAGTCAGTCATGTCTCGAAAGAGACATGATCGCCCAAGCATGTATCACATATGGCACTTAACTGACTGAATAGCGAGTTACCAAAAGTTCCCTTCAGAATAATGTTATGGAAACTTACCTTATAAAAATATAATACTTTTATGTTTAATGATATATCTATTGTGAATCATACCTTTATTTGTTTTTAGATTTTTTTAAAACTTTACACACAAATCATAGTGAAGGCAAGAGATGCAAAAAGAAACAACAGGTAACTTCTCTTACAACTTTGTGCATGTTAAAAAAAGAGTCTATGTTGGGCTCTTCCGTCTACTATAAGATTAGTAGGAGAGGAGGCCTTGGTGAAAGAGATGAATTGATTGAACACTGGACAACTGACACACACTAGCCATCTAATACTCTTCTGTTTTATTTACTGTTTTCCCGCTGTCTGTTCTATAAATATTTTCATGGCTTCTGCTCCAACGATCTTAAGTCATTAGTGTCTCTGCCATAGGAGTTTACTCGTGCAACCAGACTGGCAACAGGATCCCACCCATTCACAATTAGATCAACCAAATGCAGCGGACAATTCTCTTCCATCAGCTTCTTTTCTTGCACTTCCTGCCTGTGGAACTCCCTTCCATATTCTTGCTTTCCTGACGGCTACAATCTCCAGGAATTTAAATGCAATGTCAATTCCCATCTCCTATCCACTTGACTTCTTTCCACATCACCCTGTATATTTTCTTTTCCTTTTTCTCTACCTTTGCAACTGTCTTTACACCTGTGTTCCCATCTTTCTCTGACACCCCCTGTAACTGGTTCATTTTTCTCTTTACTCTCCTTCTATCTAAACTTTTACTCTTATGTAACCCTCCTTACTTGGGGTGAAACGATTAAAAAAAACAAAACTTTTCGTTATTTCTTAAACCATTCATTTGCTCACAACAGCGTAAATAGATGGCAAAAAAGGAACAAAGAGAGAGGGTTTAATAAAGGGAGAAAGTGCTGATACCAACATGGATGGTTGAACATGGATCTCCAGGCAACAAACATAACCATTGAATAAATTGTGCTACTGGGATCAGATAACTATAAATATTTAGTATATAAAGCACTTAGACAGAATTTTGAACAGGTCTTCTGTGTTGTGCATCATTCTAGTGTTGTACGTCATTGAAGAGACTGTTTCTGAGTGAATTACTTGAGAGAATTATTCCAAGAGCATTATTGTGTATTATTCAAAGGATGCATTTAGCACATTGATATCTGAGCTGATATCCACAAAATTAGCAGATTAAAATTTCTCTTTTTCTAATAAGATCAATTCAATATTAATTATTTTAAAAATCAAGTATTTCCTTTAGATTATCCATCTATTTGTAATTAGTACATATTTTTCACACAAGTGTATCAAAATAACATATAGAAAACTGATGATAGATAATACATTTATGTTTAATGATATATCTATTGTCAATCATATCTGTATTTGTTTTTAGAATTTTTAAAACATGACACACAGGTCATAGTGAAGGCAAGGGGTGCAGAAAGAAACAACCGGTAACTTCTTTTACAACTTTGTGTGAATGGACAGCAAAACAGGAACAAAGAGACAGGGTTAAATATAGAAAACAAAATATATATGTTATGTAGAGAGAAAGTGTTGATACGAATACATGTGGTTAAACATGGATCTCCAGGCAACAAACGTAACTGTTGAATGAATTGTGCCACTGGAATTACATGACCATAAATATTTAGCATATAAAGCACCCAGACAGAAGTCTTACAGTCTTCTGTGTTGTGTGTCATTGAAGAAATTGTTTCTGAGTGAATTACTTGAGAGAATTATTGTGTATTATTCAAAGAATTCATTTAGTATTTTGATTTTATGCAAAGACACCAAACTATTATAATTTACTAATAGTGAGTTACCAAAAGTTCCCTTCAGAATAATATTACAAAAACTAACATTATATAATTATTCCGAGTAACTTTTAACCTCTTGTTTTGTTATCAGTTGACTCAAGCATCTTAGTCATTGTTTTCCTTGCTTCTCTTACTTTGAATGTTAAATTTATCAAACCCTCTTTCCTCATTATCTACATTTCATGACCTTCTGCAACTGGGAACAAAATCTTCTGTCCTCGATATTTAGTGTTTTGACAGACAGAGCTAATATTCTTCTTTTATATGTCATGTCCTTTCAGAATGATGATGATCATGGTCCTCCTTGATTTCCCATTTTTTGTTGCTCTATATAAATTTAGCTATACAACATCATTCTCAGTTCCTGTTCTGCCATCAATTCATACAAAATCACTGTCTTCTCCCACTTTGCTTTTTTGTCAGTTTGTCCTATGTGTGTTGAATTCTCTAGACCCTCTTTCCTCATTATGTGTTCAAGAAATTTGATTTCTCTGTTTCTGATTTTAAGTACAAGTCCCTTTGTATTTTTAATTTTCTTTAGTTAGACTTGGAACCTCTGTGATCACAACAAAGTTATCACTGGAATGTCACATTTCATTTTAGAAAATTCATGTTAATGTAACTATAGTTGGTTTGAGTATGACTAAGGAAATTTTAATCACAGATACTTATAGGATGATACTACCTTTGGCATAATACCTTATTTATGGATTACCCAGTTAAAGATAATCTCATTAGCAATGGCTGGTAAGATCTACATGATAACCATAATTCTATGACTGGTACTTCTCATTGTTATCAGAGCCATCATTTTCAGTTAAAACTTTGCTCCAGGGATAAATAAGTGCCATAAACATGGCAATCAAATTTCTATAAAACTAATCTTTTCTTTATTCTCACAGAAGCAACTACCACCATTATACCTAACAATTTTTGTCTACCAAATTACAAGTACAATGACTATGCATAAATAGTAGAAAAAAATTATTATTGCCATGTCGGTATGCAAAGTAAGTAATGCTTACTTTAATTTATAAAATTTCCACAGTGAAGAGACATTTAAATATGAAATAAATCTCAGTGATTGTCAGAGGGAACCCCCAAGACCCAAAAGTGGGTCTGCAGACACCAGGAGCAGTTTAGTCATTAATCAGGATTTATATTTTCTACTACATTTTGCTTATTTTTAAATATATAATTGTGTTGTCCCAAGCAAGGCATTTTACTGCCACTGTTTTGCAGGGGGTTACATAGGAGAGTGGGTAAGAGAAGAATGAGAATACTGACGAGAGTGGAGTGGATGGAGAAAGCATGAGAGAAAGGATGCAGGTTAGTGAGATAGGAGATGACTATTGACTTTACATTTAAATTCTTGGAGATTGTAGCTGTCGGGGAAGCAAGTAAACAGAAGCAAATTTCACAGGCAGGAAGTGTGAGAAAAGAAGCTGCTGGAGTAGAATTTGCATTTACATTTTATTGGTTTCACAGTAAAAGAGTGGGACCTAGTTGCTAATCTTGTGGTTGAGTAAATTCATATATAGGGGGCACTAGTGATCTAAGTTCATCTGAGCAGAAGCCATGAAAGTATTTAGAGAAGAGACATAGAGAAGTCACATTGAGCTGATGAGAAAGTGACTGTATCTGAGCTGCCAAGTCAGGATTCGTCTCGTTACAGATTCCCTGTTGGATTTTGTCAAGGATACCTAGGTGAATAGCAGGGGCACCCAACCAGATATTTTTGTAAATAAAACGTATTTCCTGTTACATTGAATTTCTGTTAGTGCTTATGTGGATCTGAATTTTTTTAACACCAAAAAACAAGGAAGAACAATTTGATATTATTAACTGTAAGAAGCTTGTTAGCAAGAGAAACAATGCAAGATATGAGCTATGATTTGGAGACATAAAAATAAAGCAGGTACAGAAGTTAAACTGTCTGGATAATGTCATAACAGTTGACAGAAAATATGACATTGAGATCTGAAGGTATATTTGAATAGGCTAAATCAGTGATGGTCAAATTTGAAGGATTTACTTCTTATTGTTTTGGTATATGTCATTGTATCTGTATGGCCAAGAATGCATTCCAAAAGCAAGCAGAGTATTGAGTTTCAGTGATGGTAAAATTTGAAGGATTTATTTCTTACTGCTTTGGTATATGTCATTGTATCCATTTTACACCGATGAGAAAGTGACTGTATCTGAGCTGCCAAGTCGGGATTGGTCACATTACAGATTCTCTGTTGGATTTTGTCAAGGACCCAAAGACAGAGAAAAGCAATGTGACATACTTAATTGGCTTAAGCAAGTGGATGGAAAAGCAGGATTTGGGAGAAATACTCAGGGAAAAAAACCCTAACCTGCCGTTTTTCCTATTCTAAATACATCAATTCTTTTTTCCTATTTTTTTTTTCATTTGGAGTAGATAGACTAAACTATCGCCTGGTTCATACTTCACCCACGTCTATTGAACAGGTGAAGAGGCTCATCCTTTGTTCCCTGTTTAGGATGTGGTTTCCGGCTTTCTCTTTTCAAGTCTTTTCTTTTTTTTCAATTGGAATAGATAGACTAAACTATTGCCGGGTTCACACTCCACCCACGTCTATTGAACAGGTGAAGAGGCTCATCCTTTGTTCCCTGTTTAGGATGTGGTTTCCGGCTTTCTCTTTTCAAGTCTTTTCTTTTTTTTCAATTGGAATAGATAGACTAAACTATTGCCTGGTTCATACTCCACCCACGTCTATTGAACAGGTGAAGAGGCTCATCCTTGTTCCCTGTTTAGGATGTGGTTTCCAGCTTTCTTTTTTCCAATCTTTTCACTCTTACGTAGCCCCCTGCACATCAGTGGCATTACCACCTTGCTTGGGGTGATATGATTAAAAAAAAAAAGATGCTAAGAGTTACAAGGGATAGGGGATGTGGAGAGCCATGATTGCTTACATTCTGAAGGGACATGGCATATAGAATGAGGAGATCTGTCACTGAAAATGCATAGAAAAATCAGAAGCACTGGAATCAAAAACTAAAGAAGCCAAACACTGGATCATGACAAGCAGGGCTCAAACAATACATTCACATGGAAACACAGCTGAGACACTAGAAATACAAACAAGAATGAACAAATTCCCAACAATGCCAGGTAATGCAAACAGAAATTCTTGGTAACACACTGCAATCTAGTTATATGGTCAAAATGGCGCACTTTTATTCTGCTTCTTCCCAGGAAATGAGCCTGCTTTTATTAAGCCAAAAACTTTAAAAGATATCTAGCAAAAGAAATCATTTGTACTCAGCTCACTGTTCCAACTATTTCAGGGAGACACTTTCTTCATGACCAGATGTCCTGGGGTTCACACTGTTCCAGCAGGGCAGTAATTTGCTTTCTTTCTGCAGCGACAGTACACTAAATGTTGTACTGTTATCGGTAGCAGTAAGAAGTCTCATGTGCATTTTGTTTCTGCGACAGTTATCCAAAAAAAAAAAAAAAAAGAAAAAGTAAAAAAGGAGTGCTAAATAGCTATGGCATACCAATATTTCTATATAGCAGTGAATGCTGAACAATTTCTTCAGAATTGAAGCAGAGACTTGAAATGATAGTGATCCTTTTTAAAAAATAATATTCACCCTTTACAAGACTCAATAGCCACTCAAGGCAGAAAGTTACACAATCAGAGGCAAAAGGTACAGTTTATGAGGATATGTGGGAAAGATAACAATTAAACCCACACTTAAACAGGTTAAGGTTGTAGTGATCTGTGGAGCATCTTCTTGGGAGTTGATTCCACAAAGTAATAAAGAGCATGCTAAGAATACCAAAGCCAGAATATGTGAGTAATGAGGAAGTTTTTCGGAAAATGGAAACAAAATGCATGTGATCTTCCTCAGGTGTATCACAGGTTTCCAGAAACCGTTTTAATCATATTTAATTAGGAAAATAAAACTTGCTCAGCATCATCCTCACAATTTTTCCTCCATGCAGCATTGCTGCCAGAACACAGAATATTTTGAGTACATGCCTTTTCCCCCCTCTTTCTTTATTTTCTTTATCTTCATTTTTCTGGACTTACAGCCATATCATATTGAGGGTGACCACTTTGGAATACCAAGTGCAGGAATATTGAATGTGTGGGGGCTGTAATGGATAATGGCACAGAATTATTAATTAGTTTCAATTACTGTTGCTTTCATTATATTCTCTTTCATACAAATACTCTTAAAGTTATGAATACTCTTCTTCCTCTGCTATGGGTTAATTAGTAAGACTTGTATCACTAAACCATAATCATCTAAAAATGTATTACTATCTAAAATAGTTCATGGCTTTAAATAACCTTCAAAGAGTTAATAAGCCATAGAGAACAAATTAATCAATCAATTAAATATTGATTAGCTACACATCTTTTAGATTTGTTCACATTTCCTGAAATATCAATGGGTTGTAATTTAGAATTGATCCCCCACTTTATATCTACATTATAATTTCTTGTTTGTTTATAAAATTTTGATTAGGCATGAATCCACTTCTCCCCAAGCTATGGGTTAATTAGTAAAACTTGTTTTACTAAACCCTAATCATTTCAAAACAAAATTATTACAATCTAAAAATATTTCCTGGCTTTAAATAACCTGCAAAGGGCTTATAAGCAATAAATAGTTGATAATCGACTATGAAAATAATTTTCTCAATGTTGACATTTTAATATGTTTATACTAATAGTACTGATCATGTACTGATCATGTAGTACCATATAAGTACTGACAAAGTTATAATGCACATGATAACGATATTAGTAAGAATAATATCTGAGTATCTTTTCTAACAAAAGTTTTTGATAAGTGAGACAATATACTTAAAAGAATGTAAAATTTGTTTTTCTCAAGTGTAATCCCTTAGATCACTTAGTCATGTCTCTTCCAAGGCATGATCACCCAAAGCGTGTATCTTGTATGGCACTTAACTAACTGAATCACTTAAATAATTGCATATAAAAATTTTATCAAAATATTTTTTATGTAATCTAATAATTTCAGCTAGTTTTTTTTCTACTTCTTTTATGTGCTGTGTCTTCTCAGGATGTGGGTGATCATGCCTCTCCACAGCTTCCTACCCTTTTTAGCTCTAATCAATATCACCTTACCATTCATATTTGCCCTCACTAGCCTTCCATGTACATAAACTTCTTAAGCAGGTCTTTCACTGTTTCCTTCTGCACCTATTGTATTACGCAAATTTTGTTAAGAATGACAGACAAGGTGCTATGGTTAAGTTTTTATATAATTTTTCATGTGTTCTTATGTTTTTCTTTTCAGTACGTAAATTATATAAAAAAGTTGTTCAAATATTTTATTTCTCCGAGTGCTTTTAGCTATACTTTTAGCCATTATCGAAGATTCATTTTAATTTACTTTTAACTGAATACATAAATTGTTTTGTAGAGTCATAGTTTTATATTCCAAACATGGTGAGAACATTGTGACCATGTTGATAATTTATATAATTTATGCTCTGAAAAGAAAAAAAAATATAAGATCACATGAAAAATTATATAAAAACCTTAACTATAGCACATTGTCTCTCCTTTTTAATGAAACTTGCATATATATATACTAGCAGTATAGCCTGGCGTTGCTCAGGTGTAATGAAAGCTTTAAAACTAATCCATGGTCCTGGAGCTCAGACTCTTTGGACGTTGGCACAAAAGACTAAAAAGCAATAGTTGTTTCCAGTTAAAGCGAAACTGTAGACTGAAAGAAAAATGAATGGATGTAAGTCAAAGTTTCGTTTCCTGGTATTGATATCAAATAAGTTTTTTTCATCGTAAACTGAATTTTGAAGGCTAAATAAGTCCTCTGAGTAAATGGTATCATGGCTGAGACTAAGAACTACAATTATACCTACTTAGAGCCAAACCCAAAGCAAAAACTAAAATAAAAGTGCTGAAAAAATACCGACATACAGGCAAATAAACAGACAGACACACACACACAAACATCTTGCCTTTTATATATATATATATTATCAATTTTCTGCACTATTGTTAGAACTGCAACCTTGAAACTTCTGAATATCATTTCTTATGTCTTTGTCTATAAGTGTATCAAATTTGATTAAAATCGGCCACTCTTTCTATAACTCGATTTTTTCGATTATCGATATTTATCAAGGGTATCTCAACACAAAACCTAGCTGAGAACACTTGCAGATGCTTATAGTACAACTGTGTAAATTTTCAAGAAAATCGGTTCAGCTGTTTTGGAGTCTATAGGTAACGGATACACACACACAAAGTTCCAGTCATAAATAAGTTTATACACAGACACACATAATAGACATTCATTATATTTAACAATATATATTTTGATAATTATCTGCTGCCTCAATACACTATATATATATATATATATATATATATATGTGTGTGTGTGTGTGTGTGTATTCAGCATTCTCTCTTTTATGCAAATTTCATTAAGAATGACAGACAAGGTGCTATGGTTAATTTTTTATATAATTTTTCATGTGTTCTTATAATTTTTTCTTTTCAGAACATAAATCATATAAAAAACTATCCAAATATTTTATTTTTCCAAGTGCTTTTAGCTATACTTTTAGCCATTATCAAGGATGAATTTTATTTTACTTTTAACTGAATACATAAATTGTTTTGTGTATGTACACTACCAGCCATAATTATTAGGTAACCCCTGTTTTTTAAAAGAAATGATGTATTTCATATTACTTTAAGTGGATAATTCTAAATGAAAATAGAATGGTTCTTTTGTTATTATTTTGCAAAATTTTACAAGGCAAGGAAGCAAAGATGAACTAGTCCAAATCAGCCTAAATTTTCTTCATTCTTTCATTGATGAAACTGCAATATAGGTAATTATTAAATATTTATAAATTCACTTGATGCCCATGTTATTGTGCAATATTAACAAAAGAAACATTCTATTTTCATTTACAATTATTCACTTGGCAATAAATTCTAAAAAAATAGTATGAAATACATCATTATTTTTAAAACACTGAGGTGGCCTAATAATTATGGCCAGTAGTGATATGTGGCAGCTGTATACAAAGCAAGGACAAATGTAAATTTATAAATATGTAAGATAGATTATAGTCAAAAAATTGTCTAGCATGATACAGTGATCCAAATTTTCTAACAGCAGACCTACCAATTGATTTGATATAATCTTTGCACTTTATATCAGTAGAAAGCATTAGTCTGCGAAGGTGTAATGAATCTCTCTCCAGGAGATTAACATTCAATTTGACCTTAGCAAACCACCCAGTCTTGATAATAATAACTGTTGAAGGATTGACCTCTTTAAATTATGTAGTTATCAAGTAATAAGATGACAGTATTTACAATATTTGGACTATTGTCCTTATCTTTTTTGCCAGTTGTATGATGTTTCGGCCATTGTACGCTCCAGCCTTCTTCAGCTGCTACAAATTTTGAACCAAACCCTAGCACCTGAAAATTTTTTTAAAACACTGGGGTGGCCTAATAATTATGGCCGGTAGTGTATGTTGAGTCATTATAAATGTTTTATATTCTAAAAACAGTGAATACATTGTGGTCGTGTTCATCGTTGATATTAGTGAGTTGGTTTTTTCTTTTTTATTAATAATGTTTCCATTATTTTTAGCCTGTTTTTTTTTTGTTTTTTTTGTTTTTTACATGTGGATGATTTTATCATATTTGTATTATCAATGAGTATGTTATGGATAGAGTTTGGTAAGTCTCCATGTGTATTTTAATGAAGCCTAATGTAGCTATGGTCAAAGAGCTTGTATTCAATCCGTCCTGTGAATTTTAAATTTTCCAAGCCCTTTGACTTCATTGTGTGTCCCAAAGATTTTCAAATATCTTTCTGATTCTAAGTTCTTCTTGTTTCAGTTTTAATCAAAGATCTGTGGTATGAAGAGTTCTATGTTGAGTGTTAAAATACACACAGGACCTTGTAACTAGAGTTACTGGGGAGAAACACTATAATGAATAAATATGAATACTGCATTAACCCTCTAGGGCCATTCGTATCATATTTGATACAGTATTTCCCTATAAGGAAACATTTGGTATTTCCCTATCAGGAAACATTTGGTATTCATTGACTGAGCAGTCAATACTGCTTTCATTTGAAATTTATAAAATATTTCTCTTAAAAAATTTTTCAGAAAAATATTTCTTTCAAGGCTTGTTTTCATACTGTATCAAATATGATACGAATGGCCCTTGAGGGTTAAGGCTTATACTGGGCATAAAGTGGGTAATCGGTTTTCTATTGTCATGAAGTAATAAACTGATCCCCCACTAATTACTACTTATTAATATAATATGATACGAATGGCCCTAGAGGGTTAAGGCTTATACTGGGCATAAAGTGGGTGATCGGTTTTCTATTGTCATGAAGTAATAAACTGATCCCCCACTAATTACTACTTATTAATATAATATGATACGAATGGCCCTAAAGGGTTAAGAACAATACCAAAATTATTTATTTTTGACTCCAAAATATTTTTTTTTCTTATGTGGTATTGGAATAATTATTGTTCTTTTTCTGGTTTCAAGTTCCACGTAGCAGTTCATGTTTTAGATTATATATTCTTGGGTTATCATGGAAGATGTATTCAAATGTTTTTGTGTGGAAATGCTTAATGTTCTTCATTGCATTTATGCTTGTGTAATAAAAGAATTGAATGTTTTTGACTTACTTTGTTTATCAGATATTTTTGTTTTTCCTGAGGAGTTGTAACTTTGTGAATAATTAACAAGTCCTTCTTTCTTCTTAGCGTTTTCATGAAACTTTTCTTCAGGGCAATGAATAATGCACAAATGCCCATCTCTTTCAAGGTTTATTCTTCTACCCTTTTTATGTGTCTTGACCATCTCTTTTTATATTTTTCTAATGCCCACACACTGCTGATTTGATTTTAACAGCAAAGACAATAATTGGATGATTTTGGATTATCTCACTCCTTTTATACGGCATGAGCTGCCATTGACCAAATTTGTACAAGTTACTGTTCGTGTCATGTTTATGTCATTGGTTTCAGACTGAAAGAAAAGAAATGAGTGAAGGAAAATAGAAAAAAGAAAAAGAAAGTATGTGAGAGAGAGAGAAAGGAAGTAACTGTCACTATATAGGAAATGAAAAGATTATATAGATCATTACTTCTTAACCATTATCTAATCTACTCACTGCAGATCCATCCATGATATTCCTATCATCCTTCTGTTGCTTCAAGTTTTCTTTTCATCTGTGAGGAAAATTTACAGCATTCACTGTCATATAGCAGAATTGATATTGAAAGCAGTTCAGCATACATTTCTGGTTTCTTAGTACTTTGCTTACTTTATGAAAGGTATTTTCATGATCATTCAGATTTTGGTGTTGAATTTTTCCATTATTTCCTAAAGAACTTTCATGATATCTAAACTTCTGTGCTTGTTCCCAATTCACAGTTCACATCTTGGATATTTTTCTTGTTGACAACCATATATTTCTTCTTGCAATTGGTGGTTAGTAGTTTCTTATTGCTTTCCTTTACAACTTCCTCTAAAAGTTCTATAGTTTTTTTTTTATTAATGTTCATTCAATACAAGCCTCAAGGGCCACTCAAGGTAGAGGGTTACTATGCGGAGCTGTATTAGCATAAGAATGGTTAAGGAAATAGGGAAGTGAGACAGCTAATTCAGTTCTTGAAGAGGTCAAGATTTAATTATCAAATATCATTGATGCCGCCTAGGTACGGGTTTGCACGAGATACTAGATTAGCAACTAGGTCCCACCCTTTTACAGTTAAACAGATAAGATGTAACCGTAATTTCTGCTCCAGCAGCTTCTTTTCTCGTGCTTCCCACCTGTGGAGTTCCCTTCTATGTGTCTGCTTTCCCGACAGCTGCAGTCTCCAGGTGTTTGGATGTGGGATCAGTAAACACCTCCTATCACACTAACTTGTACCTATTCTCTCAACACTCTCACCATCTATCCAACCCTCATTCTCAGTATCCTTACCCACCTATCACCCGCCTTCTGACATTTCTTATATCTAACTATCCTTTCTGCACTCTATGTAGCCCCCTGCGCAATAGTGGTGGTGAAGTGCCTTGCTCGGGTGAGATGCTTATAAAAAAAAAATACAATGGTTAGCTGAAAAGTCCATAGACTGACCAAGATATTCTCATGCAATGTGACGAAATGACGTTATTTTTCAATATAGTCCCACTTGCTGTTCATACACTTTTTTTTTTCTATCAGTGTTGTATCCCATTAGTTAAGAAGCTTTCATCCTGTTGGTCAAAAAAGTCATCAATGCATTATTAGTTTCTTGCCAAATGTTTTTATCATGTTGAGAAACAGAAATTGGAGTAGATAGACTAAACTATCGCCCGGTTCACACTCCACCCACGTCTATTGAACAAGTGAAAAGGCTCATCCCTTGTTCCCTGTTTAGAATGTGGTTTCCAGTTTTCTCTTTTCCAATCTTGTCACTCTTACATAGCCCCCTGCTCATCAGTGGCATGATTAAAAGAAAAAATTTCAGAGTTTAAAGACGTTAGAAATACAGACATAAAATTGAATTTAGAAAAAACTAGAAACCCAATCCTAAGCAAAAAACAAAGCATGAACCTCTACTCCTCTTAAAAAAACTGGGAATGAGTTTGAACCTGATGCTAGGGAAACCTATCTATTCATATTGACAGAGGAAAAAAGTTTAAAAATAATAATTACTGAAGAAAATTTTTGATTTCTGGCAGAGATATGAGAAGTAGAGAAAGAAGAAAATTATTGATAATAACTCCAGAAAGTAATTTAATATCATTGTTTATGTTTCAAATCCTTTTATTGGAAGAATTGATACAAGTCATGCATGATGTTTTGAAAAAGAAAAGAGGATAAACCTTGTCACCTATATAAGTTATCTTGTTATAATTATAACCAAAAATAAAAAAATCTGATAGAGTAGCTAAAACCAGAGAGAAAAGATGCAAATTTGTTTTACAACGCACTCAATGTTTTCAAATGTTTTACAATAATGTTTTACAACCGATTCCATCCACATGCAAGCTGTTTGATCTCAGTATGATTTCTGGATTATTCTACTATCCTTTTGTGATGTAGAAAAAATATTGACATCGACACATTTTTTTTTTTATAATTGCTTCACCCTGAGCAAGGCATTTCACTGCCACTATTGTGTAGAGGGTTACATAGAGGGGAAAGTGGTGAGAAAGGATGGTTAGATATAGAAAATGTCAGAAGGAGGGTGATAGGCAGGTAAGGATACCGAGAAGGAGGGTTGGGTAGATGGTGAGAGTGTTGGGAGAATAGGTGCAAGTTAGTGTGATAGGAGGTGTCTATTGACTTTACATTTAAACTCCTGAAGATTGTAGCTGTCGGGAAAGCAGACATGTGGAAGGGGATTCCACAGGCAGGAAGCGCAAGAAAAGAAGCTATTGGAGTAGAAATTATGGTTACATCTTATCCGAGCCAATATCCACTGCACCACGACGCACATCCGTCACTATATGTCTACAGTACCTGGTATTCCCAAGCGGTTGCCCATCTAAGTACTGACCACATGCTGAATAGATGACAAATCTTATAAACTGAATGCATCCATAGTCATGAGTTACAATCCAGGTTTCCTGTACACAACATACATCCACCCCAAAATGATAAAGATCATGAGTGAACCTAGTCCTGCAAGACTTTGACCTCAGGCCCCAGGCATTCAAACTAGTCAACCAAAGTGCCATTATTGATCCATTTAAGGTTGGCAATCTGCATTAAATACTGGGTGAGAACACTGACAGCCTGTCCAACTGACCCATCTCGCTCTTTAGTCAGTCAGTTAAGTGCAATGTGTAATACATGCTTGGGTGCTCATGTCTTGAAAAAGACTGACTGGACAGAAGATTGTCCCGTAGTAGGTTGCCATTACTTTTTGTGGTAGACTGGTTGCCAGCCAAGGTTATAGAACCCAATTTGTCCTATTATTTAATCTTTAACTGGAGAGAAGAGATAGATTAATACCTTTCCCAAGAGTATTTGTGCGTAAGTGAATGCATGGAATTAAACTGGAATTCAGACTCAACTCCTCAATTTCTCATTCTGAGCTGATATTCACTGCACTACAACACACATCCTCACTCTTTAGTGGATGGATGTATTTTGTGACCTAATGTTAGAGCATAACTTCTAGTGTCAACATATTTTAGTAGAAATAACATTCGGAGGTTCTAAGTCACACTTTAAAATCTGTGACCTAGCAGCCATAAGTATCCTAGTACTTGTATGGAAAGAGATGAGCTAGTTATTTCCACTTTGTTTAGACATTGTTAGGTTTGCTATGAAGTTTCTTTTGAAATGTTTGTGTGAAAAAAGTTTTCTGTGCTCCCTGGGGCTGCTCATTAGCCAGGATCTCTCCAGGATTAGCCAGGATCTCTCTTGTTGTCATTGATAGGCAACCAAGTGTAGCCACTTGATGCCAGACAAGATACTGTTTTACTCCCCTTTGTACTCCTAAAAACTTTAGCCCTGGTTTTCACATATATAGCATTTGTCCCTTCTAGCAAGGCACATCTCTTAACTTATGTGGGATTCGGGCAAAATAAAAAGGTCTCTGATGTTACTGCATATGTATCGTAATTTTTAGCATTTTGTTTTGCTAAATCTAGTACTCTTGCCTAGTTATAGTCCTGCAGTAACATTAAGGTGATATTTTTTAGCATGCTTTGTTGGAGATCCATGGATTGAAGCCCATTTAATAATGAATAAAATGATACCAAAGAAAATGAACTGTCATTACTTAGTTTTACTAAGGCTTAATAGAATCTGAGGGCAGTTTATGCCTTGTAGCTAGTAAGTAACTAGAGAATATGTCATTTCTCTTTTTTATGTAGATCTTGTCCAGTATTATTTCTTTGTAGGAAGATGGCAATTGACATTGCATTTAAACTTTTGAAGATTGTAGATATCAGGGAAACAAGAAAACAGAAGGAAGTTCTACAAATGAGAAGTGTGAGAAAAGAAACAGTTAGAGTAGAAGAGAAGGTTACAGCTAAATATTTTGACAGTAAAATGACCTTGATTCTGATCTAGTAGCATGTGTAATTACATGCAGTCAGAGCACCAAAGAAAAAAAGCTCATCAAAGTAGTAACAATGAAAATACTTGTAAAAGAGGCAGAAGGAAACCACATCATGGTGAAAAGGTGCCTAAAGGAGGTCCACCAATCAGGATTGATTACCTTTGGATTTTGTCAAGAATCTCAAAATGAATAGCAGAAGCACCCAATCAGATATAGTTAGAGTCGTCAATATATGGACAAATGGTAGATTAATAAATGCTCAAAATGTATTTTAATGAGAAAAACTTCCTGTCTAACACAGAGACCAAACCTTCCTAGGAGTAATTCAGCTATAGATTTGATTTAGTTGTTCCATTTGAGGTTGGTTGAGAGAGTGAGGTCAAGGAGGCAGTGTTTTGCTCTTTTGGAGACTAGCTTCATCCCTTCTGATGGTAGGTAGGAAAGTTTCCCTATGATGGTTACAAGAGAGCATCGCCATTTTAATTTGTGTGCCTGACAGAATTCTACTTTTAAGAGTTATATTCTCCGGGAACTGGATACCAAAAGCACTGGTGTCCAACAACACCCCAAAGTTTTGTGATGAAGAACATAAATTGTGGCTATGGAAAACAGGATGTACATCTTAAAATCCTCAATTGAATGGGAAAGCCAAAAAAAGAGAGTACAAACCATAAAGATGGGCTTGAAGATATGTTAGCAACAAAGAGAGAAAGTAGAACCTTTTTTTTTTTTTACTGTTAGACTGTTTTAATTTATTGCACCATACCACATACAGGAAAGCCAGTGAGCACATCAGACTTAATGGGAAGACAAATCAAAGCTTTTTAATATTACTGCCATATCTGGTCAGATCCTCCTGCTATTCACCTAGGGGTCCTTGACAAAATCCAACGGAGAATCTGTAATGTGATAGATCCCGAATTGGCAGCTCAGTTACAGTCACTTTCTCAATGGCGCAATGTGGCTTCCCTGTGTCTCTTCTACAAATACTTTCATGGTTTCTGCTCAGATGAACTTAGCTCACTGGTACCCACTATATATGAATTTACTCGAGCCACAAGATTAGCAACTAGGTCTCACCCTTTTTATGGTGAAACCAATAAATTGTAAATGCAAATTCTATACCAGTAGCTTCTTTTCTTGCACTTCCCGCCTATGGAATTTCCTTCTGCTTACTTGGTTTCCTGACAGTTACAATCATCAAGAATTCAAGTGTAAAGTCAATAATCATCTCCTATCTCACTAACCTGCATCCTCTCTCTCTCTCATGCTCCTTTCTTTGTCCACTCTCATCAGTATTCTCATTCTTCTCTTACCTGGCACCCCCTGTAACCTGTCACTTTCTTATAACTTTCCTTCTATATAACCACCTGCTCAACAGTGGCAGTAAAATGCCTTACCTGGGGCAATATGATTATAAAAAAAACCTGTCATATTCTGCAAATGAGAAAATGTGGTACAAGTAAAATAAGGAGACACTCCCAGAGAAGGCAAAATTTTAATGTTAAAAGACAGTCAGTCAGTTAAGTGCCATACGTGATAAATGCTTGGGTGATCATGTCTCAAAAGAGACATGACTGACTGGGCAGAATATTATCCCACAGTAGGTTGCCATTGCTTTCTGCAGTAGACTGGTTGCCAGCCAAGGCTATAAAACCCAATCTGTCCTGTTATTTGACTCAAAGCTAGAGGGAGAAGATATGTATTATTAAGTAGTCATTTGAGGTGGATAGAAAACTGTTCCCCCACTTTATACCCAGTAGAAGCCTGAAACATCTTTCTAACTATTAAATTCAGTCAATCAGCTTAGTGCCATACATGATACATGCTTGGACGATCATATCTCGAAAGAGACATGACTGACTGGGCAAAAGATTATCCTGCAGTAGGTTGCCATTACTTTCTGTGGTGGAATTGTTGACAGTCAAGGCTATAGAACCCAATCTGTTGTGTTGTTTAACCCATAACTGGAGGAAAGAGATGGGCTAATACCTTTCGCAAGGGTATTTGAGCGCAAATGAATACATGGAATTCAACTGGAATTTGAACTTGGCTCCCCGATTTCTCGTTCTGAGTTGATATCCACTGCACCATAACACAAATGTGGTACAAGTAAACTAAGGAGACACACCCAGAGAAGGCAAATTTTTTAATGTTAAAAATGAAAAATGAAAATAACATACTGTCCCATACAGCTCAAATAAGACCATAAAACAAAGATGAAGAGGAAAGTGATGATGAAATGTCTACTGATATTTCATGTAATTATAGTACTGAATATAAATGAAACCTACTTTTGCAGGATGAAATGTCTAAAAACGAATGTAGTGATGATCAAGTGGAACAATATAATTCAGAAACTCAGGAAGACAATGCAACAATACAATAATAACAACAAAAGAAAACAAGATAGATCAAAATTTCCCAGAGAAAGAAATATCTTAAGAGAGAAGGAAATACAAAAAATGAAATTATAGAAGAAAAACAAGGGGTACAAAATCTTTCTTCACAGGGTAATGTAGGGATATGCAGATTAACTAATTAACATAGTCAGAATCATCTTCTATGTGCCCTGTCCTTTCAGTACATGGACGATCATGGCTTTCCACGTCTCCCTATCCCTGGTGGCTCTTAACACACCTTCTCCTGTTACACCATCCAACCCTCGTTCCATCATCCACCTGATTAGGTCCTTCAAATATGTTATTCACTGCTTTCCGTTGTCTCTTTTTCCCTCTATCTTGCCTGTTAGCATCAGGTTCTCCAAGCCCTCTTTCCTCATTGCATGTCCCAGGAACTTCAGCTGTCTCTTCCTGATGCTCAGTATTAATTTGCTTTTTGTTTCCATCATTTCCAAAACCTCATCATTTCTCACATGCTCGATCCATGATATTTGCAGCATCCTTCTGTAAAACTACATTTCATAGTCGGAATACCTAGGCTATGAAACTAGTTTAATTAGAAGAAGGGGAAGCTATGCATTAGCCTTTAGTAACACGAAAGATTTAGGACTTCACAACACTTTTCTCTCCATGTCATAAACACACTGCTTTTTAGTGTATCAATATTTATTTTATTTTTCTCCATGTTATCACCACTTTTTAGTCCAACATTATTTGTTTTCTCATCTCTCTATGTCATAATCATGCTTCTTTTTGTGCACTAATGTTTGTTTTCTCATCTCTCTCTGTCATAATCATGCTTATTTTTGTGCACTAATGTTTGTTTTCTCATCTCTCTATGTCATAATCATGCTTATTTTTGTGCACTAATGTTTGTTTTCTCATCTCTCTATGTCATAATCATGCTTATTTTTGTGCACTAATGTTTGTTTTCTCATCTCTCTATGTCATAATCATGCTTATTTTTGTGCACTAATGTTTGTTTTCTCATCTCTCTGTCATAATCATGCTTATTTTTGTGCACTAATGTTTGTTTTCTCATCTCTCTCTGTCATAATCATGCTTATTTTTGTGCACTAATGTTTGTTTTCTCATCTCTCTGTCATAATCATGCTTATTTTTGTGCACTAATGTTTGTTTTCTCATCTCTCTATGTCATAATCATGCTTCTTTTTGTGCACTAATGTTTGTTTTCTCATCTCTCTCTGTCATAATCATGCTTATTTTTGTGCACTAATGTTTGTTTTCTCATCTCTCTGTCATAATCATGCTTATTTTTGTGCACTAATGTTTGTTTTCTCATCTCTCTATGTCATAATCATGCTTCTTTTTGTGCACTAATGTTTGTTTTCTCATCTCTCTCTGTCATAATCATGCTTATTTTTGTGCACTAATGTTTGTTTTCTCATCTCTCTGTCATAATCATGCTTATTTTTGTGCACTAATGTTTGTTTTCTCATCTCTCTATGTCATAATCATGCTTCTTTTTGTGCACTAATGTTTGTTTTCTCATCTCTCTCTGTCATAATCATGCTTATTTTTGTGCACTAATGTTTGTTTTCTCATATCTCTGTCATAATCATGCTTATTTTTGTGCACTAATGTTTGTTTTCTCATCTCTCTATGTCATAATCATGCTTCTTTTTGTGCACTAATGTTTGTTTTCTCATCTCTCTCTGTCATAATCATGCTTCTTTTTGTGCACTAATGTTTGTTTTCTCATCTCTCTATGTCATAATCATGCTTCTTTTTGTGCACTAATGTTTGTTTTCTCATCTCTCTATGTCATAATCATGCTTATTTTTGTGCACTAATGTTTGTTTTCTCATCTCTCTGTCATAATCATGCTTATTTTTGTGCACTAATGTTTGTTTTCTCATCTCTCTCTGTCATAATCATGCTTATTTTTGTGCACTAATGTTTGTTTTCTCATCTCTCTGTCATAATCATGCTTATTTTTGTGCACTAATGTTTGTTTTCTCATCTCTCTCTGTCATAATCATGCTTATTTTTGTGCACTAATGTTTGTTTTCTCATCTCTCTATGTCATAATCATGCTTATTTTTGTGCACTAATGTTTGTTTTCTTATCTCTCCATGTCTTAATTATGCTGATCATTAGTTCATCAGTATGTATTTTCTTGTCTCTGCATTTAATAATCACGCTGGTCTTTAGCATAACAATATTTTTTTTCTCATGACTCTGTCTCATAATCATGTACATCTTTTTAATACAACAATATTTATTTCATTTTCTTTCCTTGTCTTAAAGATGCCGACCTTTAATGCATTTACTTACCTCTCTGATTCTGAAACAAACAAATTGTTTCTGCACCAACATTCAGTGATGTGTTACAATAACAGAAAAAAATGATAAATTATTTGTCTTGATATATCTCTTATTTAATCAGAAACTGAAGACAGATTTTAAATAAACAGCTGTCTTTCTCAGAAGAATGTAGTATTATATTTTTTCCTCTTAATATTCTCATTAATATAAATAAACAACTAAAAACATTAAGAGTCTTGATCTCTTTTAATTAGGCATCTTCTTTTTTACTGCAATAAAATGATATTAGCGAGTGCCTCTCCTTGACCCACCCTTCTTTTGATGCGACAAGATTTAAATTAACAAATCCAATTGATAGCTTTCCTCCCACCTGATTTATTAGATTTTTCTGCAAGTTTTTCTCTGTTTTTGTCGACAGTTCAGAGAAGAAAGATAATCAAGAAAAAATGCTAAAAGTTGAAAAAGGTGAATAGAAATGTCTTCTGTTAATTTTTATGATTGTGTATTGAAAGAAAGACAAAAATTATGAAAAAATGAATTGATAAATCTGATTCAATTATTTTTAACCATCTTTTTGTCTGTTTCCAGCACTAACTTTTCTATTATTTTCTTCCATTTTTCTGTTTTGATGTTTTAAAAATATTTTTTTATCTTGAAATAAAAGTTTCTCCTTCTTTCCTTCCTTTTCATTCTCTCTCTTTCTTTACTTAGTTTTCATTCTCCTCCTCCCTTTCTCTTTAGTTTTCATTCTCCTCCTCCCTTTCCCTTTCTTTCTTTTCATTCTCCCCTCCCTTTCTCTCTCTTTTCAGTTTTTCATCCCCCTCCCTCTCTCTTTACTTAGTTTTTCATTCTCCCCCTGTGTTTCTCTTTCTCTTTACTTAGTTTTTCATTTTCCCCCTCCCTTTACTTAGTTTTTCATTCTCCCTCTGCATTTCTCTCTCTCTTTATTTAGTTTTTCATTCTCCCCCTCCCTACTTAGTTTTTCATTCTCCTGCTTTCTCTCTCCTTAGTTTTTCATTCTCTCTCTCTCTCTCTATACTTAATTTTTTATTCACTCTCCCTCTCTACTTAGTTTTTCATTCTCTCTCTCTCTTTACTTAGTTTTTCATTCTCTGTCTTAGTTTTTCATTCTCCCTCTCTCTACTTAGTTTTTC
The DNA here is from genome assembly GCA_037127315.1 of Ascarosepion bandense. Classification (NCBI taxonomy): domain Eukaryota; kingdom Metazoa; phylum Mollusca; class Cephalopoda; order Sepiida; family Sepiidae; genus Ascarosepion; species Ascarosepion bandense. The sequence goes on from JBBBDQ010000242.1 coordinate 4,955,666, forward strand.
ATTGTCCCTCTCTTTCATTTAGTTTTCATTCTCTCTCACATTTATTTAGATTTTTCATTCTATTTAGTTTCTGATTCTCTCTCTTATTACTTAAATTTTTCACTGTATATTTCTTAGTTTTTCATCCTCTCTTATTACTTAGATTTTTTGCTTATTTAATTTTTTCTATATTTTTGCAATTTATATTTTCATTCTTTTTTATTCCTCCCCTTTTTCCTTCCCTATTCCTTTCTGTTCGTTTTTATTCAGCTCTAAAAATTTTCTTATCAACTTCTGCCTCTTTCTTCGTTTTTCTCCTTGTCTTCTATTTGTTTTCTTTCTTTCTTTTATTGTTTTTTTTCTTTCTCCTCTTCAATCTTTATATTTTCTTCCTCTTCCTTACCCTTTTTTTTTCTTTTATGAACTTTTTATCTTCACTCCCATGCTGATCATTCTTTTTTATTCTTTTTTCTCTATATTTTTCTTTGTTAATTGTTTCATTCTCCTTTGCTTATCTTTGACTTATATAACATCCCTTTTTTCTCTAATAATCCTTTACATATTGTCCCCTTCTTTACAGTCATATTAACCTCTTTTTTCTACAATATATCATTTGTGTCATTTTCCCTATGTTTAATAGTAATCATACCATTTATGACTTACTTTTAAAATTATCTTCTGTCACAAACATAGTACATATATACATATATATATATACACCAATGTATATCAATGTACATTTTCTAAATTTATTTTTTCCCTTTCTTCTCTGCCTTTCACTTTACCATTTACTCTTGCTTTGGTACTATTCATCTTTTATATCCTGTGTGCTGAGTTCAATCTTTATAAATACTCCACCTTTTTCACCTTGGACCAGACTAAGCTCTTTTCCATATGTTCCACTTTTTGTTGTTCTTTATTCTCAGAATTTTTTATTCATTTTTTTTTCTCTTTCTTCTTATTTATTAAATCATTCTTAATTTTTTTTCCAAACTTTACCTTCAGTCATTTTCTTCCTTTTTGACGTTTTGTTTTCTTCATTTTTTTCTTTTCCTACTGACATCCTTCTCTTTTGTTTTGTTTTACTTTTTCTTAAATTTCACTTCTCAGAAATTCTTTTTCCATCATTTTGATCCTCCATTTTCTTTTCTTAATTTTTTGTTAGTTTTTAAAAACTTTCTTTGATTGTGTGATGCTAATATTCTATGTTAGGGATGCTGACTGAAAAATTAGCATTTGAAATTTTATCATTTAGTCTTAATTATCAAGTTCTGGTAATGTTTAAAAATTTACAACTATCTCTACCACAAAACAGGCCTATAAAGTGAAACTCAAGGTCAAATGGGAATAAGAATATTTTATTAAATCAATCTACCAAATAAGGAAAAGTTATCTGCACTGAAAGTCCAAAATTTTATCTAAACTTGAAGCATTAACTTCTAGCATTGTTGGGAAGGTAACCATCTTAGCCAAAAACCAAGTCCTTATTATAAGTTCTTTTTTTTTTTTTTTTTGCTCATTCTTTTACTTTTTATTTTTAATCTTCTTTCTCTTCTTTTTAATTCAATTTTTCATCTTCCCTTCTTGTCATCTTTGTTTTTTGCCTTTCTTTTCAGTTCTTCATTTTACTTTCCTTCAACCTAACATTTACATGATTTTTCCCTCTCATCAAAACCTTTGCCACTTTCTTTTCCTTTTAATTTTTCTTTCCTCTCCTCGTCCCTCACTTTTTCATAATCTATCTCTCGTACCTAAATTACCACTTCTTTCTCTTGTTTCTTTTTAACATCTTTTGTTTTTCTTTCTTTTTTTCTTTCATTCCTTTGCTTCCATCCTTCCATTCACTTCTTTTTCCTTTTCTTTTCAATCTTTTTCCTTTCTTTCCATCCCACCTTTTCATCATCTTCCTCTTATTTTTTTCATCAGATCCTGCCCAGCTCTTCACTTCTTTCTTCTTTTCTTTCTTTCTTTCCTTCTTTCCTTCCTCTTTATCTCATCTTTTGCTCTCCTTTTCTCCAGTTTTTCCTCATCTTCATTTTCAATTCTTTTTCATTTTCCTTTCTGTCCTCGCTCTCATTTTCATTGTCTAATCTGTCATCTTCCTTCATTTCTTGCTCTTCTTTTCTCCTTTTTCTTTTTCATTCATTTCATTCATTAAGCACTATTATAATTTTTTCTTTTTCATTCATTACATTCATACTGCCATGTTGTTCTGTTCTCTCTATAATGTCATCATTTTTTTTTTTTATCAATTTCCTTCTTGTCCCTGCCTTCTATAGTGTTAATTCATTCATTACTTGTATGTTGTCTTCTGGTTTTGTTCAATTACTTTTCTTTTATTAAACCTTGTCACTTTATCATTTTTCTTCAATTAGACAACAGAACAAGCGCTGTATCATGGAAGGAGAGACACAAAAGAAGTGACAAGATGCTGGAAAAACAGTTGAAATAATTTTACACTTATTTGCTTTCTGGTTTACTTTCTTTCCTCTTTTCATCTTCTTCATATATCCAAATTTTATAATGAATACACACACTGCAAAAAAAAAAAAAAATCTGGCCTCCCCTGACCTCAATAAAAGGGGCCTTTAAAATACAAGTACATGGAGACTCACCCCCCCCAACCACCAAAAAAAAAATTGAAAATAATGAAAAAGACACAGAGTGGTAAGGAATGAAAAAAAAAGAAAACAAATGAGTGGAGAGGAAAGATAGAAATATGAAAGCCATGTGAAAAAGCCCTCAGGTTTCTGTACAGACCCATTATCGCTAATATGAAGAAATAAGAAAAAATATGAAGTGGAATATAGTAAATTAAAAATTGAAAAAATGAAAGGGATGGAAATGCGTAAAGAAAAATTATTCCATATTTTTTCAATTATTTTTTCTTGTTTATAAAATTGTCTTCTGCAAAAGGTGCGTAAAGGTTTCTACTTGTGAATCTCTTTATAAGCAACTCAGTATGTGTGTGTGTGTATATATATATATATATATATATATATATATATATATACACACACACATCACTGTGTGTTCTGTGTGGCTACTTAAAATTTATGAATATATATATATATATATATATATATACACACACACACACACCGAGTTATGTTAAACTTTATCTACGAATCTTTACATGCTTTTATGTCAAACTATTTATTCATATATTTATTTCTTACATATTTACACATACAAAGATTTTTCTAAATTAAAAGATTAAATGTGTGTGTGTGTGTGTGTGTGTGTGTGTGCGTGTATGTGTTTGTGAGGTTAAATTGTGTGAGCAGGTGCATTTGTGTTGATATAAAGAAATGTTTTGAGATAAGATGAGTTTTACTTATGTGCACAAGGGCATCTATCTATCTATCTATCTATCTTCATGCGTTTATATATAAGTCTGTTCATAGTTACTTGAATATTATTGTCTGGTCATATATCTTTATTTAAATATCTACACCAGTCTTCTTATATCTCTCAGTCTGTTAATATCTATCTATTTATCTATCTATCTATGTTCATATTAATTTATGTTCTTTTGAAACTGTTTCATTCTGTACATATATATATACTGCATGCTTTTTTATATTTATGCCAGGGTATTTTTCTATCCACCTCTCTATCTCTGTCTGTCTGTTACTATCCACCTCTCTATCTCTGTCTGTCTGTCTGTCTGTTACTATCCACCTCTCTATCTCTGTCTGTCTGTCTATCTGTTACTATCCACCTCTCTATCTCTGTCTGTCTGTCTGTTACTATTCACCTCTCTATCTCTGTCTGTCTGTCTGTTACTATTCACCTCTCTATCTCTGTCTGTCTGTCTGTTACTATTCACCTCTCTATCTCTGTCTGTCTGTCTGTCTGTTACTATCCACCTCTCAATCTCTGTCTGTCTGTCTGTCTGTCTGTTACTGTCCAGCTCTCTATCTCTGTCTGTTACTATCCACCTCTCTATATTTGTCAGTCTGTCTGCTAATATCCACCTCTCTATCTCTGTCTGTCTGCTAATATCCACCTCTCTATCTCTGTCTGTCTGCTAATATCCACCTCTCTATCTCTGTCTGTCTGCTAATATCCACCTCTCTATCTCTGTCTGTCTGCTAATATCCACCTCTCTATCTCTGTCTGCTAATGTCTACCTCTCTATCCCTGTCTGTCTGCTAATATCCACCTCTCTATCCCTGTCTGTCTGCTAATATCCACCTCTCTATCTCTGTCACTTAATACCTATCTCTCTATCTCTGTCACTTAATACCTATCTCTCTATCTCTGTCTGTTAATACCTATCTTCCCCTATCTCTCTTGCCAGCAATATGCTATGTGAGGCTTAAGATTTCCATGCTTTCCTTACACATTCAGATTGTGAATATACATGTTTTTTAATTTTTTATTTATTTATTTATTCCTTCCTTGTTGCTTACTTGCTCTGGCCTTGGAATTTTCAGTATCCATATATAGAACTGCATTTCTGTTGCATCTAGTTCTCTCTTCATCTGTGAACAGCCCATATTTCTTAAATTCTATCACTGTCTTTTACAAACTATGTCGCATTTTCCATTCCCTGTTTAAAAAAAAAAACTTGCCAGATATTTAAATTTTTGTACTTGCTTGATGTTGTCATCTCCAATTTGAAACTCACACCTTTGCTTTTCCTCTTGTTAATCACCATACTTTTTGTTTTCCTGCATTTAATGATTAGTGCTTTTTTTCTTGCTTTCTTTTACTGTTTAGAAGATCCTTTAGTTTTTCTTCCATGTCAGCCATCATCAGAGTGTCAACTGCATATCTTTTATTGATAAGATTATACTCACTGATAATAAATCCTGGTGGGTGCACCATCTCTCACAGGATAGCCTTACTATCTCCTTTTATGTGCCCTGTCCTTTCAGGAGGTAGGCGATCATGGCTTTCCACGTCTCCCTATTCCCGGTGGCTTAGTATGTTTTCGCCTCCTTTTACACCACGCAACCTGCATTCTGTCATCCACCTGCTCGGGCTCTGCAAATATGTTATTCGCTGCCTTCCTCTGTCTCTTTTTCCTTCTATCTAACTTGTCAGTATCAGGTTCTCCAAGCCCTCCTTCCTCAATGCATGTCCCAAGAACTTCAGGTGTCTCTTCCTTATGCTCACTATTAATTTCCTTTTTGTTTTCATCATTTCCAAAACCTCATCATTGCTCACATACTCGATCCATGATATTCTCAGCATCCTTCTGTAGAACCACATTTCTGCTACTTTAAGTTTTTTTCTTATCTTAGATATTAGTTATTGAATCTATCTTGAGGAGAGGACACAGCTTTGCCTTATACCCCTTTCTAATTTTGTAAATGGCTATTATAGATAAGAATCTGTTGTAATGGGTTCATATCTTCTTTATGTACCATGTCCTCTCAGGAAGTAGGTGATCATAGCCCTCCACATATTCCTATTCTTTGTCACTCTTATCACATTTCCTCTTGGTATTTCAAACAAACCCTGCTCTACTAGCCACTTGCTCGAGCCCATCAAGTACATCTTGCATTGCCTTCCCCAGTCTCTCTTTCCCTCTATCTGTCCCATGAGTATTAGATTATCCAAGCTCTCTTTCCTCATTGTGTCCTAGAATCATCAGCTGCCTCTTCATGATGCTAAGAATAAGTTTCTATTTCATTTGCATCTTCTCCAAAACCTTGTCAAATATTTGGTCCATGGTATCCTCAGCAACCTTCTGTAGAACCACATTTCTGGTGTATTTAGTCTCTCCATCTTTCAGAAGATAATCCAACATTTACTGCCATATAAGAGAATAGATATCACTTAATTGTTTGGTACTCTTTTCTTTTTTTCCAACAACATCTTCCTGCCTCTCAATACTCTGCTTAGCTTTTGAAATGTGTCTTTGACCATGCAAATATACCTTTGGATCTCAGTGTTGCAATTTCCATTCTCTATCAGAATACTTCCCAGATACTTAAATTTCTGCACTTGTTTGATTTTAGCACCCCAACCTGTAGTTGGCATTTTGGGGTCCTCTTTTTGCTGATGACCATGCATTTTGTTTTCTTGAAGTTTATGTTTAGTCCTTTTTTTCTCACTTTCCTTTGCTAAGGTCCCGTATTTTTCTTTCCAGCTCTGCTATCAGCACTGTTTCATCTGCATATCTTATACTGTTAAGATTGTGGTCGCCAATGAGGAATCCTGGCAAGGCTTCTAGTACTTTCAGAATTTTGTCCAATTTTTTGGTATCTGTTGAATTAATTTCCTGTCAGTATGCAGGTGGTTTGCTGCCAGTATTTGGTTCTTGATTATTCTAATGTCTTCCCCAAATATGTTGTGGTTGCCAAGCGTCTCTAACAAGTTTTGTGACATAATTTGTTGAATGCCTTTGTGTAGACTATTAAACGTAGGTAGATGTCCTTCTGCATCTGTATTGCTTTTTCTGATAACATTCTGAGCATAAATATTGTGTCCACTGTTGTGATGTGTTTTTGAAGAACCTGCACTTTTCTCCTGTTTCTGTCTTGATTCTGCTGCATGCTCTGTTAATCAGAATCCGGATAATGAATTTTGTTATGTGGCTCATTAAGCTGATTATTTACTTTGGTGAAGTTTGCATTAACTTGTGCCTGGCTTCTTAGGTAGTGCTATGAAAATTGATCTGCTTAGGCCTTCCAATATATTGACATTGCTATAAATTTCATTTACTATTTTTGTAATCCTGTTTATGCCAAAATCATCCAAGGCTATCAGCATCTCTGTTACAACACCATCTGGTTCTGATGTTTTGTTTCTATTCCATTTAACCAGTACAGTTTCCACTTGAGTTTTTACAAACTCTAGTCCATTGGTATTTCTGTGTATTGCCAGTTATTCTCTCTTGTTGTGGAAGAGGTCTCCAATATATTCATTCTCTAGCAGAAGTATTTTTTCTTTCTCTAATACGAGCATTCTTATGAGCATTCTGTCTTTGGATTTTATATATCCTATTGCTGAGCATGATTTTTGTCCAGTTCACTTGTTTTTTGTGCATATCTCATTTACTTGAAGTGCTCAATCTCTATTTCTGTCTATTTGTCATTAAGCCAGTTTTCTTTAGCCTACTTACATTTTCTCCTTTTATTTGTGAAGTTTTATATAATTCTTTCCTTGTTCATTGTTTTCTGCCTCTTTTTGTTGGGGCGCTCTCCACTTTTTTCTACAGTAATGAACTGTTCTAAACACTACATAAAGTAGTAGTGATGATACCTCGAGGAGGACCTCAAAAGTCAGTCGAGGAAGTAAGCCAAGTGAACGAGTCAGTCAGATATTTCCGGTATTGGACCGAAAGTGTTCTATTTGTCAAACTCTTATGTCTCACAACAACATGTTCTACTAAACCCTTGTTCTGTATTCGACTAACCGCATCTTTTGTAAATACCTTACTTCCTGGTAATACACCTGCTTTATACTATTACGTCTTTCATATTTATTTCACAATAATACTGTACATGCAACATAACATTTTGAATCGTTCCTAATGCTTTCAAACATTTTGAAATTATTGTGATTAATTCCTAATGATTCTGCTAGTTCAGCTTGCAACTGACATGAATCTCCACGAATTAATGCCACCAATTCTTTGTCTTCAAACTTTTTTGGTGTACTAGAGCATTCTTTATCTTCAACATCAAAATCAATATTTTTGAAGCATCTAAACCAATCTCTGCATGTTCTTTCCAACAGAGCATGGTCACCAGATATTTGGCTTTGCCATCCATGGCAAGGCTTACTCAACAATCTTCTACTCTTAGTGTATTCACTTTTCATTGCTGGTCATGATACTATGAAAAAATCTTTCTTCAGCTGTTCACACATGACAAGACACCATAAAACATCTCTCAACTTCAACTTGTACAGCACCCAATGTCTTTGCTTTTGTGTTGGGGTGCTCTCCACCTTTTTCTACAGTAATGGATTGTTCTAACCACTACATAAAGTAGTAGTGATGATACCTCGGAAGTCCTTCAAGGAAGTAAGCCGAGTGAACAAGTCAGTCGGGTATTTCCGATATTGGGCCGGAAGTGTTCTATTTGTCAAACTCTTATGTCTCATGACAATACGTTCTACTAAACCCTTGTTCTGTATTCGACTAACCGCATCTTTTGTAAATACTTTACTTCCTGGTAATACACCTACTTTATACTATTACGTCTTTCATATTTATTTCACAATAATACTGTCCATGCAACATAGCACTTTTGCATCATGTCAAGAATCTCATTGATAATCCACTCATTTTTTTCTACTATGTCCATTTTCCTTTGGGGTGATGTCATTTGCTCATGTCACTAGAGCTTCTCTAAGTGCATCCCATTTTGAGCTTCCGTTTCTAATTTGTCCTTCATATTTCATTTTCATGTCGTCCATGGACATTTCCTGTAGGTTTGGTTCATTCACAAGTTTGCTGTACTGCAGTCTTATGACTGTGCTTAATTTCTTTAATCTCCATATTTTTATACTTAATCTGCACATAACTGGCAGGCAGTCACTTCCACGGTCAGCACTTGAGTAGGCTTTGCAGTGAAGGACTGTGTTTCTGAATATCCTGTTCATAGTAACATTATTAATTTGTTTCTTAATTTCTCCTCCTGGACTTCTCCATGTCCATAATCATCTTGGGTGCTCTTGAAACTAGGTGTTTGTTATTATCTGGTCATTCGCTGTGCACCATTGGACTCATTTATGTTTCACTTATCTCATATATCATTCCATATCTTGGCATCATTTTCTGTTTCATTTGCACCATGTCAAGAATCTCTTCAGTGAATCACCCATTTTTCTTCCGACATGCTTTTTCCTTTGGGATGATGTCATTTGCTGATGTCACTAGAGCTTCTCTTAGTGCAACCTATTTTGAGTTTTTGTTTTTAATTTGCCCTTCATATTTTCTCTTTAAGCAATCCATATATTTTTCCTGCAAGTTTAGTCATTCCTGAGTCTGTTGTATTGCAGTCTGAGTGCCTCACACAATGAGGTAGTTGCTTTCAAAGTCAGCACTTGGATAGGTTCTGCAGTAAAGAACTGCATTCTGGAATATCTTATCAATTTAGTTTTTCATTTCTCCTCTTGATTTTTTCCATGTCCATAATCGTCTTGGGTATTCTTGAAACTGGGTGTTGGTTATTGCCAAGTCATTTGCTGGGCACCATTGAACCCATATCTCTCCACTGCCATTGTGGTTTCCTAGTCTGAAAATTTCAACTGCTTAACCTTTCTCTCCTTGCCAAATTTGGTCTTCCATGATAATTCTTATATTCAATCTAATCATCTCTGCTTTACATTTTCCAGCTCTCAACAGTTGTTCAATGTTCAGACTTCCATGTCCTGAGAGTCATTATTTTGTTTGGTGTGAACGGTTGCTGGATGACAGTCAGGTGCCACCCCTGTTGTATATGCCACTCCTTATTGGGCAAGGAATCAGCTCCTTTAGGCTTAACCTCCTTCATGGCATTCAGTCAGTCAGTTAAGTGCCATGCGCAATACACGCTTTGGGCGATCATGTCTCGAAAGAGACATGACTGACTGGGCAGAAGATTATCCCGCAGTAGGTTGCCATTGCTTTCTGCGGTAGACTGGTTGCCGACCAAGGCTATAGAACCCAATCTGTCCTATTATTTAACCCATAACTGGGGGGAAGAGACGGATTAATACCTTTCCCAAGGGTATTTGCGCGTAAGTGAATGCAAGGAATTCAACTGGAATTCGAACTCGGTTCCCCGATTTCTTGTTCCGAGCCGATATCCACTGCACCACAAAGCACATCCTTCATGGCATTAGGGTTCATAATTTGTTTGTGGTATCCATGATTACTCTTGGAATTAATAATGGGATGATTTACTGTTACCTTTTCTACAATGTTTTACTGAGTCACTGCCTCTAGTTATCTAGCCATTGACTCTTTAAGTATTCTTCCACCCTTTTGTAGGTTTAATTTTTGTCTGACCAGCTAACATCACTCTTCACTCAAAAACAAAGAATTTATCATATATAGCATATACTGGTGGGGGTAAATTTTGTCCTGCTTCATTGTGAATGATGGCTTTATAAATCTAAATTAGTAAGATAATGGAAGTGAGAGATGTAGATATTAAGCTATTACTTAATATAAGTCCAAATATCTCCTTTGTTGTTGCTTTAAAACAGAGATAATATGTAGAGAAAACAGGAAGTTCTTTCAAACAAGAGAATTCTAATGACTTTAAAAATAAAATACAGACCTTTGTTAGACAAAATATGTATACATGTTATAACAGAAAATAAATTAGATTTCTTTGAAAAAACTTAAATAGAGTTAGAGTACCATATCAAATAAAGGAATAGTATATTCTTACACAGAAATGAAAAAGCAAACCATGCTCAAATCAGAAACTGAAGTTATCCAAGTGAAATGAAGTAACTCAAAGAATGGTAATTTTTTTACTTTTTTTCTTTTGCCACTGCTAGTCTGTAGCCTTCTGGGTGGTTTCAAAGTAATTTTTAGATTAATATATTGACAGGCTGATTTGCAGCTATCCAGGACATGATGTGAAATGGGTGGCCGAATCCAAAAAGAAATAAGTCCTTTCAAAAAGAAGTTCCTAATGATTATTTTAAAAGTGGACCTGAAAGAGACTATCATCACTTTTAAATTTGTTGTTTTTCAATTTTTTTACTTTTTTCAGTGAAATCTTTTTGATTGCATCCTAAACTTTCTGAATGACAAAAAACATTTGTAAAAATTTCAATATTTAAACATTTTTTTTTAGTGGGAAAAGCTCAGTTTTTCATACAGCCTTATAGTAAATTAATCCTGTGCAATTAAATTTTGTAAGCACATATTTAACAACTAAATCCTTTGCAAAATTTTTTAATAAAGCCATTCTTGGAGTTTCCAAGGAAGATGCCATCATAAGAACAGAAGAAAACTTGAAAAAGACAAAAACAAGAGCAACAACACGTTCTAAAAAAAACAAAACATAGCAACCCCAATGCAAGTGATTCCAAAATGGAGGATCGACTTACTATAATGTTGTATGAGAAACTGAGCCCCCTTCCCCGTAAAATTGTTTAAATGTTGAAATTTTTCCAAATTTTTTTTGATAATCAGAAACTTTATATAATAATCGATAAGACTGCACTGAAGAAAAGTAAAAAGAAAAAAATGAAAAACAACAAATTTAAAGGTGGTGGTAGTTTCTTTCAGGTCTGCTAAAGATTTAAAAATATATATGGGTAAACATTCATTAGACACAATATGTACATATCTTATATTTTTGAACTAATATATCAATGGGTCCATTTATATAAATAATTTATAAAGACATTGTGTATAAATAATTTTTGAAGACATCATCTATAATGACATCATGTATAAATCATTTATAAAGGCATCATTAATAATTTGTTAAGAAACCATACATAAAGGTCATCATATATAAATGATTTATAAAGCATCATTTATTTATAATCTTTCAAGCTATCATCTAAGATATCATTTATAAATTATTTGGGAACATATCATTTAGAAAGGTATCATATATATTTTGTTAAGGCCTCATTGATAATGGCATCATGTGTAAGTTTAAGCTCTCATATATAAAATCATTATTTATTTATAATCTGTCAAGACATCGTCTAAAATAGCATCTTTTATTAATTTATCTAATCTAAACTTATTTATAAATGGAACTTTGTGTGTGTGTGTGTGTGTGTGTCCATTACCTATAAACTCCAAAACAGCTGAACCGATTTTCTTGAAAATTTACACAGTTGTACTATAAGCGTCTGCGAGTGTTCTTAGCTCAGTTTTGTGTCAAGGTACCTCTGATAAATATCAAAAATTGATAATCGAAAAAATCAGGTTATAGAAGGAATGGTCCAATTTTAATCAAATTTGATACACTCATAGACAAAGACATAAGAAATGATATTCAGAAATTTCATGGTTGCAGTTCTTATAATATTGCAGAAAATCAGTAATATATATATATAAAAGGCAAGGTGTTTGTTTGTGTGTCTGTTTATCTGCCTGTATTTCTGTATTTTTTCAGCCCTTTTATTTTAGTTTTTGCTTTGGGTTTGGTTCTAAGTAGGTATAATTGTAGTTCTTAGTCTCAGCCATGATACCATTTACTCAGAGGAATTATTTAGCCTTCAAAATTCAGTTTACAATGAAAAAAAACTTATTTGATATTAATACCAGGAAATCAAAATTTGACTTACATCCATTCATTTTTCTTTCAATGTACAGTTTCGCTTTAACAGGAAACAACTATTGCTTTTTAGTCTTTTGTGCCAACGTTTGAAGAGTCTGAGCTCCAGGACCATGGATTAGTTTTAAAGCTTTCATTACACCTGAGCAACGCCGGTCTATACTGTTTGTAACTTATAAAAGAATCATTTATAAAGGTAGAATATATATGGGTTAAGTTATATATAAAGGCATCATTTATTTATAATCTCTAAGCCAGCATCTATGATAATTTATAAACAATTTATAAACACATCATTTGTGAATGATTAAATTAATATATATTTTGCTGCCATATATAAATAATGTATAAATATTTATTTAGTCTGTTAATACAGCCTATATAGAGAATCATATACAATGGTATCATGTATACTCTGGTAAGACATCTTCTATAAAGGCATCAAATATATACCATTTATAAAGGCATCTTTTATCAGTGATTACATATCATTATAGAAGATAATTATAGATAATTCATCTCAAATTTGCTAAAGCAAATATATAAATCATTTATAAAGCATTGATTTATAAATGAATAATCTATAACAGTATAAAAAATAAAGGTATTATTTATGAAGGCACTATCTATAATTTGTTATGGCATCATCTATGATGGAAAAATTTTGACATATGACATACAAGGTCAAATCTGAAGCTTCTACAATTTACATATGGAGCTACAAAGAGTATTGTAAAAAATGATCATAAAATGTTTCATTCTCTATAAACCTCTTTAAGCTAAACTCTTTTGCAACTGGCAGCAAAATGCCAGCATATGGACAGAAAATTAGTTCAGCAAAGGAATATGATCTCCACGGGACAATCAACTTAATGAGTCACTTAATAAAACTCATTATCTGCTTTCTGACAAATGGAGCACACAACAGAATCAGCATAGTGATAGCACAAGAACAGTGCAGGTTTATCAAAGACACCAGAGCAAGAAATGCAATATTTATGTTTTGAATGTTATCAGAAAGAGCAATACAAATAGAGAAGGACATTTTATAGACTACACAAATGCATTCAATAAAATACACCACAAGAACTTGTTAGAGATGCTTGGCAACCTCGACATATTTGAGATAGACATTAGAATAATCAAGAACATATATTGGCAGCAAACTGGCTGCATACAGACAGAAAATTAGTTCAGCATATATACGAAAATAGAAAAGGGTGTAAGACAAAGATGCGTTTTCTTACCAGACTTATTCAACTCTATACAGTAAGGTAATTCTGGTAAAATTAAAAGACCTACCAAGAGACATTATTAGCAACAAAAAATATGCAGGTGACATGGTGTTTATAGCAGATACAGAAAGAAAGCTACAAAACTCATGCAGAAGATAGTAAGGAAAAGCAAGTTTGGTTTGGTTTGTTTTACAGCATATCAACCCCTTGGGGTCATTTAATGCCAAAGCATTACTTCCTTCAAAAACTTATTTTTGTTGGTAACATTTTTCCTTCAAAAACGTTTTGTTGGTAATATTTTTCATTCAACAAATTTTATGTACATATTTTAAAAAAGTCTGTTTTTATACTTTCCTAGTGTTTGATCCCCATTTAAAGAGCTATTTGCTCATAGGTGGGACCCTAATAGGTGCTACCACCCTGGGTCAGGATGGACCTGGGAACAACAGCAAAGACGTGTTTCCATGCTCCTCACAACCTTGAAATCAGAGGCCTTGCTGCCGGATGCAGTTTACTGTCATATCCAGGGCACCCCCACCCAAGTTTAGGGGTTAACTATTTGCCCATACCTGGAACCCTCACAGGTGCTACCACTCTGGGTCAGGGTGGACCTGGGAAGAACAGCAATTAAGAGGTGGTTCCATATTCCTCACAACCTCCCAATCATGGAAGTTACCTTCATGCCCAGGACCAAAAAAAAGCAAAAAGAAAGGATTAAATATCAACTGCACGCAGACATAATGCCTGGTTGTTAGTATAAAATGAGTCCAAAGTGTAAATGGCAAATCAAAGATACTAGAATCAAACAAGTGCAAAAATTTAAATATCTGGGAAGTTTTTTAACACAGGACTAAAAGTGTGACGCTGAAATCCGGAGGGATATTGAGGCAAACAAGGAAGCATTGCAGAAGTTAAGCAGACTACTAAGAAATTTTGCTAAAAATAAGGAAAAAATTATTAAACTGATGTGTTATATCAGCCCTTTTGCATGCAGTTAGTTTTGGATGATCTCATCAAAAGATGAAAGGGCACTTTGCTAGAAACAAGGAAAAAATTATTAAACTCTTTTCTATGCAGTTAGCGCTGGGCAATCTCATCAAAAGATGAAGGGGCACCTCGAGGTGGTGTAATGGTCAGTAAACTTGTCTCACTAGAATCATTACATTTGAGTAGTGAGTTTGATCCTCACTGGGTGTCCCATACTTTCAGCTTTGTGCCACATCTAAGCTACCCTTAGAAAAATCACCTCATCAAAAGCTGAAGAGGTGACTTGAAACAACAGAATGTGGTTCTACAGAAAATGCTAGGGATACCATGGACTAAACATGTGGACAGCATGTTAGAGAAAATGAAAACAAAAAGTAAACAACTACTATCATCAGGAAGAGAGAATTTAAGTTTCTGGGGCACCCACAATCCCCTCTTTTCACTGTGTCCCAGCATTCCCATCTTTCTCTTATCATTTCTCCAACACCCGCTGTATCTTGTTCCTCTTTCTTTTTGCTCTTCTCTCATGTAATCCCCTGCACACCAGTGGCAGTACTGCCTTGCTTGGGGTGAAACAATTATAAGAAAACAATGAGAAAGGAGGGCTTGGAAAATCTGATACTAAAAATAGGTGGAAAAAGGGACAGAGGAAAACAGCACGTGACATACTTCGTGAGCTTGAGTAAATGGATAGCAGAACAGAGCCTAGAAGAAATCACAGGAAAACAAAGTTTATTAAGAGCTACAAACAACAGGAATCTTTGTAAAATCATGATCATCTACATCCAGAGGGGACATGGCACATACAGAAGAATGGTTATTTATTAAAAAGTAGCTTCTTAGGAATATATATATATAGTTTTATTTGGAAATGAATTTTTATTTACTGATGCTTTCTTTCTTGAAAGGATTATCCTTTTGTATATGCTCATTTTAGTACTAAAATTTTAACTTCCAAAAGAACAGCACCAATTATTCTCTCTTTCAGTCAGTTAAGTGCCATACGTGAAACACACTTGGGCGATCATGTCTCGAAAGAGACTTGACCGACTGGGCAGAAGATTATCCCGCAGTAGGTTGCCATTGCTTTCTGCAGTAGACTGGTTGCCAGCCAAGGCTATAGAACCCAATCTGTCCTATTATTTAATCCATAACTGGAAAGAAGAGATGGATTAATACCTTTCCCAAGGGTATTTGCGTATAAGTGAATGCAATGAATTCAACTGGAATTCAAACTCGGCTTCCCGATTTCTCATTACAATTAATTGGTCTTTTTGCTTTAATTTGTCTTTCTGGCCTTCAGTCTGATCAGTGAATATTAAATTTTCTAAGCTTTCTTTCCTTATTATCTGCCTTAGAAATTTCAGCAATCTGATGTTAAATATAAATTTCCTTTTTGTTTGAAGTTTCTCTAAAACTTTGTCATTGCTCACATGTTCAATGCATGGTCTTCTCAGTGTCTTTTGTAGAACCACATTCCTGTTGTTTCAAGTCTCTTCTTCATATGTGAGAAGATTGTACACCATTAACTGTCACATAAGAGGACTGATATTATATAACAGTAGACTACTCCTTACTTTACTTCTAACAATATCTTTCTGTTTCTAAATACTTTGCTCATCCTCTATCTATCATCTATGGACCATCAAATATGTTTCCATTCATTCAGGTTTGGTGCAGGTTACAAGATCTCATTCAAAACTTTATTGAATTAAATACCTGGCAAAATATATTTAAAAGGAATCAAATACAAACAAAAAGACAGAATAAAGTTTTAATAAGAATAGCATTTTCAAAATATAAAATCTCAAAAATTCAAATGTTTTCTAAGCCATCAACCTATGACGACATAATTAATTTTCCGTTACCTAAATTTCTGGTTGGAAGGCATGAACAGAAAATTTGTCCCAGTTGATGCACTTAATCAGAAAGCATGAAAATTTAATAATATCAAAATAATTACACAAATATCCAAAACTATTATCGATACAATCAGAACCAGAAAATGCTTATAAATGAAAGTGACTAAACTGAATTTGAATTCCAGTTATGTTTATTGCATTTACTTATGCACTATTACACTTGTGAAAGGTAAGAATCTCTTTTCCCCCTCAGCTATAGGTTAAATAGAAGAACAGACCGAGTCCTATAGTCTTGGTTGGCAACCAGTCTACCACAGAATGAAATGGTCACCAACTGTAGGAAATCTTCTGCCTAGTCATTTATGAACCAAAAGAGACATGATCTGCCAAACATGTGTCACATATAACTGGCAGCTAATTCTCATCATTTTACAGATGAAATGACGAAATGTAAATGTAAGTTCTATACTATCAATTTTCTCAATCGTACTTCTTGTTTGTGGATTACTCTTCTAGCTTCTCACTATTTAGCCAATCTGTTGTTACCGTCTGTCGTCTTAATTCCTGCTGTTTTATTGTTTTTATTTTTCCCATCATTACATGAGAAAGCATTAAAACTTAATGGCATTTTTAAAAAATGGTGTTAATTTCTAAGTGAAAACTTTTGGATCTACCAATAAAAAATAATGAGGTTCCAATGTAATACAAATAAAACTATTTTCTTAATCATATTACAAAATGTTATGGAAACTTACAAAATGGGTTTAAGTGATATATTTATTTAAAATTTTTTTGTCTGAACATTATTTTTAGCAGATACTCAGGGGATAATCTTTTTTTCTATAATTAAACATATTTAATATCCACCAGCCTGAATATCCAAGAAATCTTGTTAAGAAAATATCTATCTTCTAACAGAATTCAAACCAGCAACTCCCATATACACAGGAGATGGCGTCATTTGATCTAATGTATCTTACCAATCAACCACAGAAGTTTTCATGGCAAACAAAGTTTAAAGTAAACCATACAAATACACATTTCCCTGATTTCTTTTGGAACATTTATTTCTGCTCTGGTTCATATCATAATGTAAACAAATGTAATTAAAGACTATATTACAAAATTTTATTAAGAAATTTTATTATCTAAACTTATTTATAAATGGAACTTTGTCTGTGTGTTTGTGTGTGTGTGTGTCTCCGTTACCTATAGATTCTGAAACGGCTGAACCGATTTTCTTGAAAATTTACAGTTGTATTATAAGTGTCTGCGAGTGTTCTTAGCTAGGTTTTGTGGTGAGGTACCCCCGATAAATATCGATAATTGAAAAAAATCGGGTTATAGAAGGAGTGGTCCGATTTTAATCAAATTTGATACACACAGAGACAAAGACATAAGAAATGATATTCAGAAGTTTCAAGGTTGCAGTTCTTACAATCGTGCATAAAATCGATAATATATATATATATATATGTATAAAAGGCAAGATGTTTGTGTGTGTGTCTGTTTATCTGTCTGTATGTCCTTTATACAAATGCACAATTTTTATCCGATTCTCACCAAATTTCACACAAATATTCTTTAGGCTGAGTCGGAGCTCCAGGACCATGGATTAGTTTTAAAGCTTTCATTGCATCTGAGCAATGCCGGGCTATACTGCTAGTATATATATATATATATATATATATATAAAAAGAGTGAGAGAGAGAAGACCACTTAATTTCCAAATTTCACACAAATATTCTTTAGGCTGAGTCGGAGCTCCAGGACCATGGATTAGTTTTAAAGCTTTCATTGCATCTGAGCAATACCGGGCTATACTGCTAATATATATATATATATATATATATATAAAAAGAGTGAGAGAGAGAAGACCACTTAAGGATGTAATAATAATTCAAATAATATATATGTTGGTTATACAATCAGTATATAATCATCCCAAATAATTTTCCTTTATCCCATAGCTGCTCAAACAAATATCATATCACAAACAAGTATAACAAAAGGAATCAGACAAAAATATTTTATCATATAAACTAGATAAAATCTACGTATACTAGACGCATTAATCATAAAGCCAACCAAACCGCAATAAAATTTCCTTAAATCTAGGAAAAACATACAAAATATATTTCACAAATAATGAAATAAATAAAGGACAAGATGTGGATACATGAAGACATGACACTTGAAAAAAGTCTATGACACTTTTTGACATGTGAAGACATAAAGCTTGAAAAAACTGATATGTTGCCCACTGATGCATGAATATGCGATGCTCAAAAACTACCAAAAAAAACCCAAGGCATACACATAGACAAAAATCTATCAACACAAAAAATAAAATTCTTTGATGATGGCCGATGAAAGCACTTATAAGACACTGGACAATTTATATTCAAATTTTACACAGAAACCAGGAAAACAGTCTTGACCACAGAGAAATGAAATAAAAAAACTAAAACAAAGATGTTTACTTGCTTTTCAACCAAATCAGTATAAATGAAAAATTGGTTTCCCAGATGCGTGTGTTCATGTTGGTTGGTTGTTTTTTTATGTTTAGCAAGATATTCTCTTATCCCCTTAACTCCCAACCTTCTCTTATTTTTTTCCCAACACCCGCTGTATCTTGTTCTTCTCCCTTTACTCTCATGCAACTCTCTTCAAACCAATATTCCTTTCCTTCTCATACACATTCTCGAGCACCTTTTGTAACCAGTTCCTCTTTCTCTTTATTCTACTCCTACGTAATCTTCACTCTCCTCTTGTGTAACCCTCTGTGCACCAGTGACAGTACTGCCTTGCTTGGGGTGAAACGATTAAATAAAATATCAGCCTCTATGGGTTATTTAATACCAAAATCTATTTCATACACAACTAGCAGTATAGCCCGGCATTGCTCGGGTGTAATGAAAGCTTTAAAACTAATCCATGGTCCTGAAGATCAGACTCTTCGGATGTTGGCACAAAAAACGTAGGTTGTTAAGACTAAGAACTACAATTATATCTATTAGAGCAAAACTCAAAGCAAAAACCAAAATAAAAGGGCTGAAAACCTGATTTTGATCAGACCCGATTGGATATCGGGATATCAATTTCCAATATCAAAACTAACCTAAGTAAGTCCATGAAAACTTATCATACCCATCGGGAGTAAAATTGGAGAAAACGAGCCATATTGATGGCTGAATATCGGTTTTTGATATTGAGGAAAATGAGTAGTCTGAGAAGATCTACTAGTGTTTGAGACTAAAAACTGTTAGAGTAAATTCTCCAGCAAGAACCATGATTAAAGGGCTTAAATCCTGATCAGACCGATTAGATATCCATTTCCAATATCGAAGGGAAATCAGAAAAAATAAGTAGCCCATGACCTGACCAGAAGCCTAAAAATATTTGTGTGAAGTTTGGTGAAAATTGGAAAAATTGTGGATTTGTATAAAGGACAGACAGACAGATACACACACACATCTTTGCTTTTATATATACAGATTTTCTGAGGTAATAATAGTCTCACTAATTCACTCATAGATGTGGAAGAAGGGTATTTGCATGTAAGTGAATATAAATAAATGCAACTGGAATTGAAACTTGGCTCTCCAATTAACACTATTAGCAAATGATGTAATGGATAATGACAACTGGTATTCCCAAGTGGTTACTCATTTAAGTACTGACTAGGTTTCATGTTGCTCAACTTTGTGATCATACAGGAATCAGTGTTTTAACATGAAGTGGCCATAAACCTGTTTATGTATGTAGCTTTAGTGATACAAGCATTACTAATTAACCAATAGATAGGGAAAGAAGATGTGGATTCATACTTTTTCCTAAGGGCATTTTCATGTAAGTGAATAATATAACAAATTTATTTTGATATATGCCATATCTCAAGAACTGAGCACTTTAACCCATAAATATAACATACCTTACAATTATATATATATATATATATATATATATATATATATATATAGATCAGTCAGTTAAATCACATATGTGATACACACTTGGGTGATCATGCCTTAAAAAAGACAGAACTGACTTTTTTTTTTATAATTGTGTCGCCCCAAGCAAGGCATTTTACTGCCACTGTTGTGCAGAGGTTTACATAGGAGGAAAGTTATAAAGAGTGAGAGATTACAGGGCTTGGCAGAAGATTTTCCTGTAGTATGTCGCCATTACTTTTTACAGTAGACTGGTTGCCAGCCAAGGCTATAGGAGCTAATCTGTCATGTTATTTAACCCAGAACTGGAGGGAAGAGATGAATTAATACCTTTCCCAGGGGTATTTGCATGTAAGTGAATCCAGGGAATTCAAAAAGAATTTGAACTCTGCTCCCAAATTTCTTGATCTGAGCCAATATCCACTGCACCACAACACACATCCCTAGATAGATAGATAGATAGATAGATATTTCTAACATTATTTATTAAGTTTTCCTTAGTGCATTGGACAGAACATCTTGTTAAATAAACAGCATATCATCTGGAATATCCCTGCTTTACTTCCCACATAGAACTGAGTCCTTGGTGATAAATATGCATATAACTCCATCCATAGTCTCTGCTATCATCTCTAATCTAAGTTACTTGTTCACCACTGCTGTAGCCTGGTATTGAACTCACAACTCTTTGGGTCAAGTCACTGGAACTAACCAACGTCTATATATCCACAGGGCCATGTGTTCTTAAGGACATATGGCCCAGTGGATATAGCTAATGACTTCCAGAAGAGGCTCTAGGCAAGGAATCGAGTTCATGTACACCAGTGATTGTAATAAAGGTTTCGATTCAAAATTCCTATCACCTGAAGAAGATCGAAGCATACAACAGCTGAAACGTTGTACAAATGGCAACTAAAATGAGGACAATAGTCTGAATAATGTAAATACTATCTCATCTCAGAAATATAGACAAATACATTGGTGCTTCTTTGAACACAACAAACTCAATCTCTTCCATCATTGTGTGTCATTAAAAAGAAAATCATTTACTTATGATATTACTATTTTATTTTACAATTACAGCCAATTCCTGTCACAACTTCTTCTTAACAACTGTTACAATGTGGAATGAAATCCCAAGAGAGTGTTTCCCTGATCACTACTCTTTTAAACTCTCCAAGTCAAAGTTCAGTAATTTTCTATCTTCATTATATTTATCTCTTCCTCTTACATTTATATCACATGGCTCATTCAGTAACACATTATTTTAGAACGACTTTTGTACTTTTTATTTGAGGGGACCTTAAATAAAAACTAACTATAATTTTTTAATTTGAGTTTTGTTTAATGGCATAGAAACCACTGTGGGATATTTAATGCCAGAAAGGTAGGGTTTTAAGGTATCTTTTTTAATGTTCAGTTATAGTGAGAAGGTTGATTTAGTCAGATTTTGATAAAAATGTTTTTTAATATTTTTATTTTAGAAAATTTCTAGTTCTGTATTAAAAAATGTATTGCTGGTAAAAAAACTTTTTCCTTAAAAAATGTATTACTGGTAATATTTTTTCTTCAAAAATATATATTTTCTATAAAAGTCTATTTTTATACTTTCATAGTGTTTTGACTTGAGTTTAGAGGTCAACTATTTGCCCATAGCTGGGACCCTAACAGGTGCTACCACTCCAGGTCAGGGTGGAACTAGGAACAACAGCAATTAAGTGGTGGTTCCATGCTCCTCACAACCTCCCAATCAGAGGCCTTGCTGCCAGATGCAGTTTACCATCATACCCAGGACCTATATTTTTTTTTATAAATGGTTAAGTAAGTAAATGTTATAAATAAAAATAACTCTTGTATATTGTTTTTTTTTTAAATTGTTTGCCCACACCAATGAAAATGGAGGATTGCTGAATAGGAAGGGAAAAAGGTTTGCCTACTATGAGGATATGCAGGATGGATAACAGTTAATCCTTGACTTGAAAAGATTAAGATTGTAGTGATCAGGGAAGCATCTTCTTGGGATTCTATTCCACATTACAGCAGTTGTAAGGAAGAAGTTATTATTATAGGTAAACAGTAAATTATTTTCTTTCTAAACTAAACTATGATTTATTCATTTGATAAAAGTATTTCAGTTTCAGGCAAAAAACCGAGGTGTAAGGATGCATACATTTCTGAAAGAACATCATTGTATATTTATGTGTGTAGGTGTAAGTGTGTTTAATTAAAAACGACAGACAAGGACTGTTTTTAAACATTTTCATTAACTTTTCTTGTTTACATAAAAAACAAGAGAGTGTATGTTTTGGGTTCAATGAGTATATAGATATATTGTCTGAATAATCAAGTACTTTCAACATTCTGACTGTATTGGACCCAAACATATGTTCTCTGCTATGTAAACAAGAAAAGTTAACTGAAAAAAACCCTTGAATACTTGTTTGTGTTTTTAATTAAACACATACATACACACATGCATGAACACATACGTACACACAAACACACATATGTATATGTGTGTGTTTATATTCTGAAAAGTTCTGGCCAGACCTATACCCAAAATCTGACCAAATGATTAAACATTAGATGCCTTTTGAGGAGGACATCTTACTTAGGTCAAAACTTTTTCTCTGTTGCAGTGTGTGTGTATATATATATATATATATATATATAGACACATGGCCAAGTGGTTAGAATGTTTGCTTTCTGACCATGAAGCCTGGGTTAGAATTTCACCATGGTTGATTTGTCAGGAAGGTGACTTCTTGATATTATCTCTCTGGAGGAGGTGATCCCAGCATGCGGCACCTTTGCAAAGTGCCTGAAAACTATAGCATGGCTTGACCCAAGTCTTGTAAGTGAAATTGGATACATGGCTTTCTTTGAGGAGTTGTTGATAGTTGTGCTAGCTCAAAGTCACAAGTCATCGTGACTGAGGGTTTGAGCATCCTGTCCTCATTCAGACTATTGTTCACATGAGATAACTCACTCTCTCCCAGAAATTGTAACTAAGGTCTGCTCAGTATAGTTGCAGTATAAACCACAGGTAGGCTCTGTGGGTGTTGAACAAACACAAGTGTGCCTGAGCAGGCGTCTACAATGAGGATTAGCTAGCGGCCCTGGTAGACGGGTATCCTCAAATACGAGTAGCCGGCCATTATTTCATGATACAGAGAAAGAGTGTCTGACACTATTTTAACAAAAATTACACAAAATTATTTTGAAATACTAAGGAGTAAATTTATTCAGTAAAATTATCATTGGCTCATCTCCAGCATCTCTTCTGGATGATCTCCTTGTTTAATTTGATGAATGCTGCTATAATCTCTGCAGTCAGTTCAGCTTTGGTGTTACAAGGAGCTTTGTTGGTCTCATGCCCAACTGTGCCCCACACACAATGATCAAGTGGTCTGCATTCCAGTGGCCAGATGTAAGGGGTTATACAGTTGGAGAAATTGTCTGACAGACATGACTGGTTTCTCCTCTTGCAGAGTCCTGTTGCCAGACAGGTTTTTCCAGCAGACACCCTCTTGACCCAGAGTTGCACTACCTCCTCAAGGCACTTGATGTAGGCCTCTGTTTTGCATTTAAAGCCCTGACCAAGAAATACAGGAGTCATTTTCTTATCAGAACCACTAGAGTGAGTTTTCCAAGCTGCTGTACCTTTGTAACCACTTTTAAACTCATCCAACTCTTTTCAGTCAATAATATTTGATGAAGTGTGGTTCTCACCAAAGTATTAGTCCATCTCTTTCTTCCAGTTATGGATTAAATAACAGGACAGATTGAGTTCTATAGCCTTGGCTGGCAACCAGTCTACTGCAGAAAGCAATGGCAACCTACTGTGGGATAATCTTCTGCCCAGTCAGTCATGTCTCTTTTGAGACATGATTGCCCAAAGCATGTATCACGTATGGCACTTAACTGACTGAATGGTGAAGGACATGCTGGAGAATTTGATACTCACAGGAAGGCAAAGACTTATGTGAATGAAGTATGCAATTAGGGATGGAGGTTTAGCAAAAAGACAAATGTTGGTAAGCTACAAAAGATAGAAAGTTGTGGATAGCTATGATAATCAATATACTGAAAAAACTTGAAATATAAAAAAAAAGACGTGTTATCAAGTTTTATATATTTAGTACACTGGTCAACACGGTTTTTGGTACCAAGAAACGAAACGAAACAGATTTTTTAGCTAATTTGATGGAGGCTGCTTCTGAAAATGACCTTAAATTTTCATGGTTAGCCACTGTTTTGGTGTACAGAAATTGCTCATTTTTAGAAAAAAGATCAATTCATGATCTAGGCTGATCACAACATTTAGTTAATAAAGGTTCAGAAACTCATCAATTTTCAGCTAAGTTGAACAATTCATGTCAGTTACCTGAAATAAACCATTTGTATGAGGAAAAAGTGTTTTTAGTCAAATTTTATAATGGAAGTACCAAATTTTTCTAATTTATTGACAAAATTCAAATTAGCTGATAAAGTTTATCCGTTATACAATTCATCATTAATATGCTAATATGAGTATTGAGGTTCATTTTTTTACATAACCATCTAGATAGATTTCCAGGTAATTGTGGCAATGTGACTGATAAGCAAAGAGAACGATTCTATCAGAATATCAAAACAATGAAAGGGCACTATCAGGGATGGTGGGGCAATGATAGCTAACTACTACTGGTGTATCAAAAGGGACTTAAATAACATTGAACATGATAGACAATCAAGAACAAGAAAATTTTTACCATAGTTCTTATGCTCATAAAGGTTTTATTTCTACTGTTAGTTTATTAAATGATTTGATGAAAATACTTGGTCTTGGTATCTTCAGTTGTGTTATTTTTAAAGACTTGTTATTGAAAAAATGCTACAAATAAACTGCAAGAAAACCGAATGCATAGTCATCAGTAAAAAGGGCAGCCCAATATGCCAAATACAGGTGAGATATATTAGAATCAAGTACGTACAAAATTTAAATACCTGGGAAGTGTTATAACAGAAGACAGAAAGTGCGACACAGAGATCTGAAGGTGAACTGGCATGGCAAAGGAAACCTTCCAGAAGTTGAGTAAGTTATTAAGAAACAGGACAATTTTGCTAGAAACACGAAAAGAGAGTACTGGATTGCTATGTGTTGTCAGTTCTTCAATATGGTTGTGAATGCTGGACAATATCATCAAAGATGAAGGAAAAACTTGAAGCAACTGAAATGTGGTTCTACAGAAAGATGCTGCAAATATTATGGATCGAGCATGTGAGCAATAATGAGGTCCTAGAAATGATGGCAGCAAAAAGGAAATTAATACCGAACATCAGGAAGAGACAGCTGAAGTTCTTGGGACATGCAATGAGGAAAGAGGGCTTGGAGACCTGATACTAACAGGCCAGATACAGGGAAAAAGAGACAGGGGAAAGCAGTGGATAACTTATTTGAAGAACCTAATCAAGTGGATGATGGAACGAGGGTTGCATGGTGTAACAGGAGAAGATGTGTTAAGAGCCACTGGGGATAGAGAGACATGGAAAGCCATGATCGCCTACGTCCTGAAAGGATAGAGCACATAGAAGTATTTCTCAATAAGCAGACTAATATTTATTGGTTTAAATACCAATTGAAAGGTTTCTATGATTTTACTTTGAAAAATATTGCTGCTGGTCAATATCCTATACACAGAAAACAAATTAAAAAATGCTTTTTTTTTTCCCCACAACAAAAACGGTAGATAACCAAGAAAAAGTACAGTCATTTTTAGATTCAGCACCCTCAAATTAACTAAAGATGTTTGGTGTCTCAACACCATTGCAATTTTTTTTTTTGTTGATCATTATTAAATTATTTAATATACTCTCAAGCAAACAATAACATCTGCTATTAACTATCAGTCTCCTAGTAAGGCAGAATTAGGGACAGAATCATGTTGGGCATTAAAATCTTTCAGAGAGATTTTGATTTAAATCACTCTAAGAATGTTGACCCATAGTTTGATCTAATGGGTAATGAATGTGCTCATATCTGTAAGTAGAACAGAAGTTATCATGTTAGCACTAATCATCATTAGAAAGCATCAAGGAAGCCACTTACCGAGAAAAGTACTTAAGTACATCTTATATGGCATTCTTTTTGTATCAAGTGTAAAAAAAAAAGTATCTCAGTTCGTAGACAAAAACTTCATATGAAAGTTCACAAAAATATTTCTTTGACACCTACTGTAAAGGGCAACTAGTGTTGCCATATCTACACAAGGGAGTGAAAGTCTGTAGCCGGATTAAAAAGTCAAAATCACACTACCCATATCAGGAAATCAATCAAGTGGAGACATTATTCATGACTATTATGCACAACAGGAGGGAAAATAAGTATAGCCTGGTGTTGCTCGGGTCTAAGGAAAGCTTTTATATATACATATATTATCGATCACTCCTTCTATAACCAGATTTTTTCGATTATCCATTTTCAATTTTTGATATTTATTGGGGGTACCTCAACACAAAACCTAGCTAAGAACACTCACAGACGCTTATAGTACAACTGTGTAAATTTTCAAGAAAATTAGTTCAGCCATATAGGTAACAGATACACAGACACAGAAAGTTCCATTTATAAATAAGTTTAGATCTACCTTACATTTACACCACATACATGTTTTAACTGAAAATATGAACAAACATTATATTGCATAGTGAAAATATTCATTTGCATAATAATATCTGTCATAATGCTTATAGGTTGGGACATGCAATGAGGAAGGAGGGCTTGGAGAATCTGATACTAAAAGGCCAGATAGAGAGAAAAAGAGACAGAGGAAAGCAGTAGGTAACATATTTGAAGGGCCTGAGCAAATGGATGACAGAAGGGGGGGGGTTTGTGGTGTAACAGGAGGAAGCAAGCGTGCTAAGAGCCACCAGGAATAGGGAGACGTGGAAGGCCATGATTGCCTATGTCCTGAAAGAACAAGGCATATAGAAGAAGATGAAGTAAAAAATGCGCACATGTATATTTATGAGCTTTTACCAATATATGTGTAAATATTTAGTTATATGTAAATAGATAATTCTTGTGTACCTCTATCTATACTTTTTTGTGATATATCATAGGAAACAGGTGGTCCCTCTTCCAAAATTTAAAATGAACAAAATAATTCAATGTTTTCTTTTTTTCTTTATAATTCTCTTGGTTTTCTCTGATTTGGGGGTATATTTTCATTTCTTTTTCTTCTAAATTTTTACTTAAACTTTATTTTATCATCAACTTTTTCAATTGTTTTTTAAATTCCTTCTTCTATGTGCAGTCTCCTTTAAGAACATAAGCAATCATGGTCCTTTACATCTCTCTACCCCAAGTGACTATTAGGATACTTTCTCCTGTGAGGATATGCGTTGTGGAGCAGTGGATATTGGCTCGGAACGAGAAATCAGGGGGCTGAGTTCGAATTCCAGTTGAATTCATTGCATTCACTTATGCGCAAATACCCTTGGGAAAGGTATTAATCCATCTATTCCTTCCAGTTATGGGTTAAATAACAGGACAGATTGGGTTCTATAGCCTTGGTTGGCAACCAGTTTACTGCAGAAAGCAATGGCAACCTACTGCGGGATAATGTTCTGCCCAGTCAGTTATGTCCCTTTCGAGACATGATCGCCCAAGCGTGTATCACATATGGCATTTAACTGACTGACCGACTCCTGTTACCCCTCCCAAACCCATCAAGTATGTTACACATTGATTTCCCTCTATCTGACCTGAGACTATCAGGTTCCACCCCCTCACTCAGTCAGTCAGTTAAGTGCCATACGTGATACACGCCTTGGGCGATCATTTCTCTTTCGAGACATGACTGACTGGGCAGAAGATTATCCCACAGTAGGTTGCCATTGCTTTCTGCTGTAGACTGGTTGCCATCCAAAGCTATAGAACCCAATCTGTCCTGTTATTTAACCCATAACTGGAGGAAAGAGACGGATTAATACCTTTCCCAAGGGTATTTGTGCCTAAGTGAATGCATGGAATTCAACTGGAATTCGAACTCAGCTCCCTGATTTGTCGTTCCAAGCCGATATCCACTGCACCACAATGCACCTCCTCACTGCATGTCCCAAAAACTTCAACTGTATTTTCCTGATGTAAAATATTAGTTTCCTTTTCATTTATCTCCTCACCAAAATCTCATTGGTGCTAGCATATTTGATCCATGGTATACTCAGCATCCTTTCATAGAACCACATTTTGCTTACTAAAAGTCTTTCCCTTATCTTTAAGGAGATTGTCCAGCATTTACTTCCATATTGAAGAACAGACATCACATAGCAATTTAGTACTCTCTTCTTTGTTTATAGCAAAATTTTCCTGTCCCTCATTACCCAGCTTCTGGAATGTATCCTTGGCCATGCAAATTTACCTTCAGATATCAGTGTTGAACTTTGTCTTCTGTTAGAACACTTCCCAGATATTTAAATTTCTATACCTGCTTGATTTTAGTATCCCCCAGCCTGCAGTTAGCATTTTGAGCTCCTCTTTTTACTGATAATCATGCATTCAGTTTACTTATTGTTTATTTGTATCATTCTATATTTCAATGTTTCAGCATGCATATCAGTTTCATTCCTCTCTTTATCTGATTGTCTTTCTTCTGTCCTTTCCCTTGCTCTCTAGCAGTATCATTTTTTTTTTTTGAGAGCTGCCGTTTTTCTTTTATTCATATCACTTTTCTTCCTTATGTCTCTTTGCCATTTTTATTCCTTCATTTTATTTCCTTTTTTTTATTTGGTAGCAAAGAAAATGGCAAATTACCTCATCAAACTAAGCAACAGTGTATCGTGCATATTCTATGGATGGTAGAAAATGTGGCGAAGAAAAAGAAAACTAAAAATTAGTAGCACAGTAAGAGCTGCTAAGCATATTAGAAGTTATGCTAATGATTCTTTCTTTCCTGTCTGGTGTTGCAAATCAGAAAAATCACTTGGTGAATAAAGGCTGCTGCTTTTTGAAAGCTGGGAGAGTTGCATTTTTGGAGCTTGGTGAAAGAAAGTGTGTTTCTGCTGTTACAAGGTAAAGGCTGGATTTATGACTCTGGTTTTTGTTACAACATTGCCTACCAGACAATTCACAACAGATTTGTGATTGAACTTGAAATTGACACACTGATTTTTTCTTTGTTTAGTTCTACTGAACCCCTTGGTTGATACCCAATAACAGTATTCAATAACTGTAAGAATTGGTGTCTTTTTCCTGATTCCATTTCTTCAATGTCTTATTTAAAAGAACTAATTTCATAACATTTTCATTTTTTATTCTGTGCTTTTACTATTATTCTTTCTTGATATGTATTTTCTTCATTTCCTTGATATAATTCTGACACATTTTTATCCTCAATAAATGTTATACAACAATATTTAAGGAGCAAAAAGAAATTCAAATGTGTCCAGTTAAATCTAACAGACAATTTCATTTTTATTGCATTTTTCAAAAACAATGTCACACATAAGGATAAAAGCTGAGGACAAAGTTTGTTTTGTACTATTTTCATGCAAGTATATTCAATTATCATGAACAGGGACTTGGAACTATGGAGGACAAGACTTTAATGAATATATCATGTAATTATATATATATATATATATATATATATATATATAAACAACACGGTTATCAACGCACACTTCTGAGAAAAACGCTTGTTGATAACACGTACATACTCAAACAAGAAAATAATAACCAGAAACTAAAAATCCTCGAAGCAATCTACATTAAACAATTTAAACCTGGCTTGAATACAATCAATTTTGATATTTCCAATAACGTACTCAAATGCCTGTAATCAGATCAGGGACCACAACGCCACTATTTTGTCACTGTCTTCGGCCATCCGCCACAGTAGGGATGGACTTATATTTTCAATTTAATTCTCTTTATTGTTAATAACTTAAATGTTCTATGTTTACTGTGTGTTAATATTTACTCTTTGATAATGGCTTATGTGAGCCGAAAGCTTAGACCCGATAAAAAAATCAACAATTACTGTGATTTTTTTGTTGTCTTTCAACGATATCATCATCAAGTATATCAGACGGTATGAACGGATCCTACACAAAATTAATAGACAGAACTTGTCTATATTATTCAATGAAACCTGCATTAATGAAAAAATGCTGCCAAAATACACACAATATATATATATATATATATATATATATATATATATATACAGACACTCACATGCATATATATATAAACACACACCACACACACATACATATATTTATACACACACACACACATATATATATTTACACACACAAACATATATATATTTACACACACACACACATATATATTTATACACACACACACACATATATTTATACACACACACATATATATATTTAACACACACACACACACACACATATATATATATTTATACACACACACACACATATATATTTATACACACACACACACACACACATATATATATATTTATACACACACACACATATATATATATATATTTATACACACACACACACATATATATTAGAGATATATTAGAACCTTGAATAAGTTTTTGCTGTCTTCCAACAGATGGCATTCCCATAACTGCATGCCATCTGAAACTACACTGTGTGTGTGTGTGTGTATGTGTGTGTGTGTAGTTTCAGTTGGTAATGTATCTATAAAAAAAGTATTATAAGCAAGTTTGAAATTCAGTGTATGTCATTTCAGTGAAGTGTAAACAACTATATCAGATTTTTTGTCAAAGATAGTGTATTTGTGGAGAATTATACTGCACTACTTTATTCAAAAATCTGCAGTTGAAGCACATAGAATGCTGCTATATTCTCATCTTCAGTTCACTTTTGGTTACTCACTCAACTGGGCCCCATACATAATAAGGGATGATGCGGTCACAGAAATTGTCAGAATGCCATGACTGATTTTTTCTGTTTGCATGGGATAGGGTAGTGTCCTGTTGCCAGACATAGGTTCTCCAACAGCCACCCTTTTGATCTAGGGCAGCATGACCTCCTCAAAGCATATGATGTAGACCACTGTGAGAAGATGAATAGGGACATAATGTTGCCATCAATAGTGATTATTCTAAACAGCTTTTTAATCACCATTAAACTTATCTGGCTCTTTCAGAATCTTCTGTACCTTCCTATGTATATATATATATATATATATATATATATATATATATATTCTGGAAGATGTTTCATACAGGAGAAGCAGCCAACATTAGATAAGATATATTTCTCCATAGGGGCTTATATATTTAACTGTGTATAAAAAAATGCCATTTACCATTAAAAATTCAGTTTGACTATTATCAATGATGTTACTTTTATTAATTAATCAAAAACAGTTATATAAACAGACACAACACAAGCCTTGAAAATGATTGTTGTGACATTTGAAAGTCACCTTGGAAAAAAATAAAATAAAAAACTAATTAAGAAATTCGAAAATGTTTATAGAAAATTGAATAGCCAGAGCTTGTTAATACTATTCACACAACCATGCATTTTTTAAGGAATTTCTTTCTGTCTAGATACACCTACAAGAGAACTCAATGCATAGTTATCAGTAAAAAGAGGAACCTAAAATGCTAAATACAAGCTAGGGATACTAAAATTGAGTAAGTTCAGAAATTTAAATATTTGGGAAAGAGGACAGTAAAAGCAATACTTAGAGCCGAAGATGTATTGGCATGGCCAAGAATGCATTCCCTAAGCTGAGTAAAATATTGAGAGACAGGAAAATTTCACTGGAAACAAAGAAGTGAGTATGAGAATGTCTGTCCTTCAATTTGACAGTGAATTTGACAATCTCACCAAAGATGAGGAAAAGACTGAAAGCAACTGAAATGTGGTTCTACAAAAGGATATTGAAATTACCATGGACCAAACTTGTGATCAACGACAAAGTTTTGGAGAGTACTGAAATGAAGGAAACTGATATTTAACACCAAGAAAAGACAGCTGATGTTTCTAGGATATATAATAAGGAGATGGGCTTAGAGAATCTGATACTCACATGATAAATAAACAGAAGAAGAGATAGGGGAAAGCAATGCAGGGTGTACTTGAGCAGGTGGATTGTGGAACAGATTTTGGGAGAAGTAACAGGAGAATTGATAAGAGCTACATGGGATAGGGAGATGTGGAAGTGACCACTTTTTGGCATACTTAGCAAAACCACCTCTTTATAGTAGCGGTTTGCCTGCTTGTGGCTTATCTTTTCACAAGAATTGCAAGGTGGAAAATTAAGGACTTTTGTTATTCGTATTTTGTTCCATCAGTCTCTGACTTCCTAAGAATGTTAATAATCTCCTGGGCCATTTTCATGGAGTTAGCAATGGAGCAAGCTTTATCAAAATGGTAGATAATCTTCATGAAGAAGTCCATTTTGGATCACTTGACATTTTAGACTGCACAGTAGTCTGTCCCGTAAAGAGGCCTTTAAATTATTACTGGAGTTACAATAAATAGATAATTGCTTCATAACTGCAATAAAGTCTGATACAGTTTCAGAATTTTCCTGTCTTTTAATGTGGAATCTATATTGTTCCATGATTTCAAGCAACTTAGGATTAAAGTGCTGAAGGATTATGAAATACAACTTACTTTATGTTTTACTTCAAGGCAAGTCTGGGTTTGATAAAGCTTGTAGAATCACATACACCTTTAGATCAATAAAAGAGCAAACTGACATATCTTCTGAGATGTCATTTGTGACCATGTATGCATCTAGCTGTTCTTTATAGTTTTCTGTCAATTCCTCAAATGTGACAGGTCCAGACAGCTTTATCTCTGGAGTAAAGTATGATGAAACTTATTTTTAATCAAAATATTTGATAAAGGCTTACCTCTCAAATATATTATGAAAACTCATCACCATTTGTAATGTATTATTACCAGAATGATAAAGCATGGGGTAAACAGGAAGTTTACCTCCCTGGGTTTCATTTCTGTTTACCCCAGATACAGAACAGAAATGATAGTTGGGGATGTAGGTTTCCTGTTTTTGTGTGTATCTCACACAACCTTTTCAGGTTTGTACACTGATTAGAAATCCTTTGTACCAAGAAGCTGAAATGTCAAATTGATTAATACATTAGGACATCATGTTTTAATGACTTATTCCCCCTGTAAGTTTAGAAGAAAAGGTCACATAAGATTAAGCATATCCTTCTGGATAATGGTTATCCTGAGGAGGCTTTTATGAAGATCTTTGCATGTAAGATTTCTAAATTTAATTCTCCTTCTATACATGGGCCTGACAAATATGTTTACTTGAAATTACCTTGCATTGGAAAAATGGTCAAGCATTGGTTGACTTCAATTTTTTTTAAATTTTGAGCTTTTTTTTACCACTAAATTGCAAGTTATTCTTTCTCTCAGAAGTGTTTTTCCTCTTTTTCAGAAGGATGAATTCCATGCATTTTCAAATAGTTGCGTATTACTTTAAATGTCAGTGTAATGCTGATTTTGTGTGTCATACCAATTTACACAGGATAGCAAGAATTAAGCAGCATGTTCCAGTCTATATAGGACAGGATGAGTTTCATAGTTCAACACTGGTAAGACAATCAGCTTTGGATTCTGCCAGTGGCTAGCACTTGATTGACAATTCTGTGTGTTCTGGTCAATACTGAGAGAATTGGTTTGACATTTTGCACAGGGCATGATCTTCACACTTACTTAAGATTGTCAAAACAGTCATGATCAAATTGAGAAGACTAACTCTTTGCAGAGAAAAGGAGAATTTGTTCATCCCCTTTGTCTTTGCAAAGTGCATTAATATTTTTTTTTTTCATTTCCTCTCTCTACCTCTTTCTGGTGCTTTTTCAAGTTTGGTTATCATCTATATTCATTCTAAGTTTACAAATTGAATGATTTTTTTTAACTCACAGGATTTTACATTTTGCATGCCAACTTTGTTGTCCTATTTAGTCCATTAAAGTGTATTTTATTGTTCTGTTAAAAATAAGTATTTATTTTGCCAATATATTTTTGAGTTATTTTTGTTCATTTCTAGCATTAAGATGTTTGCACCAGTTCATTTTTAATTCATAATTTGTTGAACCAAGTCATTGTTTTTATATATATGTATGTATATATATATATATATATATATATATATATAATACACTAAATCTAAAGATGAGCCGAACGCCAAACGCCGAACGCAGTTTCACGCAACCGATCATCAGGGTGAAGGTTTTCAGCTTGGGTTTTTTTTCTTTCAAACAAGCTCTTGACTCATTGTTCTTGTACTTGGTTTATTTTTTTTCTTCCCCTTTAACCCACGTGGTACTCCTCGTTGGGTTGTTGACGATTTACATTACTGATAAGTTAGCATTGGTTTTTTCTGACTTTAGTTTTTAATTAGTGCTTCTTTATTGTAGGTACGTATATATATATATATATATATATATACACTTCTGTTTGCCTGATGATTGCACTTGCATGAAACAAAAGTAGCAGTCCAGACAGTCTTTTTCTAATTTGTGATGTTGAGAAGCATCATTGCTCTGTATTGGTAAGTTTGACACAGAGCATTTTTTTATTATTGTTTAGATAAGTATCTATCTTTTGGTCTTTGTAATTACTTCATTTTTCTTCAAGCAAGTTTTTGTTTTATTGGTTGTCAATATTTACTTTTATATTTTTCCTTTATCACCTGACAGGTCTTCCATTGATTTTCTCAATACTTTGTGACGTTAGTAAATATGTATATTATTGTCCACTGGTAGCATGACTTAAAGTGCACGAGACTGCAAGTCATGCTACTGGTGAAGGATAATATGTATATTTATTAATATATACTTTATAGCTGTGTTATATTACATCGAGCACTGTTTTATTAACACCAGTACTCTATTTGTGAAATATACATATCAGACATATCTATGTATAAAATGTGTGCATGTGTGAGTGTGTGTGTGTTGCGATGTATCTATTTCTGGTTTTAAAATCCCTCTCATAAACAGTTTTTTTTAATATTCTGAGTAAAATTAACATTTATTCATCAACTGTCTGAAAGAGTCAATTGCAATTTTTTTTTTACATTCCTGAAATAAATTCTGGATTTATATCTGTTCAATTATGCATTGAGTTTTCCTCTCTCTCTCTCTATATATATATATATATATATATATATATATATAAATCCAAAAAGAAGCAGCTTCTTTAGACTATATAAAATCAATATAGGGAAATATTTTCTAAAATTAGTAAGCATTTCCATCCCAAAAACCCACTATATGAAATCTTTAATAGAAATACTCTTAAAATGAGTTACTCCTTCACACACAATACTATTAATTCCCACAATAGACAAATTTTAAAGAATTTAGATAGGTCTAATATTAAAACTAGTATTTTAACATCTTGCACTTGTAGGTCCATCAACAACTGTCAGGTGGAAGACAATGTATGTTTACTAAAGAAATCTACTAAGCTCATATCTCCCCCATAAATAACTAGAAAAATGATCAAGCTTACATTGGGATTTCAGCAGAAGAATTTAAACAATGTTATTAGTTTCATAAACACTCCTTTTCCAACCCCAGTCTAAAATTCCAGATGTCACTTTCCTAAGATTTTGGAAAAGAAAAGAAGAGGGACTCAATCTCATAGTGAGTTGGAGACTAATAGGTTTGGCTTGCACCACCAAAAACTTTTACAAGAGATGCAATTTATATTCAGTTGAACAAAAATTGAAATAATAAAATATCCTACGCAAAATCTGCTTTTAAACTTACAAAAGGAATTCATAAGCAAATGTCATCATAAATCCAAATTTGTAAATTTAAGTATTAACCCCACAAATATAATCCAAATTTAAATTTCTGTATGATAGTTGTTTCCTTTTCTTTCTTCTTAATTACAACAATCATTACCTCTTTCAACCTATACCTTTCTAATCTAATTGTTTGATATTAGTTGGTGCCTTAATTTCCAAATATAATTTTTTAATCTATAATTTTTCCCTCCAAAATGATTGGTATATTTCCTCTTACTAGCCCTTTACTATTGAATAATTAAAATACTTCACATTTCTCATAGCATCTTTTCACTCTAAGATCTATTTTCCTCTATATATATTTTTTTACATAACGGACACATTTGGTTTCTGTCTTAATCTTAATTTAATTATTCTAAATCACCTTAGTTAAGGCTTTTTCCCTTTTTATCAGCAATATAATTTTAGATTAAATATTTACATTTATATAAATTTTTTATATTACAAATTTCTATTATTTGTCCAATTAGTAATTTATTTATATCAGAAGTATTACTTAAGTGTTGATGCTAACTTTAATTTATTTCTAATCTATTTTACATTTATCTACATTTTAATTTTCCTATAATAGTTGTTTTTCTTTTCTTTAGGTATATTTTTTTTATTTACATTATATATTATTTACTTATAAATTAATTTTGGATCTTTCCCTTTTTATTCCTGAGGTGAATTTTAACAAATTATTTTGATCTCACCAATAGCCAGGCCCTGTTTTAGTTTGAAACAGAAAAAACATTTTAAAACTTTGGCTTGTCATCTTTCCTGTTAAATTCATTTTCATAGTTTTTTATTAGTAACTGTCTCCCCCAACCTCCTGGCCAGCATTGTGTCCTGTCTGCAAATCTATCATTTTTTTCCCTCTTCTCCCCTTCCAACTTTGTTTTTCTTCATCCCTTTCATTCCCTAGCTTTTTCTTTTTGCATGCTTTCTTCCAGTTGTTTTACCCACAAACACACTCAAAAACATTTTTGAGTTTCCATAATATTAAAGAGCACAGATGAAGTAAATTCAACTTGCCTAAATGATTAAATTATCTTGTATATTTTGAATTTTTATATGTAAATATATATAAGAATGGGTGAAGGCAAACCATTGTGGCCTCATAAGCAGATGTTTTGGATAGATAGAGCTTAACAGCCCAGGAATTCAATCCATCTAAAATCCTGATTTAAAAACTCTATAGCCTCGAATTCATATCCAGTCATGAAATCCAGACAGAAAACCTGGAGTAAATTCCTGAAGGTGCTTAACTGTCAACTCAATATTGACAACTCTTCAGCAGTCAAGCCATAACCAAATGTAATGCTTTGTATTCCTTTGGATCATGTTAGTAAGACAACATGAAGGCAATGTAGTCTAGGCATCAGACACCCTCCGTTTACCATTGCCCTTGCCTTAACCCTGGAGAGGTCACTCCAGTTTCCCAACCAAAGAACTGAATTTTTAAGAGAGTGATCTACCTTCTTTATCATGCAAGATAAAAGAATGCCTAATATGAAACAGTTTATAAGTGGATAAATAAATAAAAATGTTATTTTATTGTTATATATATATATATATATATATATTGCAAAGTTTAATTCTGTGTTAACTCTTATTTGTGTATAATTATGTATATGTTTTAATATGAGTGTATTTCTGCATGTGTGAGTAAAGAAATTTTAATTTAATGTAATTTAAAACAAATTCACACCAGGAAGCAAATTTGAATGCTTATTATTCTCCTCTCTCTGTTTCTCTTAAATAAAAGTAGAAACTCCTAGAAAATTTTGTCTATAAACAATAGAATTTAGCCGTTCATTGTGGACAAAGGTATCACTAATGCTTTTTATAATGGACAATTTTTTGAAAGGAAGTAAGATTTGAATTCAAATTATTCTGTTGGAAATGAACTTTCATCAAGAGACCTAACAAATGTTGCTTCATTTGAGAAATCTAATTCATTGTTGTATAGAAAGAACTTAAGCCTATTACATGAAATAGATCACAAAGGCAATATTTATGCTTGCAAGATATTATACATTCTACAATATAAACAGCCTGGCAAAACTAATTATTTTTGTAATTGTTTGTGATAGTCATGCAGAAAACATATTATAATTGATAAAGAATAATAAATATTTGAGAAGTATTCAAATCCATACACTGCAGATATTCATTCTGTATTTGTTTTTAGATGGCATGAGGAGCATTCAGTTTTAACTAACTTTCTCCTTAAAGATTATGTTATATTTTCATTATTAATTCTAAGGTGGAAGATAATATACTTTTTTACTCTTAAGAACAGTAAAAATGTATCTCAAATACTAAAATCAATTGGATATAATATGGCGCAGTTACTGCATATGGTCAAATATATCAAAAGTGGCTTGCAAGATTATGAGCTGGAAATTTCTCAGTGAATAATGCTCTTTAGTCAGGCAGACAGTTTAAGTTGTTAGCAAGCAACAAGAACTTTAGTAGAGAATAGTTCATGATATACAACCACATCATAATCAAAATAAGAAATTTGAATACAAGACAAAATGAACTTAACTTTTAACTCTGATCAATTCAACGTTATTTATGTTAAGATTGAAGTAAAAACAAGAGAACACAATGCTTTTAAAAGGCTTTAATGAATTAATAAGATGGTTACATTTTCTATTGAACAGTCAGCAATAAAGAGAAGTTATTAATAGTTAATCAAAAGGTAGATAACTAAGAAAATACCTGTTCTTTACAGGAACAGGTCAGTTTTCTGAATACCATATTCTCCCCTTCCTTAAAGACAGAGTTCCTGATAATAAACAGACTTACATTGTTCTCTTACTGATGGTCTTTGTGGTTTTGTTGTAACAGAAGTGGGAGTGGAAGGTTGAGTTAATAACTGGGATTCAGAGTCATAATTAGATTCCTTGGGAGAAGAACCACAAACCGTTCAAGAACTTTCATATCTTCTGAGACAGTAAATGGAATCACACATTCCATCAAACCAGTCTCCACATGACTGTTACATGTCTTGTGTCATAACACCAGTTGGGACCAAGTCACATATTGGGACTCTTGATTCATGCCCATCTGCATATCATATGTGGGTGTACTGTGGATTTGCTCCTAACAAATCATCTTCATCAACTAAATACTTTCCTCAAGCCACAAGATTAACAACTGGTCCTACCCTTTTACTGTGAAACCAATAAATTGTAAATGCAAATTTTACTCCAGCAGCTTCTTTCCTCAAACTTCCCGCCAGTGAAATTCTCTTACGCATACTTGCATTCTTGACATTTACAATCTCCAAGAATTTAAATGTAAAGTCAACAGTCATCTCCTGTCTCACTAACTTACATCCTCTCTCTCATGCTTTTCTATATCCACCCCACTCTCATCAGTACTCTTCCCTCTCCTATTCTCTTCCTGACACCCCCTGCAACCTCTCACTCTTCATGACATTCCTCCTGTGTAACCCACTGCACACCACTATCAGTAAAATGCCTTGCTTGGGGCAAAATGATTAAAAAAAAAAAGAAAGAATTATCGTATTTATTAGCATGGACATGGGGACATACTATTACCAGTCCTGGTACGAAGAGCCAGCAAGGTAAAGAGTGACCACTGTAAGAATGGGAGTCAGTTAAGTACCATACATGATACATACTTGGGGGATCATGTTTCTTTTGATCCATGACTGACCCGGCAGAAGATTTTTTCCACAGTAGGTTGCCATTACTTTCTGCAGTAGACTGGTTGCCAACCAAGGCTGAAGAACCGAATCTGTCCTGCTATTTAACCTTTCCCAAGTGTATTTGCACATAAGTGAATGCAATGAATTCAACTAAAATTTGAACTCTGCTCTCCAATTTCTACTGCACCACAATGCACATGGTGCTTGTATAAAACGATTCTATCATGGCTTTCATGTCAGGGCAGAGTAAAAATCTAAGAGTGCAACATTTTGGGTTAATACTTGCTCCCATAAAGATTCTGTAAGTTTCTTGGATGCCAAGGTCAGTGAAATGTCTCTCCAGACAACCTCACTGTAAGGCTCACATTGTTCATTCTCTTGTGGATTATAATAATGAAAGTTTTAAAACTAATCCATGGTCCTGGAGCTCAGACTCTTTAGACATTGATACGAAAGACTAAAAAGCAATAGTTGTTTCCAGTTAAGGCGAAACCGTAGACTGAAAGAAAAATGGATGTAAGTCAAATTTTGATTTCCTGGTATCAATATCAAATAAGTTTTTTTGTCATAAACTGAATTTTGAAAGCTAAATAAGTCCTCTGAGTAAATGGTATCAAGGCTGAGACTAAGAACTACAATTATATCTACTTAGAGCCAAACCTGAAGCAAAAACTAAAATAAAAGGGCTGAAAAAAAGACATACAGACAGATAAACAGACACACACACAAATATCTTGCCTTATATATATATATAAAATCAATTTTCTGCACTATTGTAAGAACTGCAACTTTGAAACTTCTGAATCTTGTTTCTTATGTCTTTGTCTATCAGTGTATCAAATTTGATTAAAATCGTACCACTCCTTCTATAACCCGATTTTTTGTATTATCGATTTTTGATATTTATTGGGGTACCTCGACACAAAACCTAGCTAAGAACACTCACAGACGCTTATAGTACAACTGCGTAAATTTTCAAGAAAATTGGTTCAGCTGTTTTGGAGTCTATAGGTAATGGACACAAAGACAGTTCCATTTATAAATAAGTTTATATTCTTCTGCTGGTTGCAATTCTTAATTTTGTCTGGTACCCTCAAAACTTTCTTGACAGAAATGAAAGTCCCTGATCAAAATGGTTGTATTAAGGTATAATGGTTCAGACATTGGATAATGGTTTCCGTTTCCATGTTTGGGCATGGGAATGCAAATTAAAACCAAGAATACTCATCCATTACTGTAAATAGCTACCACCAGGGGCAGGACAAAGGGTAGAGGTCTTTTGAAATCCATACTGATTTGTTCCATAGGTTGTATGGCCTTGATAAAATGGGATGTCCTTGGAATATAAGATCGTGGTTTTAGCCAAGTATATACAAGGCACTCAAATATAATCCTTACTTCCTCAGTAAAGTAGGGAAAGTTTCTTATTCTACCTAAATGTGCTAGTTTTGTTTTTCTGGGATGACTAAAACGAATATGGGGGTCTGATAATTTTTCTTTGTTGATGGCAGCTCCACAACACGGTTTTGAAAGTGTGTCAGCTGGGATATTATCTTTGCCAATTGAGTACATTATTTCATACTCAAAGCATCCCAATTTTATCCTTCATCACGGAATTTTGTGGTTTTTAATTTTCCCCAGTTTCTTTGAGTGAAACAAAGTTTGCAGCCTGCTGATCTGTGATGTGCGTTATTGGTGCAGTGGATATCAGCTCAGAATGAGAAATCGGAGAACCGAGTTCAAATTCCAGTTGAATTCCTTGCATTCACTTACGCGCAAATACCCTTGGGAAAGGTATTAATTTGTTTCTTCCCTCCAGTTATGGGTTAAATAATAGGACAGATTGGGTTCTATAGCCTTGGTCGGCAACCAGTCTACCACAGAAAGCAATGGCAACCTACTGCAGGATAATCTTCTGCCCAGTCAGTCATGTCTCTGTCGAGACATGATCGCCCAAGTGTGTATCATGTATGGCACTTAACTGACTGATAGTGATTATTGTAAACTATTGTCCGGACCAGTAGTGGGACCTTTTATTCACAGCCTTTCAACAAAGGCAGGTTTGCATTCTGTGGGAGGAAAGTACAGGAAAGAAGGTAATCTGGGGATCAGCTTGGTTCAGAGAGGCTGCTATGCCAGAAACACTGGTCTCGACTATGAGTTTTATTGTCTCATCAATGGAATGCAACAATACTTTCTCAATTTCCTCTTTAAAGTCAGTGAAGGCCTTGACTGTTGCTTGAGGGGAAAGGTTTCAGCTCCAACCAGTGATCTACTTTTATCCTATTATTACACTGAGAATAATAGGATAAAAGGCTAATGACATGGCATAAAATGATCATTTTCTTAGGGAGTGGTAGTGTTTTAAGGGGTTTCAATCTCACTGCATCAGATCTTAATGAGCCATGGGTTATGTTATATCTAAGAAAGTCAATTGATTTGGTTGATATGACTTACTTCTTTCTATTAATGTTGAGAATGTGAAGCTGATCAGTCTCATGGAACCTTTCCAGATTTTGGTTCTGTTCTTGATGTGTCCTTCCAGTAATAATATTATCAATATAGGCATAGATTCCAAGCAGATGGTGTTGTATTATTATACCATCTATAGTTCTTTGAAAACAGGATACACCATTTGTGACTTCAAATAGAATTCAACAGTATTTGTCTTTATTTTTGAGATGAGCTAGTATTTACACTATTTATTTTATTTGGACTTTTGTCCTTATCTTTGTTGCTATTTTTACAATCTTTCAGCCATTGTATGCAACCAGAAGTGGCTTTGCACAAGGAATGAGAATGATATACCTCAGTGATTGTAATAAAAGGTTCGGTTTGAAATTCCTAGCACCTGAAGAAGGCCAGAGCATACAACGGCTGAACATCATAAAAATGACAATGAAGATGAAGTCAGTAGTCCAAATGATAAAGTGAGAATTTAATAGAACAGGTAAAGATTACTCTTAGCCTCAAATGTAATGTATGGATTATCTTCCCTTTGCATGGGTATTTGGTGGTAAGCACTTTTTAGGTCTAATAAACTGTAATGTTTGAACCGAGTAATCTCATAGACAAGATGGTTTATCCTCAGGAGAGGGTAAGCATCAAGGTGGGTAAATCTGTTGATAACCTAACTGCAGTCAACAACATGTTGCTTTTGATGATGTCCATTTGTTACAATAACTAACTGAGTGTTATGTCATGAGTAAGAATAAATAACTCAACAACAGGAATAGGTTAATTGTTGTATTCCATGAAAATAGTATTTACAAAGGTTATTAGTATCCAATACAAGAATAAAGGTTAATCGTCTCAACCGTCGTAAGACGTAGTATGAGCAATGGGTACTTCGGGGTCATCACCGGAAGTCTACGACTGACTTGTCGATCGGCTGCTCGGCACACTCCGTCACGTAGATGCCACCATTACTTTACATAGTCATGGAATAGTCCATTATAGCCGAATAGGCGCGGGCGTCCCAACACTGAGCCCACCAAAGAGATGTACTCTTCAATAACTACTTCTTCTAACATCAATCTCAGACTGTACAAAACTCTTGCCATCGTTTCCATGTCTTCTTGATTTAGGTTTACAGTTTGAAGTCAGGTTAGATGCCATGTCCATTAAAACAGATGGAACATTGTAAGAAGTAAAACTAGAAATGGGAAGACTTTTCTTAGTGCTACCAAAAGCAAACAAAACTGAGTGCTGATCCATGAAATCCCTACACAGCAGATATCGGGTAATATTGAATAGCTTATATTAAAGTATTATTCACTTAATAAGTTTATCCTTACTGTAAAGAGTCCCTATATTGGAAAGTTCAATGATGAAGAAGCCATGAATACATTTCCAGTTGCAGAATCTGTCTTTAGCCTATGCTTCTTGGTATAGTCAAATGCAATGAAAAACCCAATGCTTCCCATGTCGATGAAAGCCATAGCTTTCTTATTGTTGATTAAAATGAAAACTTTTGAGCAACATCAAATACCTAGCTTGATTGACCAATGTACTTGTCAAGAATTTTATTTTCCAGCAAACACTACCTAATAGTACATGAGCGTACTAATAAAAACATCTCAGTTATCTAAACTTTGCAAACATTTACAGCTTTAAAATTGCAGTCTTTACTGAGTAGTTCAAGCTGTTTCACATACATGTCTGTCCTCTCTCCTTTCTTTTGTTCTCAAGTGGCTAAAATGTCTCATAAACAATTTTTTGGTTTTATATAAAGCACTTTTAAAGTGTCTACAGCTGACTCATAATTCTCACATTCTGCAAGAGATGAAATTAAGAACAAAGTCTGATAGAATTGTTATCTTGAATATAATATATAAAAGCATTGAAAATACAGTCCCAGTTCAAGTAATCCTTGTCCAATAAAGGAGAGTTTGATAATTTATCCAAACATTCTGGTCTGAGAAATTTATCCATACTTTGTCTATGCCCTAGCTTATAATTTGATAGTTCATTAAATTGAAGTGATAAGAAAAGA
The DNA here is from genome assembly GCA_037127315.1 of Ascarosepion bandense. Classification (NCBI taxonomy): domain Eukaryota; kingdom Metazoa; phylum Mollusca; class Cephalopoda; order Sepiida; family Sepiidae; genus Ascarosepion; species Ascarosepion bandense. The sequence goes on from JBBBDQ010000242.1 coordinate 4,999,870, forward strand.
TGAGATCTTTAGAAGGCTTTAATGAGCTAACAAGATGGCTAAATTTTCTATTGAAAAGTCAACAACAAAGGGAGGTTATTAATATTAAGTCAAAAGGAAGATTACTAGGAAAAGACCCGTTCTTGAAAGGAACAGGCAAGCAATCTGAATACCACAATATTTAAATAATTTTCACATTCTCTGATTTTATACTCCTGTTCAATTATTGGGAAGTCTGCAAAAACCAAGTCTGTTTCTTTGCTGAGAAATATTTTTAAAAAGTTATAGATGAATGTGATTCTAAAGTTCCCTTGAAAATAAAATGGCAGATTAACAAAATAGTAAGTTTGCGGAGTAACTGGCATATATAATTCTAAAAAGATGTTGTAATATTTGGTATCTTTGTGGGTATAATTGACAAAGAAGTGGATACAAATATTAGCGTTGAGAGGAATATTTTATTTTCTTATTTTTACATACTTTCGTGTTAATGTGTCTGCTAGCAAGAGAACACATGTTGCCTGCTTAGAAGCTCGAGAGGGACTGGCCAATCCTTTAGGTCAAGCATGGGTCAGGGAGATAGAGAGAGTCGGGGAAAGAGAAATAGTAGCAGAGAAAGAAAAGGGAATAGATTTGGGTATCTTAGTTCTTGGGAGTTATTTAGTGACAGAGAGGATAAAAGAAACAATGTATTCTCTGCATGGTAGTAGTATCTGACCTGAGGTCATTTTGGTTCATTCCTACAATGTAATGAAATAATCAAGATGTAAACATTTCATGCTATTTTAAAAAAATGTTAGGAATAAAGCCCTCATTAATACTGGAAAGAGCAATAACAGTTAAGGGAACTGAGAAACCTATTTAATGTTTTAAAGATAAAGATTTTAGAAATCTTTAAAAAACAAAAGCAGTACTGCATTGCTCGATTAATGAATGCTGAATATTTCCATATAAGGAAGTGGCTAGTATTACCATTTCTACCTTTTACACTGTAGAATAATTGATCATGGTTAAGTATAATTGGTAAAAATGTTCAACAAATGAAATTCACAAAGTTCTCAAACAATAAGAAAATAAAAAAAAAGAACAGGGAAAAATAATAATTAACAAAGAATATGCAAGACAAAACTAAGCAAAGTAACAATAATAAAGCAAAATATTCACAAAGTAAGAATGGTGTCAACACAAAAAAAAAAGTATACAGTCAAGTGATTATAATATCCTGACTTCAAGAAAAAAAAAAAAAATATGACAGGTGAGACCAAGAAGTGGTTTATTTTTTTGGTTAGGAAAATATTCAGACATGCATTTTTAGGATTTCTCTATAAATGTGATGAAGATTTTTTTAGTCATTCGTATAAACTGAAACAAAACATACTGAAAAGAAAAATATCTTTATTTTTACTAAATAAAGTGAAATAAAGATGAAGTCTTGCAGCACTGATCAGAAATAAGGAACATGAAAGTCTCGTTTAAATTTTTCCTTTGAATTTCAGTGTCATATTTTTCCTCCCCTGTTGAAGAACTTCCTAGATACTTAAATTTCCATATTTGCTCGCCAGTTGAAGACACCAAAATCAAACAAGTACAAAAATATAAATATCTGGGAATAATTATAACAGATGGCAGAAAATGTGACACGAAAATCTAAAGGTGTATTACAATAGTGAAAAATCCCTTCCAAAAGGGTATAGGAAAGTATTAAAAGATGAGAATATTTCATTTTGAAAAAAAAAAAGTGCTGGATTATTATGTAGTTTTGCTTCTCCCATATGAGACTGAATGCTGAACAGATGAAGACATTTGTAGCAACAGAAATTTGTTTTTGTAGAAGGATGCTGAGAATAACATAGAATCAACCGAAAACTAATAAGGAAGTTTTAAAAAAAATGGAAACAAAAAAAAAACACTTATATTTAGAATCAGAAATAGTTGCTAGGAATATAATTAGGAAGGAGGTATTTGTCTATATTTCCGAGATGAGGTAATATATTTACACTATTTACATTATTTGGACTTTTGTCCTCATCTTTGTTGCCATTTGTATGACATTTCAGCCATTGTACACTTCTGCTTCTTCAGATGCTAGAAATTTCGAATCATACTCTTTATTACAATCACTGGGGTATATCATTCTCAGTCCTTGCATGACACTTCTTTTGATAGTGATGCATTATCTCCTGTGATGAAAAAAAATTAAAAAGAAAGAAAGAAAGAGACCCACCTCAAAGCATTTTTGATGTTTGTAATCCAGTTACCAGGATGTGCGTTGTGGTGCATTGGATATTGACTCGGAACGAGAAATTGGGGAGCCGAGTTCAAATTCCAGCCAAATTCATTGCATTCACTTACGTGCAAATACCCTTGGAAAAGGTATTAATCTGTCTATTCCCTCCAGTTATGAGTTAAATAACAGGACAGATTGGGTTCTATAGCCTTGGTTGGCAACCAGTCTACCGCAGAAAGCAATGGCAACCTACTGCGGGATAATCTTCTGCCCAGTCAGTCATGTCTCTTTCGAGACATGATCACACAAGCGTGTATCCCGTATGGCACTTAACTGACTGAATCCAGTTACCAAGAGAGAAGAAAGAGACTGAGTAAAATGGTTCAAAATGTCTGCATCACGAGTTTATACATTTAGATTCTCATCTCGTCTTGTGAGATAACATGGGTTCATGCGTTTTATTTTAGGGTTCCCCAGTGTGTTGAGAACAGCAGAGGTGAAGGAGCATGAGAGTAAAAGCATAAGAGAAAGACTGAAAAGGGAAAATAAGCAAATGATACGACGACGACTGTGGAAGGAAAGACTATTAGTCAAAGACCACATCTAAGTTACATAACCTGGTATTGAACTCACAACTCTTTGGGTCAATCACTGGAACTCACCAAGGTTTATATCCACTAGGCCATGTGTCCTTAAGGACAAGAACAACTGAATTTCTGGGACTTATAAACCTAATGATCAGTAAACATTTTTTACCAGACTTCATATTGCAACTTTTTGATGTTAATGGTTTTCTCTAGTATTTTTTTTCTTAGGGAGATAATTCATGACTGCCAAAAGAGGCTTCAAGGAATGAGAATGATATATCCCAGTGATTGTAATAAAAGGTTTGGTTCAAAATTCCTTGCACCTGAAGAAGGTCGGAGCATACAATGACCAAAACGTCGTACAAATGGCAAAGATGAAGACAATAGTCCAAATACTGTAAATAGTGTAGGAAAGAGGTTTTCAATAATTTGGCACTCACAAAACATATGGAATGCATGAAGACCAGAAGGAAGTAGTGAGTCAATTTTTTTTTAATCATTTTGCTCACAAACAAAGCAATAAAGCCACTAAGATGCAAGTTTTTTAAGTTTTTTTTTTTTGAAAACCTTACTTAGGAGAAAAGACAATAAAAGTTAGAGGTTCAAGAAGACACAACGATTGATGCTGCATTTAAATTTTTGAGGATCATAGTTGACAGGAAATTTAGAAGCTGGAAGAGAGTTCCACAAATGAAAAGTGCAAGAGAATAATTTATTAAAATAGAATATTAAATTACACTTAGTAACTTCAACAGTAAAATGATGAGATCTAGCTGCCAATCTAGTACTGCACTTAAAGGAGTGAAGTTGTGACACCAAAGAAGAAAGCCCATTAAAAATATTGCCATGTAAATATTTCTAGAAATGGTAGAGAGAAGCAATGTTATAGCAGTGGGGAAAGAGATTGAAGCCGAGATGCTAGGTTAGGAAAGATAATATTGCAGGTTCTTCTGTCAAGAATTTTCACATACATGTCAGAAGCACCAGTTCAGATGTGGCACCAACATTTGATGCATGGATAAATGGTAGACTTATTAAAGGGCTATAAAGATTCAAGTATAAAAAATTGCCTAGCATAACACAGCGAACTAGATTCTTTAGCAGCAGACGCCAACAGTATAATTGTTACACTTCATATCAGTGGAAAATAAATTACTCTCCTAGAGATTAGCATTGGTCATGCTGACAGAAGAGGAAGAAAGTTCTCTAAGATGATTAAAAGAGAGCAGTTTAGTTTTGGAAGTGTTTAAGTTATCAAACCATTTCTTGCATCAAATAACAACAAATTGAAGGTCATTTTTTAGTTGCCAGTCTGACTTTACTGAATCTAACAGACTTACCACTAAGATAAGAGTAAATGTGTTATTGATATAGACATCTTGCAGAAAACTGATGACATCAAAAAGGATATTATTAATAATTAGGAATAAAGAAGGTTTGAGGATAGACCCCCAGGAGACACTTCACTAAATCCACTGCTACGAAGGTTGGCTCACTGTGTCGGGTTAGGAAGTTTTTTCTATCTGAATCCATCTTGCCCATATACAAATCAGCCATCTGACTGTGCATGGAATACTGTTGTCATATCTGGTCAGATACTGTCCATCTCAGTGTTCTTAACAGGCTCCAAAGGAGAATCTTTAATGTGATAGGTCCCGACCTGGCAGCTCAACTCCAGTCACTTTTGCATCAGCAGGATGTAGCTTCCCTCTGTCTCTTCTACAAATATTTTCATGGATTCTGCTCTGATGAATTTAGGTCACTGGTGCCCCTCCCTCAAGAATTTACTTGTGCAATCAAACTAGTAACAACATTTACAGTTAGATCAACCAAATGTAGCCAATAATTCTTCTCCAGCAGCTTCTTTTCTCGCACTTCCTGCCTGTGAAACTCCCTTTCATATACTTGCTTTCCTGATGACTTCAACCTCCAGGAATTTAAATGCAATGTCAAATCCCATTTTTTATCGACTTGAATCCAGTCCTTTCGACATTACCCTGTATATCTTGTTCTTTTCCTTTCTCTCTACTTTCGCAACTGTCTTCACACCTGTGTCCTATCCTTCTTTTGACCTTTCTATGACACACCCCATAACTGGTTCTTCTTTGTCCATTTTGTGATTTGATGAGAAAGTGTGTGTAAATTGATGGTAGAATAGTGACTGGGAAGAATGGCAAAAAGTTGTGTAATGCCATGATCATCTACATTCTGAAAGAACATGAGACACGGAAGAAAAAAATGCTGGTCAGACTAATAACAAAAATGTAAATCCATAAAGAACTTTCAAACTAACATCAAGTTTCCTCTTAAGTGATGTGCACTTATTTTATTTAATGATGATTTGAAAAATTTCTAGCAGACATTACCTAAGTTTTGTCACCAATCTATAATTTGGCAGAAGAAACTCAGCAATCGTTGACAACCCTTGGGTATAGTTACTCAAATTATAACAGCTAAAACCCGAGTGAGTTTAGAAAAAAAACTAAAACATTTAATAAAAGAATAGATGTCCTTACCAATGATGATACATTTTACTATTAAAGGAGACAATTATGCAAATATGACTAGATTGGAAGCCATTTTGAATTTTCAAGTGCATAGCAGTGATGAGAGAAGGAAATTCAAGAAGGATAACATTTGCTTGATGGTGAACTAAACAAACTCACCAATGACAAACAGTGAGCAACTGAAAAAAGAAGTTGAAATTGGTTTTCAAATGAAAAAAAAAAACATCACCATTGAAAAGTAACTAAGAAAAGAAAAGCATGAATATGCTATATAGATTTATGTCAACAATAAGTGGCTATGAAACAAGCTTCTATGTAATAAGTGCTATGAAATTAAATTACTCACCCTTAACAATCAGTGAAATTTCCAAAACCGACACTTTTCTACCTCCTTCACTATTATGTAGTAACAACAAAAACAAGTAAAATCTTTACATATTCTTTTTTCAAATCGATTAAATCTACTTACGCTTAAAAAATAACTGGTAAAGGAATAAGTTCTGAGTCACACTTATTATTTTGGTGCTGAAGTTTCTGAAGTATTTACAATCAAAGCATTATATATACATATAATGTATATACTATATTATATATTGGACACTATTTTAAATTAATGTTTTGGATGTTGAAAGAATTCTTCGTTCTGTATTCACTTGGATATATATATATATATATATATATATATATATATATATATATAAATCTAATCTAAATCTAAACTTATTTATAAATGGAATTTTGTCTATGTGTGTATGTCTGTTACCTATAGACTCCAAAACGGCTGAACCGATTTTCTTGAAAATTTACACAGTTGTACTGTAAGCATCTGCGAGTGTCCCTAGCTAGGTTTTGTGTTGAGGTACCCCCGATAAATATCAAAAATTGATAATCGAAAAAATTAGGTTATAGAAGGAGTGGTCCAATTTTAATCAAATTTGATACACTCATAGACAAAGACATAAGAAACGATATTCAGAAGTTTCAAGGTTGCAGTTCTTACAATAATGCAGAAAATCAATAATATATATATATAAAGCTTTCATTACACCCAAGCAACGCCGGGCTATACTGCTAGTATATATATGTGTGTGTGTGTGTATACAAATATGCATACACCTATATCCAGAGTATCATTGATGGAACCATCTGTTTACTCATCAGGGTGTATCAGCAACTGACTGCACTATTTTATTAACACCAACACTCAATGTGTAATATATATATGTATATATATATATATATATAGAATTTGGGTAGCAATCTCTCTTTTATGTAGGTTTCATTAAAAATGACAAAGTAAACTTAACCATAATAGCTAGTGCCTAACTTTTTTATTGAAATCTGTATATATATGTGTGTGTGTATATATATATATATAGCTCAAAAATTGAGTGCTGGTATTAATAAAATAATAATGTAATATAACAAATGTATTAAGTATATATCAATAAATAAATATACATATATATATATATATATATATATATATATATATAGGTGAAATTGTATGACAAAGTGGAAGAGTTTACTTGCGATACATTTTTGTTTTTAGAATTTTTTTAGTATCTCACCAAATTCATACAAAATTTCACTATTCTGGGATGTTACAAACAAAAGTGATGGAACGTAATAGAAAAAGATGCTAAATGAATTCAATTGTACATGAAAAAAAATCTCTAGCATTTGTGTGCATGTCTAGTCAGACCAACATAAATTTAGTACTGAAGGATGAAACTAGTCACAAGCACCCTTTTGTCCTACAATTTCTCCAATATTGTTCTTGATATATAAAAATATATATCATTATCCCCCCTCTCTCTTTCTCTCTCTCTCTCTCTATATATATATATATATATATAAAAAACATAGAATATTTGGTATTTAAATTAGGAAAATTCTGATAGAAAAGTACTCAATGTTAAATTAATTTATTTAATTTAACAGAGTAATAAAGTCTAGAAAAAATTTAATTCTACAATTTCATAGGTCATCCATATTTTGCAGCAAAAAAAAAAAAAAAAAAAATTTGCTTTTCATTAGACCCAAATGATACAACAGTTAATATTCAAAATTCTTCAGAAAAGAATCACATACAGACACTCACATATTATATATATATATATATATAGAGAGAGAGAGAGAGAAAGAAAGATAGAGATATGTTTATTATTCAAATGTTATTTTAGTGGTCATTTATTTACTTTAAACAGATGTCCTGTTTTTATTATCAAACGTTGTATTATGTCTATTAGTCTATGCATTTGATAAAATGTTATAATTATCTACTAATGGTTTTAATTTTATGTCTCACCTAATGAACACTATCAGAACACTTTCAAAACTCTAGATATTTACTCACACTTAGGCTAAGAGTCAAAGTTTATCCATTCTCCACAATCACAGGATTGGGCACTTTGCATTGTCCATTTTTCTTGTTTAAGTCTTCATCCAGAGAGAGTCTTGACTGAGTTGTGCTGCACCCAAAGACAGAGTTTGACAATTAGGAGCTCTCTCAAAATTCTGATGCTGAACTTTCTTTGTGTTATTTAAAGCGTTTTGCCAACTTCGTTTATGTTACTGAGGATGTCTTATTTTCTGCAACAACCCCTTTTGAGATTTTTTTCTTTATTCTCAATATTCACCTCCTCCCTTTTCACCACATACTGACCTTTGTATATTTTTGGGGGGTTTTGAGTTAATCACTAGTTTTTCCATACATTTCTTTTTTTATAGTACTCATACTTGTACATGCAATAAATTCTTGGAGTGTTGGTATGTCAATGATACCATATAGAACTTGCATAAGTTCTTCCTTTCTTGCATTTCTTTCTTCAGTAAATCTTTTCTTTAATGGATTCCAATACCTTTTGTATTCCTATTTTTTCTTTCACCATATAAATCATTTTTCTCCCATTTGTGACCTTATTATGCCATCTTTCCACTCTCATATATCCTGAAAAACAAACATTTTGCCAATTTTGAATAATTTTGTTTCCTTTTTTGTTATCTATTATTAATTTTTACCTGGTAACAATTTGTCAAACCCCAGTTTAATTTTTCCTGCAATATCTATTCTGCTGGTGACATGCCTGCTGGTGTATTGGGATTTATCTGGTATACTCTCAAGAATTTTCATTGTTTCTTCAATCCATTTTTCATTACTTTCATTTTCAAAGCTCTCTTGAAAGTACCCACAAACTGTCCAGCTTGTCTATTTGACCTTGGGTGATACGTTAAGGTAGTAATATAGTCAGTAGATAACATTTTACAAAATTTTTTAAATTCATAAGCAGTAAATTGTGTACTATTATTCAAGACAATGAAATCTGGAATGCTATATATTGCAAACAGTTAATATAAAAAAATTAATTGTAACTATGGAAGTTGTTTTTTTGTATTTAAAATTTCAGACTATTTAGTAAAGCTATTGACTACCACCAAATAATATCCATTTATTAAAACTGCAAAATTTGTGTGTAGTCTGGACTGCAAAGTATATGTCTTTGGCCAAAGTTGTAATTTCATGGTAGGTGATTTTGCTGCTAGGACACAAGGTCTGTAGGCTTTTACTAATTTTTTTAATGTCTTGATTCATTTTGATCCAGCATACATAAAATGTAACCTTTTCATAAGAGATTACATTCTTGAACTTCCCAGATATCCACTGTAAGTCCTCTTTTTTTTTTTATATGATAGATATTACTACTCTTTGTTCAAACATTAGTACTCTAATAGTAAGTAAGTGTTCAAGTATGGATTTTGTTGTAAAAATTGTCTATCTTTCTTACTTTTAGTCATTTAAAAATTTTTTGGTATTTTAATTTCTATTCCACTTTTTAATGCCACAATCACAGTATCCGTAAACTATTCAGTATCATTTGGTATCAATCTTGATAAACTATCCACATGTCCCAGTTGATATTCCATCCTCAAATCAAAATTTAATAACATGGTTTCCCAGCATTGTAATCTATCCACTGTATATGTAGGAATAATTTTTTTAACCAAAAATTGATTAGAATTCTGGGGTATATCTCTAAATGAAAACTCATTAAGTGTATGGAATTTTTCAATGCAAATATTGTTTCTAATGCCTTTCTTTTTATCTGGCTGTAGATTTTTCTGCTGGTAGTAGCAAACAGGAAACATGTGCAATGGCTTTTATGTTACTGTCATCATCTTTATGTACAATTATCGCTCCCCTATAACATCGTCACTAGCATCTTAAGCCAATATGATATGTTTTTGGATTGTAGTGCACTGTGGATAATCCTGACGTTAATACTTTCTTGATTTCTTCAAGCACCTTTTGATACATATTAAACCAGTTCCAATTTAAACCACTTTTAAGCAAATTGTTCAGGAGAGCTCTAAAATTTTGAGTATTAGGTATGTAGATTTGATAATTTTCTTGTCAGAAATGAGTTTGTTCTTCACAGTGTGCCTCGTGTTTATAGACTTGTTTACAAAAATAAGCTATACTTAGTAAACAACAGCTTATATGTACACAAATAAAAGTTTACATCTACATATATAATACTAGCAGTATAGCCTGGCATTGCTTGGGTGTAATGAAAGGTTTAAAACTAATCCATGGTCCTGGAGCTCAGACTCAACCTAAAGAACATTTGTGTGAAGTTTGGTGAGAATCAGATAAAAATTGTGGATTTGTATAAAGAACATACAGACAGATAAACAGACACACACACAAACATCTTACCATTTATATATATATATATATATATATATATATATATATATATATATATTATTGATTTTCTGCACTATTGTAAGAACTGCAACCTTGAAACTTCTGAATATCGTTTCTTATGTCTTTGTCTATGAGTGTATCAAATTTGATTAAAATCGAACCACTCCTATTACCCAATTTTTTCGATTATCGATTTTCAATATTTATCAGGGGTACCTTGACTTAAACCCTAGCTAAGAACACTCGCAGTCACTTATAGTACAACTGTGTAAATTTTCAAGAAAATCATTTCATCCATTTTGGAGTCTATAGGTAACGGGGACACGCACACAAAGTTCCATTTATAAATAAATTTAGATATGTAATATAGCAACAACTATGTAGAATCTTATGAAGTTCTATTTTACTAATTCAGCTTTTGTGCTGAAAACTTTATTTTATTGTGGTGGATGGTTACAATGAGAGGGAAAATGGGGTGTGCTTATTTTTTGCTACATTCTCCCTCCCACCCCAATTTATTTTATTCATATGGAAGAAAATCCTTCAAATGACTGGGCATCTTGTAGAAGTTCTTTGGGATTGGCAAGATGGCTTGACCTTATCAGGTCTTTCTTGTGTTTCTTCTTCAAGTTCTGAGATTGGATACTTTGAACTGACTTGCTTTTGCCTAGTTAAACTCTCAGACTGTCTTCTGAATTAGAAGAGTCAGTAGTAGGGTGAAGTAGTAGGGTGAAGTCTTTTCTGAAATACCCTGTTTGTCTGATCTAGAGTTGTACTATGAGGATTTGTCTGATGTGTGATTCACATCAATGTATAATCTAGAAATTATGATTTTTGGTTGTGGTAAAATTCTTTAAAGGACTTCGGCATATTCCATGAATTGAAAAAGATATTACTGATAGTAATGGAGAATGTATTTTCTTTGAAAAATAAGACAATTTTTAAATTTAAATCTCATGAAAATGCACTTCTGTATTAAAAACAAATTGATTTTGATTTAAGTTTTGTTTAATGGCATATCAACCGCTGTGGGTTATTTAATGCCAAAAAAGTGGAGTTTTAATGTATTTTTTTAATGTTTGATTACAGTGAGAAGGTTGATTTAGTCAAATTTTAATGAAGAATTTTGTTTTTATTCTTTTTATTTTAGAAAATTAAAAATGGCTTCTAGTTTTGTATTCAAAAATGTTTTGCTGAGAATATTTTTTTTCCTTCAAAAATGTGTTATGGTAATAACTTTTTTCAAAAATATATTTCTTTAAAAGCCTATTTTTATACTTTCATAGTGTTTTCAACCCAGTTAGGGGGTTAACTATTTGCCTATAGTTGAGACCCTAACATGTGCTACCACTCCGGGGCAGGGTGGACTTGGGAACAACAGTCATTAAGAGGTGATTCCATGCTCCTCACAACATCCCAATCAGTAGCCTTGCCGCTGGATGCAGTTTACCATCATGCCCAGGACCACAAATATAAACTGAACTGTTAGAATTTATGATCGATATAATAAAAGGAATGGTAGAAAATGTATAAAAGATGAAAGGCAAGAAATTTAATTAGTAAAAAAAACAGAAAAAGGAAATAAATATATATGGGTGTGTGTGTGTGTGGTGGAAGTAAGAATTGTTGCCCATTGGAAAATTTGCTATGGAAATAGTGATATAATAGTGAGATGCTTACAACATTTTTGTGAGAAAGGGGTTGCAAGGTGCAAAATAATTCATCACCCACAAGGATGCAGAGACACTTTTAGACTACATTAAGGCTATCTAGATATGACTGGACTGCTCTAACCTAGATATGGCAGCAATACTCCATTTTTAATTATGCTTTGTAAAAAAGGACTCAGTAGATGGTTACTTAATGATGTAAGATAAGAAGGTGAGAATGCAATTTATAAGCTTATGTTGAATAGATTATGGTAAACTCCAGACTTGAACAAACCATTTTCCAGCATCTTGAGCTGATTTGCATTGTGGTGCAGTGGATATCAACTCTGAACAGGAAATTGGGGAGCCAAGTTCAAATTCCTGTTGAATTCCTTGCATCTCTTCCCTCCAGTTATGGGTTAGATAACAAGACAGACAGGGTTCTATAGCCTTGGTTGGCAACTAGTCTACCACAGAAAGTAATGGCAACCTACTGTGGGATAATCTTCTGCCCAGTCAGTCATGTCTCTTTTGAGACATGATCACCCAAGCGTGTATACGTATGGCACTTAACTGACTGACAATTTTCCAGCATATTGAGCTCAACCATTATAATGTATTACAGAAGAAAATAGTATTTACAAAGTGGGGTTAGTAATCATACAGGAAACAAGGTATTAATTGAACGTCTCTTCGTATGATGTAGAGTCCATTTATAATCACTTCTGGTTGACTACCGGAAGTACCCGACTGACTTGTTAGCACAGTTCCAATCACTCTAGCACTGGTATATCGCTACTGTGACATTACCGCCAACAACACTGAGGTCTTGACACTACCACTATTTGTAGTGCATGGAATAGTTCATTTATCATTAAAAGGGTGGAGAGTGCCCTAATAATAATCATGTTTATTCTTGCTCATCCTAACTTCTGGACCAGAAAAAAAAAATTGGACATCAACAAGAGACACTGAAAAATTTTTGTCATTACAGTTTATATAAAGAAAAAAGAAAATAAATGGTCCATTTTAGAAATTCAAACTTTTTTTATGCTTCTTATTTGTTTACATATGAATATGTATACACCTATCATGCACAAATGTGCAACATTTAAATTCCATTCTCAAGCATCTTTACCAATGGATTGTTTATATATAAAGAAGCAGAAGACCCTGGATCTCAGTCATTCTTCCTGATCCGGCTGAGAATGTTTCTGTACACTATATATAAGTGTTGAATGAGATGATATTTTTTCAGTAGTTTTACTGATAAAAAGTAGCTTGGTAAGCAGGTTTTATATTGTAAAGTACTCAATATGTGAGTAAAGAGAAAGCACTGATAGGAGTAATGTAAAGAAATTTGTCACTTAACTGAGCAGGTTCATGCCAACTTTGAAGTTTCATGAGAACACTTATGGTGTTGTCACATGACAGAACTAAGTTTTCTTTTATTTGCTGTTTGTGTCCCATTTTTTTTAATCCTATATATTTGTGATGATCCTTAGTGCCAAGATATTTTTTTTGTTATTCAGTTTTATATATTTATGCATGATAGATTTGGGTGTGTGTTTTATGGTGACAAAAATATCAAGAAAACTCAAGATAATACAACAACTACCAAAAGGAAAAAAATAAAAATCACACACAAATCTTACAAACATAAATATACACAAGAACACAAACACTTTACTATGACCTAAAAATCTTTTAAATGTCAACATATATTAACACTGTAAGAAAAAGATCAACCCCACAGTAAAAGGAGGTCAACCCCAAATGACAAGCCAAATCATTATAAAGCAATTAAGCAGATGTCCATTCAAGTATGTTAAAAGAAGTTAAAGCAATAAAAAGCAAACAACCACCTGAAAACAATGCAAAGATGAATGCAATCAAAAGCAATTAACCATCACTCACATATAAAGAGTTCCATATAAATAAGAAAAAAAAAACAGGAAAGAACAGCAGTAAAGAAAAAAACCCTGAGAAGTGAAGACATCTCAATGGTGTCTTCATGAAACTTCATAGTCGGCATAACTTTGCTCAGTTATGTTAGAAACTTATCTACATTAATCATATATATATATATATATATATCTATACATTTTGATATAAAAAATGCTTATATTCTTTAATTTTTCTGTTGTCTTCACATGCAAGCACACATCTATGCAGATATATTACAAAATAAACATGTAATATTTGCTTGTACACCTTTATATATATGTGTGTGTGTGTGTGTGCGTGCATGCGTATATATGCCCATTCCTGATTATACTTTTTATATATATATATATATATATATATCTTTACATGAGTGTGTATTGAATTGTAAGTTATTATAATTGGAGGTCTAATACTTGTCAAAGTTCTCATCAAAACGCAAGGCATGCAAGTGATTATCTTTAGGTTTAGCATAGACATAACCACGATTCAATCAGACATATCACGTGACATGATGGCAAAAGAGTGGTAGAAGCTGGTGGCACAGTTGGTGCAGGAAAAGGATTGGTGGGGGACTTTTTTCCTTATCGTCCTGGACTGTGACTGAATATTGCAGACTATAGAAAGACACCTTTGGGCAAAAACAGCTACTTGCAAAGAGATTCCAATCTGTTACCTCTCCCGCTGACACTTATTTGGGTCTAGCTGCCAAATCTCCTGGGACTACAGCTGAATTTTCTGTGTGACTGTAGCAGTGGTAAACTTGGGTAGATATGGTCAAGGAATCACTTTGTTTTCAGCACAGGGTGTTTATTTTTGATTTTGTATCTTGTTTTCCTTTTTAGTTTTACACTGAATCAAAGATGTAGAAACCGGAAGTTGTTGTAGATGGTAAAGAGATAATGAGATGTAGTCTTTTTGAATTCCTTGCTTCTGATAAGAATGCTTTTCCTTAAGAAAAAAATATAAAAGAAAGTATGCAAAAAATTTCTGCTAACACCAACTCAAAAAATAAGAAAAAAAATTTTTTTTTTTCACCCAAATCCAAAATGGTTTACACACAACTCTTTTTATATTGCAATACTTTGTTTTTGTTTATCAAAAGCAGTTTCTGGGTTTGCTGCAAGTTTTACTTAATTCTTTTATAGATTCCTAAATTCCAAATTCAATATTAATAGATTAAAATTTTTTAATCCCATTTATTTTGATTTAGATGTAAATTGACAAAATTTCTAATATTTTGAGATATTGCATTTAGTTAGAATTAAAATATTTTGAGAGTTTATCTTAATTATTAAATACTTTGTTTTTTCTTTTATATAGAAAATAATACAGAATTATTTTATATTTACTTGAGAATGGTCATGAAATGAGTTTCAAGATCATATTTCTGTATCAACCAAGAAGTAGAACTCTAAAACAGAACAGACTAAATCTGATTGAAAATGTTAATTTACTTTATTTTAAATCATTTCATTCAAAAGAAATAAAGTTATGAAGATACAAGGGATTACTGAGTGATAGAGAATATGAGAAAAAGAAAGAGAGACAGTACGATAAAAGAACGAGAATAAATAACATGGGAGATAAAAACTGGTACTGCATTTAAATTGTTAAAGATCAAAGTTGACATAAAAGCAAGAAACAAGGAGAGATTTCTACAAACAATTATTTTCCACCATCACTCGTCTTTTCCCCATCACCTTGTGTGACTTTTTTGACACAGAGATCCAAAGACGAATTGGCATGGCAAAGGGCGCGTTACAGAAGCTTAGTAAAGTATTAAGAGACAGGAAACTTTCACTAGAAACAAAGAAAAGAGTACTGGGTTGCTATATGGTGTCAGTTCTTCAATAGGGCAGTAAATGCTGGACAATATCATCAAAGATGAAAGAAAAACGTGAAGCAACTAAAATGTGGTTCTACAAAAGGATGCTGCGGATATCATAGACCGAGCATGTGAGCAATGATGAGGTTTTGGAAAGAATGGAAATGAAAAGGAAATTAATATTAAGCAGCAGGAAGAGACAACTAAACTTCCTGGGACATACAATGAGGAAGGAGGGTTTGGACATCTTGATACTAACAGACCAGATAGAGGGGAAAAGAGACAGGGGAAAGCAGTGGATAACATATTTGAAGGGCCTGAGCAAGTGGATGAGAGAACAGGGGTTGTGTGGTGTTACAGGAGAAAGCATGTTAAGAGCCACCAGAGATAGGGAGACATGGTGAGCCATGATTGCCTACGTCCTGAAAGGACAAGGCACATAGAAGAAGAACCTCCCACTTACAGAGAAGGATGTGGCAAGTCTCTCACTGTTCTATCACTACTACTACCATGGAAAATGTTCTGACAAACTACATTTCTTGGTTCCACCAGATCTTACTTTCACAGCTAGGACATGCCATGCCACTTACACAGTCAGTTAAGTGCCATACGTGAAACATGCTTGGGTGATCATGTCTTGAAAGAGACATGACTGACTGGGCAGAAGATTATCCTGCAGTAGATTGCCATTGGTTTCTGTGGTAGACTGGCTGCCAGCCAAAGCTATAGAACCCAATCTGTCCTGTTATTTAACCCATAACTAGAAGGAATAGATGGATTAATGCCTTTCCTAAGGGTATTTGCACGTAAGTGAATGCAATGAATTCAACTGGAATTTGAACTTGGCTCCCCGATTTCTCATTCTGAGCTGATATCCACTGCACCACAACGCACATTTGCTCATTTGCTTACACAGTAGCGAACTAAAAATATTCCCTCTGTATTCTATCAACAAGAAGTAAATTCCAGTCAAACAGCTTTTCCTGAGAACCACTGTCCACTTTTTTTTTTATTCATTTCACCCCAAGCAAGGTCGTATCACCACTGATACACAGGGTGCTACATAAGAGAAAAGAAGTTTCAACAGGAGGAGAGCAAACAGAAAGACAAACCAGTTCGAGGGGGTGTCAGAGAACGGGAAAGAGAAGGATAGGAATACAGGTGTGATGACAGTTATGAAGGTAAGGTGAGAAAAGAAAAAAAAACAAGATACACAGGGTGATGCGGGGAAGGCTGGAGTCAAGTGGATAAGAGATGGGAATTGACGTTGCATTTAAATTCCTGGAGGTTGTAGCCATCAGGAAAGCAAGTACACAGAAGAGAGTTCCACAGATGGGAAGTGTGAGAATGAAAGCTGCTGAAGTAGAATTGTCTGTTGCATTTGGTAGATTTAACTGTAAAAGGGTGAGACCTTGTTAGCAGTCTGGTTGCTCATGTAAATTCTTGTGTAGGTGGCACTAAGGGAACAGACTCCTAGGAGAATGCTTCCCTGATCACTACAATCTTAATCTGTTTATGTCTAGAATCAACAGTTATCTTCCCTTCTTATTCATATAAACTACTCCTTCAAAAGTAACCCTCTACCATGAGTGGCCCTGGGGCCTTGTATATAGTGAACTTTAATGTAAAAAAAAAAAAGACCAAATTTAGCAACAATATTCAATACATGAATGAATGACCCACTTTAAATGTGTAAAATAAATTCTGGCATGAAGAATTGTCAAGGATGGAACAGTGAATCAAAAGAAGTGAAATTTACTTACCCAGGTTGAGAAGACACTGACACTTATCAATTCCAGATATTTTGTAGTTGGATCTTTGGGGAAAAGATCAAATATTTCTGTGTTCTGACTCAGACAATTCCTGTTATCATTATTTGGACTTGTATAATCTAGTTCAGTCTAAAGAATTCAATTTCCTCAAATTAAACTGACACAATTTGAAAATTAATTCATTCATTAAGTTCTTGATAAAAAAAAAGAAAGCAGAAGGAATTAATTAAAATGTTTGACTTCAATATCTCACAGTGAATTTTTGTTAACATATTTTTTTTATGATCTTGCAAAGTGCTTCCTGCACTTGCTCTATTTATATCATTACAAAATCTGCCACACCACTTAGGAACATCTCAAGAGATTTACAACACCTACAATGATGACATCCGAAGTAAAAATTGGAATGGAAAGATGAATCCTTTGGGAATTGTTTGGTAGCATAACCCTCACCTCAGTTATCAGGAATTTTCTTTTCTTGAGCAAGAAATTTCCAAGATTCGAGATTATTTCAAAATGGAAATGTAATTGCTGAGGGAGACAACATATAGCAAGCTTCAAGAAAGTAAAGTTTCATTGAAATAACACACACACACACACATATATATTATATATATATATATAATTTCTTATCACTCAAAATACTTATCTAGCTATCAGTCTGACAATCTATTGCAATTTGTTGCTATCTGTCTATCAATCTAATTCTGTCCATCTCTCTCTCTCTCTATATATATATATATATTTATTGATGCCAGTTTCATTAAATAATATAGACAAGTTTTGTCTATTTTATGTGAATTGTTTTATATTGTCTGATAAGCTTAATAGCATTATCATTAAATGAAGAAAGAAAATCACAGTATTGAAACAATTTTTTATAATCTAATCTTAGCTTTCAAGTTACAGAAGACATTTTCAAAGATGTCAATACATTATTATATAACAATTCATGGACAAACAATAATGACTGTTTTTGGTTACATGGAAGATTTCTTTTACAAAACTTGTCTATATTATTTAATGAAACCTGCATCAATAAAAAAAATGCTGCCTAAATATACACAATATATATATATATATATATATATATATATATATATATATATCAGTCTATTCGTATATATAGCTATCTATATTTATCAGGTTGCCTGGGTTGTGTAACAGTTATCAATATAGAAAATGGAATTTAGCACAATGAGTTCAAGTTCCAGCATTGTTAGTTGCATACACTTTCTCACAAATACATTTAGAAAAGATATGAAAACTGCTTTTTTTAAACTTCCACCCCAGCTGGAGGCAGACAGTCTCAGAAAAACATGACTGAATTGAAAACTGTGGAGAACAGCAAAACACTCTTCCCAAAAATTCATTGCAGCACACAGATAATAAAAACTGAAAATTATGATGAGCCATCATCATATTTTTATTCTAAATATATATATATATATATATATATATATATAGATATGTTCATTATCTATCTGCACACAAACACACATATATCTCACTATCTCAATATGTTCATTATCTGTTAATCTACCTCAATATGTTAATTATCTATTGATCTATCTTCCTGTCTATATCTATCTCAATGTGTTCATTATCTTTTAATCTATCTCAATATGTTAATTACCTATCTATTGCACATATTTTGTGAAATATTCACCTGTGAAAACACAATCCTAAAGTTCTACACATGAAATGACAATACCTTTTCTGATTTTCTGAGTACTTTTTTGAGCTTTTAAAATTGCTTTAACAAGCAACATTAACTTTTATCTTCTTCAAAATTATGAAAAAATGACAAATATATTTGAGTTTCTGCAGACAAAACTTAAATGTAACATGCAAAAGTTTTAAAAACCTTAACAACATTTACTATTGAATGGACTAGCTCTTATTTATCAAAGATTTGGAAATGTAAAGACAGAAAGTTGACAATTTTATTTCCTTCTTGTAGACAAACTGACCAAGTCTTACCAATTCCATTAATAAAATCAAAATTTAAACCTCTATATACTTATGTAGGGGAGTTCTTCTTCTATGTGCCCTGTCCCTTCAGGACATAGGCGATCATGGTTTTCCACCTCTCCCTATCCCTTGTGGCTCTTAGTATGTTTGCTCCTGTTACTCCTGGCAACCCCCGTTCCGTCATCCACCTGATCAGGCCCTGCAAATATGTTATCCGCTGCCTTCCTCTGTCTCTTTTTCCTTCTATCTGGCCTGTCAGTATCTGGTTCTCCAAGCCCTCCTTCCTCAGGAACTTCAGTTGTCTCTTCCTGATGCTCAGTATTAATTTCCTTTTTGTTGCCATTCTTCCAACACCTCATCATTGCTTGCATGCTTAGTCCACGATATCTGCAGCATCCTTCTGTAGAACCACATTTCCGCTGCTTCCAGTTTTGTCTTCATTTTCGATGATATTGTCTAGCATTCACTGCCGTATTGAAGAACTGACATCACATAGCAATCCAGCACTGTTTTCTTTGTTTCTAGTGAAATTTTCCTGTGTGTTAGTACTTTACTCAGCTTCTGGAATGTGTCCTTTGCCATGCCAATTCACTTTTGGATCTCTGTGTCGCACTTTTCATCTCCTGTTAGAACACTTCCTAGGTATTTAAATTTTTGTACTTGCTTGATTCTGGTATCCCCCACCTGTATTTGGCATTTTGGGTTGCACCTTTTGCTGAAGACCATGCATTCAGATTTCTTAAAGTTTATTTGTAGTCCTTTTTTGTCACTCTCCACCGCTAGGGGAGTTATATGAGTAAATAATTGACTTTTCTTGACTGAAGAGGTGTATGTGTTTAGTGAGAGAGTGCACATGTGCGTGTGTGTTTAAAGCTTAGGGAGATGAATGAACAGTCTTGATTCTAAATATTGGGGGACAGCATTCCTTAAATTAAAAGAAATTATTACAATTGGCCAATAGAGAAAGGAAGTCATAGAACATTGTATGCATGTAAATGTTGCAAAGTGGACAGTTGACTCTTCTTGACTGGACAGTGTATATGTTGAGAGAGAGTGTGTGTGGTTGTTTATAGCTTAGAGAGGTGGATGAACAGACTTGATTCTAGCTCTAGTGGTGGACAGCATTTCTTAAACTAAAACTAAAAGCTATTTGAATCAGATAAGTTGTTTAAGTGTTATTTTTAATTGAGCCATAAATCTAAGAATGATATTTCTTTTCAAATTACAGTATTTAATAGTAACTTATAATTTGAAGTCTGAGTTAGAGACTTTTCTCATGGGCTGTAAAATAATTACTTATTAGAAGAGTTATAATAAATAATTATACACCCCTTACATTTATAAATATACAAAATACTCATAAAAATGTGAAACAGCAAGACATGGAAACAATGAAACAGTATTATTAATTATCTAGTTGTTATATAATGTTGAAGACATGAGAGATAGTAATACTGAGTAAAATTGTGAGTTTGAAGTCAAATGTAGATCAAATATGGATTAGAATCTGACAAAATAAGATAAGTAAAATGTATACAGTTTTTCACTTATGTTTTTTTTTTAATGTAGACTGTGTAATGAATGTCCAGGTAATTTACTTACTTTTTTCTTACCTTAAAATTTGTTGATTGCTAACAGATAAATGTAATTATTTTGACTTAAAAAGAAAAAGAGATCAAATTTTGATTTATGCACATGTTAATAACCTGTCCATGTGAACTGTTTGCCCAATAGTGAGAAAGCCATATGTCTGTGTAAAGGAGAAAAAAGGGGTTATATTCTCATTGTAATGAGTGAATTAATGATAATTATAATTGATATAATTATTTTATTATAATTATTTTTTACAATTCTTTTTTTAATTTATTTTTATGGACACAACATAGTGACAGTATAATTGATTTTTATTTATGTATTTTTTTTTTTATGGACACAACATAGTGACAGTATAATTGATTTTTATTTATGTATTTTTTTTTTATGGACACAACATAGTGACAGTATAATTGATTTTTATTTATGTATTTTTTTTTTTGTGGACACAACATAGTGACAGTATAATTGATTTTTATTTATGTATTTTTTTTTTATGGACACAACATAGTGACAGTATAATTGATTTTTATTTATGTATTTTTTTTTATGGACACAACATAGTGACAGTATAATTGATTTTTATTTATGTATTTTTTTTTTATGGACACAACATAGTGACAGTATAATTGATTTTTATTTATGTATTTTTTTTTTTATGGACACAACATAGTGACAGTATAATTGATTTTTATTTATGTATTTTTTTTTTTATGGACACAACATAGTGACATATAATTGATTTTTATTTATGTATTTTTTTTTTTATGGACACAACATAGTGACAGTATAATTGATTTTTATTTATGTATTTTTTTTTTTATGGACACAACATAGTGACAGTATAATTGATTTTTATTTATGTATTTTTTTTTTTATGGACACAACATAGTGACAGTATAATTGATTTTTATTTATGTATTTTTTTATGGATACAACATAGTGACAGTATAATTGATTGTTATTTATGTATTTATTTATGGACACAACACTTACCATAGAACTGACATCAGATGTATATCTAGGCCATTTTAAAACCCTTCTTTGCCTTGAACAACTTTTATTTTCATTGCCATGTGTGTGCTAAAGGATACACCCTCTTGTTATGGTGACAAATGTCACAGATGGAAGTAATATTTCTAGATACATACTACCATCCAATGTTCCTTCAATCATATATCATTTTGTATTACTTTTGGAATCAACAGAGCTTCAAAATATTATATCTATCACCATATTCAATTGCTGCAATGGAATTTGGGAGTGGGAAAAATGTCTCTCTCCAAAGTGTTCAATTTTTCATTTCATCAGGCCATAATATTTTGTGCCGGACGATGTCTAGGTTTTATTAGATGGTACTTTTTTTTTAATCATTTCATCCTAACTAAGGTGATGAGGGTACTAGGGTGCAAGGAGTTAGTGGGAATGAAAAAGAATGAAAAGACCTTAGAAAAAAGACAATAAAAAGAGAGGTTTCAGGAAAACAAAAGATGGTGATCGACACTGAATTTTTGAAGGTTGTAGTTGACAGGGAAGCAAGAGATTGGAAGGAAATTGAAGTGAGAAGTGTGCTAAAATAAGCTATTAGAATATAACATACAATTGTGTCTAGCTAGTTCAACAGTAGAAATGATAAGACCTAGTTGCCAATCTTCTGTCATGTTTAAATTCATGCTGTCAAAATATCAAGTAGAAAAGCTGATCAGAATAATTTCTATGAAAATATTTATAGAAAAGACAGAGGGAATCTATGTCATATAGGTGAGAAAGTGACTGAAGTCCAGATGCCAGGTCAAGATCAATTACATTATAGATGCTTCTTTAAATTTATGTCTTGAGATATATAGTAGGAGCATCAGACTAGATGGGGCAGTAATATTCAACATACGGAGAAATAACGGACTTATAAATGTACAGGATAAATTCTAACAAGAAAGATTGCCTGGCATGTCCCCGCATGAAGAAAGGACTAACTATCAGTTGTAAGAGAGACTGTATGGCTGTCTGCAAAAAGAACTGCCCAAGACACAAAGTACAAATTAAAGGCACGCGAAAGCCAAAAAATGTAAATATTTAAGAAATATTTTAAAAGAGGATGGAAAATGTGACACCAAAACCTAAAGCTGTGTTAGAATAGTGAAAGATGCTTTCCAAAAGCTAAGCAAACTATTAAGAAACAGGAAAAGTATTAAGAAAAAAGAAAATAGTACTGAACTATTACTGTTATATATTTTTTCTCTTATATGACAGTAAATTCTGGACAATCTCGTCAGAGATAAAAAATAGACTTCAGACCATAGAAGTTCTACAGAAGGATGCTGAAAGTATTATGCACTGAACATATAAACAACAAAGGGTTAATGGAAACAAAAACAACACTTACAGTTATATTCAGATAGATAGAGTTGAAATTTGTAGGGTATATAAGGAAAAAACAAGGCTTAAAGAATCTGACACTCACAGGACATATTCAAGGCAAGAGGGATAGGGGAAACCTGTGAATAAGCTACTTAATGGGATTATGTAAATGTTTGGCAAAAGAGAAATTAAAAGAGATAGTAAAAAACAATTTACTGAGAGCTACAAAGAAACTTTGTAGATCCATGATTGTTCATGACCTGAAGGGACACGGCACATAGAAAACTTGTAAAATCTGTTGCAGACAAATAATATTGTTTTTTTGTTTTTTTTTCCAAGCAAAGTACTTTTGTCAAAATGTAGTTAAACTTTGGAATCAATCTACTTTCAAGTAATTAGACAAACAGTTAATTGTATATCAATTAACCGATTGAAAAAATAATTTGAATTTTCTTTGTCTTTTTGCATGTTCCATGATGCTAAAAGGAAGAATTTCTAATTTTTGAAATTCTGTTCATCTACCCATAAAAGATTGTAGTTTATTTTGTAGAAGACATTTGCTGAAATTGATTTAAATGGTCAAAGTTGAACTGGAATTTTGAAGAGAACCATCATTAAGGAATTAATGGCTGGCAGAAACATGAATAGGTAGTTGGTGAGGGATCGGAAATACAAGAAAGTAATTGCTTAGCTGAATTTTAGTAAACAACTTTAAAGATGAAAGTCTGAACATGAACAATGAGAAAATAATTAGTTTATGAAGATACTTAATCTGACAGACTGCAGGTAACTCTGGTCCATCTACTAGCAGACTCTAGTAGACTACTATATTATAATTAAATAAAAAAAATTCTTTATCTTGAAATGCTTTATAATCTTTTTATTAATTATGTTTATCTTTCAAATCTATATTTGTGTACTCGGTATTTCCTTAATATGTAGTCAGCATTGTTATTACTTTTTAACTAGTTGTCTATCATCTTAATTACATAGATTTTTTTTATTGCAACTACTCCGTAAAATAATAGTCCTACCAGGATTTATTATTGATGAATATCATCTTAACAGAAGATAAACATTTTTTTTTTCATAATCATATCTCCCCAAGCAAGGCATTTTACTGACACGTTTTGCTGGGAGTTATATAGGAGGAAAGTTATTAGAAAGAATGACAGGTTATAGGGGGTGTCAAGAAATGGGTAAGAGAAGGATGAGAATACTGATTAGAGTGAAGTGGATGAAGAAAGGAACATGAGAGAGAGGATGCAGGTCAGTGAGATAGGAGATGACTATTGACTTTACATTTAAATTCTTGGAGATTGTAGCTGTCAGGGAAGCAAGTAAACAGAAGGGAATTTCACAGGCAGGAAGTGTGAGAAAAGAAGCTGCGGGAGTAGAATTTGCATTTATATTTTATTGGTTTCACAGTAAAAGGGTGAGACCTAGTTACTAATCTTGTTGCTCAAGTAAATTTATATATAGGGGGCATCAGTGAACTAGGTTCATCGGAGAAGAAGCCATGAAAGTATTTGTAGAAGAGACACAGAGAAGCCACATTGTGCCAGTGAGAAAGTGACTGTCTGAGCTGCCAAGCTGGGATTGATCACATTACAGATTACATTACTTATGACAGTGGATAAGAGAATAAACTGTAGGGTTTCTTAGCAAGGTAGAAAAGGAAAGTAAGAAGAAATGACTAAGCATCAATTATAACAAAAAAAAAATGCATGACTTAACAAGAGGAACAGCTCAATATGTGTAATACAATTTGGAGATGCCAAAATCATGTGAGTATAAAAAGTATGAATATGTGAGAAAGAAAAAAATGTTTTAATGAAAATAGAAATAAAAAGGACACTTAAGTGCATTGTGGCGCAGTGGATATCGGCTCGGAACGAGAAATCGGAGAGCAGAGTTCGAATTCCAGTTGAATTCCTTGCATTCACTTACACGCAAATGCCCTTCAGAAAGGTATTAATCTGTCTATTCCTTCCAGTTATGGGTTAAATAACAGGACAGATTGTGTTCTATAGCCTTCTACAGCGGGATAATCTTCTACCCAGTCAGTCATGTCTCTTTCGAGACATGATCGCCCAAGCATGTATCACGTAAGGGACTTAACTGACTGACTGATACATAGAATCAGAAAGAGAGTGAGAATGGTTATTTCTAGGGTACACAAAAAGAATATTGAAGGTTAGGGAGACATGAAAGTAGCGAGTAAGCTACCTAATGAGCTTGTGTAAATGGATAGCAGAAGAGAATCAAGGAGGGTATGGTGAAATGCCAAACCTTATTATGCACAGCCACAATCACCCATATCCTGAAGGGACATAAGAGTAGAACTTTGTAAATAACACTGACTGAAAAAAAAATTACTAATGATTTAAAATGAAATCAATTTTAATTTGGTAGAAATGTCTTAAGATTAAAAGGGTTTTTGGAAAATATAAAAAAATATGCACAAAATATTTAAACAAATAGAAACAATGACCACGTATCTATGACCAAAGTGAGCCTTCAACTTGAGAAACATTGGTTGTAAGTTGACCTGGGGATGAATGAGCTCTGGCAGGTTTGTTTACCAAAAGATATACAATGCATAAATGAATATCTCACTGGCTTTCAACTGAGATGTGAGGAGAACCTGTCAGGGACTCAGTTGTGTAGTGACTCTGAACCACACCTGATAATGAGAAGAATAATTATAAAGGATTTGTGCAAAATAAAAAGATGATATTAAAGAAAATAAGAAAGGGCAAAATGAAAGACCAGGTTTTCAATGTATAAATTTGAAAATTGTTATTAACTTATAATTTATAGTTTGTTTTGAAAAAGGTTGCAGTTGGTCATTATTTGTTGTGGAAGAAAACTGTCAAAATGAATTCAACATTTTCTGAAATGAATTTCAACTTGTGAAGGAATTTTATATATATATATATATATCCGAGTGAGTATAGAATGAGGAGAGAAAAAAGAAAAGTTTTTTCAGTCCAAAACATTAATTCAAAACAGAACATGTACATAATTTCTTAGAAATTATGTACATGTTCTACAACATAATTTATAATATATTATATATATATATATATATATATATATATACACACACAAATACAAGATGGATTCAAATGTCTTTCGGTATTATTTCTTAATATTTGTTTTGTAGTTTGAATTTTGTTAAATGGCATATCAACCTCTGTGGGTTATTTAATGTAAAAAGTGGGGTTTTAAGGTATTTTTGTTAATGTTCAGTTATAGTGAGCAAGTTGATTTAGTCAAATTTTAATGAAATATCTGTTTTTATTCTTTTGTATTTTAGAAAGCTAAAAATGTCTTCTAGTTTTGTATTCAAAAATGTTTTGCTAAGAATAACTTTTTCCCTTCAAAAATGTGGTATGGTAACAATTTTTTCTTAAAAAATGTATATTTTTCTATAAAAGTTTATTTTTGTATATATATTTCTATAAAAATATTTTTATACTTTCATAGTGTTTTGACACCAGTTTGGGGGTTAACTATTTGCCATAGCTGGGACCCAAACAGGTGCTACCATTCTGGGTCAGGGTGGACCTGAGAACAACAGCAATTAAGAGGTGGTTCTATCCTTCTCACAGCCTCCCAATCAGAGGCCTTGCTGCCAGATGCAGTTTATCATCATACCCAGGACCAACTCGTGGAGGAATCTTTTTGAAAGCATGACAGACTTGCTGCAATTGTTGAACATAAAGGCCAACATTAACATTAAAACAAAATCTAGGGTTAAAGTGCAATTGTCAGTTAAGCGTCGTACATGATACATGCTTGGGTAATCATGTCTCTTTTGATACAGGAATGACTAAGCAGAAGATTTTCCCACAGTAGGTTGTCATTTCTTTTTGAAGTAGACTGGTTACTAACAAAGGCTATAGAACCCAAATTGTCTTATTCAACCCATGCTAGTAGGAGAAAAGATGGATTAATACCTTTTCCGAAGGTATTTACATATAAGTGAATGCAACTAATTCAACTGAAATTCAAACTTAGATCTCCGATTTCACATTCAAAGCTGATAACTATTATACCACAAAAGTACATCCACTAAACACACAAAATAACCTTCTGTTCAAACTGCATGGAAGGTTCTGAAAGATTAATAAAACAAATCCATTTGTTTAAGCGCAATTCGACTCCAAAACGAGGCATCTTGAGGACATGCCAGCAGCTTTTTAACACTATTTACATTGTTCAGACTGTTGTCTTAATCTTTGTTGCCATATTCACAATGTTTTGGCTGTTGTGCACTCTGACCTTCTTCAGGTAATTGGACATGTGGCCCAGTGGATAAAAGCATTGGCTGGAGCCAGTGACTTGACCCAAAGAAAAGTGAGTTCAGTACTTGGTTACAGCAGAGGTGAACAAAACCTCAGAATTAAGTTAAATGGTGATAATTGAGACATCTGGAAGTGGCATGACTCACGGAAGGAGAACAACCTATCCCAGTGAACAAAAAGTGTGCAGTTTGAAATTAGAAATCACCTGAAAAGGTCTGGAGCATACAAAGGCCGAAATGTTGTGAATATGGCAACAATCCAAACAATGTAAATAGTGTAAATAATTACAATACCTCATCTCAGAACTACAACAAATATGCCAGTAATTATTTGCAAATTTTCACATGTTGAGCTTGGTCATTGGTACGCTCACAAAGAACTGACCAATAGCATCTATTTACAAAGCTGAGCTTATGGAGGTGTTAATTGATGCTGCTTTGCGAAGGTCCAAGTTTTACCAATAATGTAAGCGTGCTTGTGCTTGACTGTTATTCGACTCTTTTAAGCAAGGCCTCATCTTCCACAAGAGAAGTTCTCTCTGACCTTGGTTTATCTTCGGGGGTGACGTCACCGCCCTTGTCCTTGTCTACAGGGCTGACGACTCCTTTTTTTTGTCTACAGGGATGACATCACCCTCCTTGTCTGCAGGGATGACGTCACCCTAAAACAACTGAACTAGTTTTGGTTCATACTTTCATTGACAGTTCTTTAGCCCTCCATGTCATTTCTTTTGCTACTGTGTTTACAATGTCTTTTTTCCACAGCTAGCTTAAAAATGACTAATTTCAATATTTTCATCGCTCATTATCAAATCCGTAAAAAAAATAAACATTGTCATAAACAAATCAGCAACAACTGGATGACAGGTTGTGTCAAATTAATGATGTAACATGAAATACAACTCAACAAAAATCATCAATGAAAATCTGAAAATACTTTTGACTCAGATTGATATTTATATAAAGAACAACACTGCTAACAAGAGAAATTCACATTTGTGCGTACAGTTCAAAAAAAAAAAAAAAAGTAAAAGAAAATGTACTTAACCATAGTGTGTTTGTATATGCATATGTGAGTATCCAAGTAGTTTGTTTGAAATTAACTAAAATAAATTTTAAAAAATCCTTAACAATGAATATTTCTTAGCCTTTAACCCAACTTTCAGAGTGGTAGACTTTGTAAACAGTAGCTACTCCGGCATTTACGCACCGCTCGTTTGTTAATGAATTGGAGCACTCTAGCTATTGGGCATGTTTATATGCGCTAAAAAGGCTGCCTTCTTCTACTGGACGCTCGTGGCCTAGGGGTAGAATCACCGACTGACACCAATTCGGTCGGGTTTCAATTCTGGGTTAGGAAGCAACCGGAATCTAAGCCGTACTGATGAGCTGTAATACAGCAAAACAGATCTGTCTGCAGATGACTATAATATATATATATATATATGTGTGTGTGTGTGGATTGAAGCTTCAGACAATTATCTAAATACATATTGTTAAGTATAACAGACAATGAGTGTCTTATGTTTAATCATGAGCCGTTATAAGCATCATATTTTGGCTTTACTTTCTGATGAGAATAAAGACAAAAGTTATCTAACATTTGAATATTTTTTTTATTGTGCTGATTTTCAGCTTTCAGCTCACATGAGCCATCTTCAGAGTGGTTGTAGGGATGTTAAAGATATCCACTATGATATTTTCTTGTGTTGACAAAACATTGCTATGCAAAAATAACAGTCACTAAATATCAGATGCTAAGTCTATGGGAGAGCAAAGTTGTAGTAAAACCAATATATAATAAATTAAGCTCATCATATATTATAAAAAATTTAAAACAATTGACCTCAGTCTTTAATATTCCTACAACCACACAACTAAATCCTCTGCAAAAACCAATGTAGTGTATCAATTTACATGCCTGCCAATAATAAACCCACTACATTTATTGGTTTTACTACAACTTAGCTCAGCCATAGACATACCTGTCATCTTTCTGATCAGTTCTATTAAACAACATTTCTTAGATAAAAAAAAACAGGTATAAAATATGAGACAAAGTTTAGTCAATAACACAATAATGCTCACATAATGCACAGTAAAAAGAACCTTCAGATATTGAAGTTCATCTTATTACATTACATTAAATCAAAGCAACCCACACTCAAAATTACATTTCAATCTCATCACAACACATTACATTGCATTTAGCTATATGTTTCTGTTGTTGATATTTTAATCTCATGTGGTGTAAGGCATGAAACCACTTCACTAATTTACAACCTGTATTTGCTATCTGGTGACTTATCACATAGCAATGTTTTATGACAACACAAAAAATATCATCTTTGATGGTGGATATCTTTATATTAATGTCCCTACAACTCCTCTGAAGATGGCTCATGTAAACTGAAAGCTTAAAACAAGTGCAATAAAAAAATATCTAAATGTTGGACAACATTTGTCTTTATTTTCACCAGAAATTAAAACCAAAGTACAATCTTTAGAATGGCTAATGATTAAACATAAGACAATGTCTGTTATATTTAACACGATATATATATATATATATATATATATATATATATACATACATACATACATAATAGTCATCCGCAGACAGATCCGTTTCGCTGTATTATAGCTCATCAGTACGGCTTAGACTCTGTTTGCTTCCTAACCCAGGATTGAAACCCGACCGAATTGGCGTCAGTCAGTGATTCTACCCCTAGACCACGAGCGTCCGGCAGAAGAATGCAGGCTTTTTAGCGAGTATAAACACGCCCAATAGCTAGAATGCTCCAATTCATTATTGAATGAGCGATATATAAAACCTAAATCACCAAATACTTTTTCTTTAATCTTTTCACCAAAGGCATGGTGGGACCACCACTAGTTTGCAGGGGGTTACAGGGACAGAAAAAATTGAAGAAAAGAGATGAATGACATTCAAGAAGATAGAAGATGACAACTGACATTGCATTTAAATTTGAAATACCTATTTATGTATGTATGTTGCAGCATAGGTGTAGTATAAACCCCAGGTGAGCTCTGTGCGTGCGAAACAAACAATTATGTCTGAGCAATAGTCTACAATAGGGATTGGCTATTCACCCCAGCAAACAGATGTGTTCAGAGATGATTAGTCACCTTTTATACGTGTATGAGACAAAATTTTTGCTCAATAAAATTTGACATATATATATATATATATATATATATATATATATATGCATATTACATAGGCACACATGTATATTATTCCTATATATGTATGTAAATTATTTTTAGATAGAGTGTATTCGTAAATGAATAAAATAAATAAAAAAGACAAGCGGTCCTTTTTATTTATGCTGCAACATTTCTAGAAAAAGCCCCTATGAGGATGAAATATGTTGGGCAAGTATTTTTTTTCCTCTTGTCTCTCTTTATATATATATATATATATATATATATATATGATTGACAAATTTTAGAGATAAAAATTTTTATTAAATTATCAGTCATCTTTAATGAAACTTGTATAAAAGAGGGATTGCTGCCTAAATACACTCACACATATATATACACACACATCTGCATACACTTATATATATATATATATATATATATACACACACACATACACACACACTTATATCTACATATGAATATATTTTCATTTTATCATTTCCAGCATCGATATTACTTACCCAAAAGAGAAACATGGAGATGACATTTGCAACAAACACCCTAGGTTGTAAATAATGTGATGGCCGACTGAATTTACTGTTAAAGGTTACAAGGTTTCCTCATTTGTCACATTCATCGTTTAAGCATTTATAGTTTTGGCTTTAAGTCTTAGAATATCTAATCAGCCAAATGGAACCGTATTGATTTGATATGAATATGTTGGGTGGCTGGGATGAAGACAGGATGATTTGTTTAAGGCTTGACTGATAATACTACTTTAAAACCCTGAATCCCACACTTTTTTTCTTGTGTATAATGTGAGTGATATCTAAATGGGATACTGGAAAATGCTAGTTTCGTGCTGATCAGTGAAGTCAAATAAATGTTAAAGAATGTCTTTGGAATGTGAGATGATTTGAAAGTGCCTCAGGCAAGGAGAGATAGAACACATTTGGTAGCATTTTGTTCTTCATCATGTCTAGATATGAGTTCTTGTATCAGCAACCTCTTACTTATTTTAGGAAGTGGACATCTTGCCTTTCTCACCAAATACTGTAGTGTCAAGAAAACTGACACCCACAATTGGATTATTGATGTTTCATAAATCTATCCTGTGAATATATTTTCAGAAAATATTTTTAAATAAATATAACAGCATTATCAAAATCATATTTGTTGGATCCTTATTTCAATTTTTTTATGACTTCAACCCAAGCAAGGCAACAAAGCCACAACGATGTATCTATTTACTCATTTTGAAAAAATAAGAAATGGAGTTTTAGTTTTATTTAATGACATATCAACCTCTGTGAGTTATTTAATGCTAAAAAGTTGGGGGTTTTAAGTTTTGTTTTTTTTTAAGTTTGGTTAAAGTAAGAAGATTGATTTAGTCAGATTTTTACAAAAATATGTTTTATTTTAGAAAACTGAAGATATCTTCTAGTTTTGTATTCAAAAATGTATTGTTGGTAATATTTTTCCTTCAAAAATGTATTATTATATAAAAGTATTTTTATATATATATTTATATAAAAGTATATTTTTATACTTTCATAGTGTTTTGAACCCAGTGTGGGGAATAACTATTTGCCCATAGCTGGGACTCTAACAGATGCTACCACTCCAAGTCAATGTCGACCTCAGAACAGCAGCAATTAAGATTTTGTTCTGTATTCCTCACAACCTCTGGATACAGTTTACTGTCAATACTCAGGACCTAAGAAATAAAAAAAATTATTAAAGTGAGGGAACAATAAAAGAACTTACATTAAGAAGTCAGAAGATAACGACTGACATAGCATTTAAAATTTTAGACATCAAGCTTGACTGGAAAGTAAGAAGCAGGAAAAGAGTTCCATTAACGAGAATTGTGATAGACACTGTTAACATAGAATGTAGTTATTTCTAAATATTTCAGTTATAAATGATCATACCTCACCACTAATATAGTACATCAGTTAAATTTATAAACTTCAGGTACCGTTGATGAAAACTGGTATTTATTTTGAAAAATATAAAAAAGTGAGAATAGCGGAAGTATAGTCTTCAAGCTGTCTTATCATAAACTTAGGTAGCCATGATTACTAACCCAACAATACCACTGTATTTCTTGCACAAAAGCAACACAGTTTTACTTATTCTTGCTCCAGCCACCATAATATTTCATAGTCTCTATGAAGTCCTAACTAGTTCCTATAGAGGAAGTTTTGTCAGAGCAACTACCTTGAAAGTATTTATAAAAAAAACACAAAGAAGCTACTTAGTGAATAAGTGACTGAAGCTGAGATGTCAGGTCAAGACCATTAACAGATTCTTTGAATTTTTTCAAGGATCTCTAAATACAGGGTAGTTCAAAAGTAGGTGGACAGTAATTTATTTTGGAATTATATATACAATTATATTTTATGGAATGTTATGGCTATTACTGCTGGGTTGATTCTTTTGCCTAAACATCCAAAACTTGTTGTATGGCTTTCGCTGCTGAAACAAATAGGCAAGGAAAAAGGGAAAGATACAGAAACACTAGAGGGACAGTTTGGTAACTGATTTTATTTTTAGTTCCAATGACCTCTTGTTAGGGAAATTTCTTCCGGAACAGTTTGGCATGTCTTTACCATCCAAAGTCCAACAGAGAAAGAGATCGGGTTTATTTTTGGCACCAGGAGGCCTCTCTTTTTTGCGCATGCATCAATTGTCTTTCCTGTCAGAGGACTCCTGGGAGATTTTTATGTTTATTTCATTTTGTACTTTTTATTTTATTTTGTACTTTTCATTTTATTTTGTACTTTTCATTTTATCCCTACAATTTACGAATACAATTATTACATTGACAATTAAATTTTATTGTGCACAATAATATAAAAGTGCTTAAATTTCATCAACAGAGGTGCTCAAACTGTCATCCATCACAATTTGCACAACTTTAAAGTCTACCTCTCGTACTTTAACAAACATTTTTGCAGAAGTCTCTTTGTATTTGAAATGCATTTCTTATGTCATTTTTCAAATCAATAATGCTTCTTGGTTTTCAGCTATGAATATAACAGATACACAAACCTATTCAACCTTCTGTCTATCTACTTTTAGACTACCTTGTATGTAGCAGATGCTCTGGACAATATATGGTAGCAATATTCAAAACCAGGATGAATGGTAGACTCATAGATATGTAAGATAGATTTAGACAAAAAATTATCTGCTAGGAAAGATTATCCGGTGCCAAGAAAGTTAGCAGCATATCTAGCAATTGATTCAATATAATTAAATTTGGAGTTTCAATTGTACATGTTAATTATTTTGAATTCATCTCATCATATTCAGGTTAGACAAAATTTTGAAGTGTTAAAGAAACACGATGATTGCATTAAATTCAAATAGGTTTGTGTTCATTATTTTTCTATTCTCATGTTTGTCAAATTAAATTGGCTCTAAGCCCTTGTGCTTCTAGCATTGAAAAAATACTTTGGAAAGTGAATAATAGTGTCAATACTTGGCTTCTGATGCCCTAGGGAAACATCTTCCCTCCCAGAACCTTTCGAATTCCTTGGCAAGTGAAACTCTGCTATTAATGGTGACTTTTCTTCTTAAATGAGAAGTCTTGTGAAATGATTTTAATTTTTAGTTCCTACTTTAATCAATCTGATTTGTTTTAGATTATTTTTTATTGATAAGTAGAACATTTGAGTAAAAATGAAGAATTTAAGATTGATGCTTTTGTTACTGAACTTAAGACTCATGGAATGTTTAGACATTTTTGGTTAGTTCACCTGTGGTGGATATTTCATCAGAGATTGAATTTGAAGGAAAGAAAAATAACAGAAGGATTATAGGGATATTGGTTTGTCAAAAGAAGACAAATCAAGTTGAAATGATAACAAAAAGACAGAAAAAATTCTCAGGAATGATTAAAAAAGTAATTCATAATTAAGACATGAGGAAAAAGAGAAATGAAAAAAAATAAAGAGAAAAAAAACAAAAATGGGAAGAAAAAAGTTTGAAAGATTTTGTGAAAGAAAAAAATGAATTAACGAAGAGAAAAGAATGATAGAAAAAAACCCCTGAAAAAGCAAGAAAATAAGAATAATGACCTGAATAAAATGGAAATGAAAAATAAAAATAAAAATGGTATAATAGAAAGTAACAAAGAAAAAAAACTTTATAAGGAGGATTTAACAAAAGAAAGAAAACAAATACTAAAAATGAAGACTTGAATGAATGAAAAAAAAAATTTTGGAATGAGTGTAAATGAATGATCCTTAGATTGCATTGCCACAATGAAAGGAATGTTTCTTACTAATTGTTGGGATTTGAATGAGGTAGCCAGTGTGGAGGTTGAAATGTGTACTAATTTCTTTGGCAGAGAAATGCAGAGTGACAGCCAGGAAGCCCACGTTGGTGAGAATGCCAGTTTTGGATGATGGATACAGGCCAAGAGTGAGGCAATATCCTACCTGCATCAGATTTGTTTGTGAACTTTCTGTTCACATCTGAACTTGGAGAAGGATATGTTCTACCCGTCTCTCTCTCTCTTTCTCTCTAACCACTGCACCAACACAGAACTAAGTTGTTCAGCATGAGACCCAGCCAAAACGTCCAATCAGTGCACAAAGATTTAAATGGAGAAAAAATTTAAAGAAAAAAATAGTAAAGAAAAAAAATTCCAGTGAAGGATATTAGATGAAATATGTAAAAATTAATAACAGAAAATGCAAACATATTTTTTACAGTGCTGTCTTTTTCTCTGTCAATCAAAAATCCAAAGGTATGAAAGATTTATCACTGTTCATTTCAGGAAAAAATTTTTTTCTTAAAA
The DNA here is from genome assembly GCA_037127315.1 of Ascarosepion bandense. Classification (NCBI taxonomy): domain Eukaryota; kingdom Metazoa; phylum Mollusca; class Cephalopoda; order Sepiida; family Sepiidae; genus Ascarosepion; species Ascarosepion bandense. Next base: position 5,035,295 of record JBBBDQ010000242.1, read on the forward strand.
GTGTGAATATTTAAGATCATCTCCAATATTTACTTAACAACTGATACTCAAACAGACATTGTATCCAATAGAATGTATATTTCTTTTTAGCTACAGAGAAAAAGATTCCGGTTCATCATTTTCTTCATTAAAAATGGGAGGCAAAGCATTTATTGCACAAAATGCAAAATTTCAATTTTTATCCCCCATGTAGTGAAAGATTCTAATCTTTTACAATCAACAAGTGATCCTGAGGCAGATTTTGAATAAAATGCTGTTTTCTTTTCTCCCAACCTGGAGTAACAAATTCCAGCTCATTTTTATTTTAAAATCAACAAGTGATAACTTCTAGTGTTGATTTTGTGTGTTTTCTATTTGTTAATTTTCCCATGGTTGTGTATCTACTTTTTTAAAGTTTTTTTGTTTTTTATTTTCAGTATTTTAATTTTTATTCCATGTCTCCCTTTGTTTATCCCAACCTTTGCATTCAAGCCACACTTATCTCTATCTATTGATCATATAAAAATCACAATTTCTTATGAATTTTTCAAAGATAGTGAATCTCTTGAAAAATCTGATTATTGTCTAAAGTGCTGTCTGATATATTGTCTGATACATTCCGTCATAACTGAATCCCTATCTTTTATGAAAGGGACTCCTTTGTGAGTGCTTCCTCAAACACTATTAATCTCTTTTCTCTTATAATAAAGTAGAGGGTTATCTAATTTTAGCTGAAAGAGATTTTCTATAGGCCTTGTCTTTTCAGGACGTAGGCAATCATGGCTTTCCCCATCTCCCTGTCCCTGGTAGCTCTTAGCACACTTTCTCTTGTTACACCACGCAACTATCATTCTGTCATCCACCTGCTCAGGCCCTTCAAATATGTAATCTGCTGCTTTTTCCTGTCTCTTTTTCCCCTCTATCTGGCCTGTTAGTATCAGGTTCTCCAAACCCTCCTTCCTCATTGCATGTCCCAGGAAATTTGTCTCTTCCTGATGCTCAATATTAATTTCCTTTCCATTTCCATCCTTTTCAAAACCCCATCATTACTTACATGCTCAATCCATGATATCCACAGCATCCCTCTGTAGAATCACATTTCAGTTGCTTCAAGTTTTTCTTTCATCTTTGATGATATCGTTCAGAATTCACTGCCATATTGTAAAAATGCCATAACATAGCAATTCAGTACTCTCTATGTTTCTAGCAAAATTTTCCTGTCTCTTAATACTTTACTCAGCTTCTAGAACACATCCTTTGCCATGCCAATTCAACTTCGGATCTCTGTGTTGCACTTTCTATCTTCCTAGGTATTTAAATTTTTGTACCTGCTTTGGCATTTTGGGCTGCTCTTTTTGCTGATGACCATGCATTCAGTTTTCTTGCAGTTTATTTGTATTCCTTTCTTGTCACTCTTCAGCTACCTTCTGTAGGAGGTCTTGTAGTTTCCTTTTCGTGTCTGCTATCAGCATACTATCATCTGTGTACCTTATGTTGTTCAAATTGTGGCCTCCGATGACAAATACTGGCATAACATCTAGGGCCCTCAGAATAGTCTCACTGTACAAGTTGAATAGGTCTGGTGAAAAGACACATCCTTGCCTTACGCCCCTTTCTATCTTTGTATATCTGCTGAATTCATTACCTGTCTGTATGCAGGCAGTTTGTTGCCAGTAGAGATTCTTGATTACTATTATGTCTTTCTCTTTTCCTTGAATAATAATACTTACCTTGCGTCTGATGAAATTGTTCAGTTCCATCATTAGTTGGCACAGGTTTTTGCTTCCAGCTTGCTTTTTTTTAAAATACATTTATACACACAGAGAGACACACACTTACATCTATATGTATGTATGTATATTGCTACAGCAATTGATCTAATGTGTAATGAATATATCCATGTCTGCCAAAGTATTGCAGGCCTCAAATATCAAAGATTATACACAGAGGGAAGTTATTCACAACATTATCTTACATTTCTAATTGCAGTCAATCAGTCAGTTAAGTGTCATATGTGATATACACTTGGGCAGTCATGTCTCAAAAGAGACATTGCTGACTGGGCAGAAGATTATTCTGCAGTAGGTTGCCATTACTTTCTGCGATAGACTGGTTACCAGCCAAGGCTATAGAACCAAATCTGTCCTGTTATTTAATCCATCACTGGAGGGAAGAGATGGATTAATATCTTTCCCAAAGGTATTTGTGCATAAGTGAATGCAAGGGTTTCAACTAGAATTTGAACTCAGCTTCCAAATTTCTCATTCTTATTAAAAAATGTGTCTCAGTTGATGGACTAAAATTGACCACAAAATGAATATAAAATTACTGCAAAAGATTCCCAATGTTGCCATATCTTTCGCAGGACTAAAAATCCACATTTACGTTGCCCATATTTAAGGATAGATCAAGCAATTGCATTGACTGAAACTGAGTCATGGCCATCATGTTTGTATGTATGTATTTGAAAGCTTATTTACAAAATGTTATACATATAAAAAATAAAACAGGCAGCAATATTTTGCAGCAGTTTATAAAGTTGTTTTTTCTAAATTATTTTCATATTCTGGGAATTTTCTTATCCAAGCAACAAAGAAACCGAAGTAATGTTATTCATTTTCTTTGCTGAAGAAAAATTAACACCAAAATTTTGCTGTAAAACACACTTGAAGATAGTTAAGAAAACCACTTATTGTTCAGTGTCAGGACTTTGAATGTAAATTTGACAGTAAAATATGACAATGTATAATAGAATCACTATCATAACTTAAAATCATTTTGTCTGTTGAAGAATTGAAGAACAGTTCAATAATTAAAAATATATTAACCATATTAATATGAATAAATATTAATTAAAATGTCAATAATATTAAAGAAATAAATTATCAATTTTTAACTTAATATCACCAAATCCAAGAAACAACAAAATTCCTTATTTTTATGATGTTCGTTGTCTTATTTTTAGTACAAAAACTATTTTAAAGCATTTCTGTTTTCTTATGTTCCATGACCCTCATAATTTGGGTGATCATCTTCACAATTTCCTAGGCTTTTGTAACTTTTAACAATAATTGTCATTTTTTACTATCCTGTTCTGCTATCCAAATTTATTAGAATTATTTGTTTCTTACTGTGGCTCATGCCTTCAATATATCCTGTGAGTGTCATATTTTCCCAGCCTTCATTCCTCATTCCTAGAAATTTCAACTGTTTCTTTCTAGTTTTTTTTTGTTCCCTTTTTTCTTTAAAACTTCCTGATAATAACATGCTTCATTCATGGTATTTTCAGCATCTTTGTTGTCTCAAAATCTTATTTTCATGCATGTTAATAGAAAAAAAAATTAATCTTTCTAGTTATCTACTTATGAATAATGAACATCTCAGGTTTTAAATGTTTTAATTTTCTGATTTATTGTGCTTTTTCTTGCACTTCTTTTTTCATATACTTCAATTTTTATACATGTTATGTCGTCAAGTATAAATGAATAACTCAACAACAGAATCAGAATATAAGTTGTATTCCGTGAAAAGACGGTTAGTATGTACAGAAGTGATTAGTAATATTTACAATAGAAAGATACAAGAGTCCAATCCATCGTAAGACGTGTGTATATGTGATTACTTCCGGTACGCCACTGGAAGTGTGACTAACTCTTCACTGACTCGCACTGACTCTTCAGTAACTCATTAGAGACTCTCAAGTGACTCTCTACGACTCCCCTGTAGAGAATCCACCATTGCTATATATAGCAATGGGAACAGTCCATTTGTAGTCAAATAGGAGCGGCGCCCTAACAATACAGTAAAAAAATTATATGAAATTATTAACCAATGTAGTTGATTTAGAACAGAGAGAAAGAGAAACAGTATGATGAAATAATGAAGAGACTTGTAAAGAAAAAGTAAAACTAAGCAAAAAAAGAAAAAAATAATGTATGTACAGGAGTTAAAAATGATGTAAGAAAAATGCATAAGCAAAAGAAAAAAGCGACACATCCCTAAAATAAAGAAAGAAAAATGTGTACTGAAAATAAAGAAAATTATGTGCGTAAATAAAAGAAAAAGAAATATGAGTAAAGGAAAAGAAAATATAACAAAGAGAAATAAAAAATATGCATTGTGGTGTTGCAAGAAAAGACAAAAACGAGACATGTAAGAAAAAAGAAAAAAAAGATAAAAATAGAAAAGGAAGCAAAGTGACTTGTAAACAAAAGAAAAAATAAGCATAGGTCTTTTTTTTTTTTTTTTTAAATCATATCACCCCAAGCAAGGCATTCCACTGCCACTATAGTGCAGGGGGTTGCATAGAGCGATTGGATATAGGAAATGTCAGAAGGAGGGTGATAGATGAGTAAGGAGGTACATAGGAAGAGTGTTTGAGAGAATGGGTGAGAGTTAGTGTGTTAGGAGGTGTCTATTGACCTTACATTTAAACTCCTGGAGGTTGTAGCCGTCGGGGAAGCAAGTATGTGGAAGGGAATTCCACAGGTGGGAAGTACAAGAAAAAAAGCTGTTGGAGTAGAAATTGTAGAAGCCGTGAAAGTATTTATAAGAAGAGGCACAGGGAAGCCACGTCACGCCGGTGAGAGAGTGACTGCAGGCAGTCAGCCAAGATTCTCTGTTGTATTTTGTCAAGAATCTCGAGGAGAATAGCAGGGGTGCTCGACCAGATGTGGCAGCAGTATTCAATACACGGGCAGATGGTAGATTTATATATGCGCAGGATAGATTCAGACAAAAAGAACTTCCGGGCCCTGCACAGAGAGCCGACTTTTATAGCAGCAGATTTAGCAATGGATTTGACATAGTCATTCCACTTGAGGTCCGCTGAGAGCGTGAGGCTAAGCAGGCATAGTGTTTTACTCTCTGGGAGGCAAGCCTGTTCCATGTTAATGGGAAGGAGGTGCGGTTGTCTATGGTAGTTAATTGATAGCAGCTTTGTTTTGGAAGAATTGAAATTTACGAGCCATTTCTTACCCCAATCCACCACGGATTGGAGGTTCTTTTCAAGCTCAGCAGCGAGTTTTGCCTTATCACCCACACTAGATTTTTGATCAAGGCGAGAATAAACTGTGGTACATGCCTACTTGGGATCTTATGGCATTGGGGAGATCATTGATGTAGATCAGAAAGAGCGTAGGACCTAGGATAGAGCCTTGAGGGACACCCACTTTTGTAGGGTAGTTCTGGGAGGCATGTTCGTTTAATACTACCTTCAATGTGCAATTAGAGAGGAATGACTGGATTAGGTCTAACAAAAGTCCAGTTATGCCATAGCTTTGCAGTTCCCATAGAAGGCTGGCATGCTAGACTCTGTCGAACGCTTTAGAGATATCCAAGGCAACAGTTCAGGCTTCACCATTCTTGTCGAGAGCCTGGTAAATATACTTGGTGATGGTCATTAGTATATCAGCAGTAGACCTGGTGAAGCAGAAGCCATACTGTTTTTTCCGAGAGGAGCCTGTGGGCTGTGAGATGCTGAACGACCTCGGTGTTGATAATGGCTTCGAACACTTTGCCAAAGATTGGAAGAAGGCTGATAGGGTGGTAATTTGCAGAGTTCAAGTGTTCTCCAATGTTCTTAAATATAGGAACTACAGAAGAAGACTTCCGACAGGCAGGAAAGCAGGAGGAAGATAGGCAGAGGTTGTAGAGCTTAGAAAGGACAGAGGAGAGTTCAGGGGCACATTTCTTCAAGTCTATGATTGGGATTCCGTCCCCACCACTCGCTTTGTGAGGGTCAAGTTTTGAGATTATGTTAAAAATCAGCAAGGGCGTGATGTGGACGTCATTCAATTGAGCCTCAGCTCTAGGTGGGAAGTCGGGTGTATAAACTCCATATGAATCCAGACTCAAATTGGTCAAGAATCTACAAGCAAAGCATTCAGCCTTGTCTGCTGAGGAGGTGAGGACCTCAAATTCATTGATTAGTGGAGGTATTGAGGACTTACTCTTGTTAAGCAAGCTTTTACAGAGGCACCAGTAGTCTTTGGCACTGAAATTAGAGGATGCTATGCATTGCTTCATTCTGGCAGCAAACAACATCTTAGCTTTGTTAAGTATCTTTTTACACTTATTATGAGCTGAAAAAGAACCAGAGAGACGAATGAGATTTAAGCTGAAATTTCCTGGCAGGAATGAAAGCATCGATGCACAGTCTTCAACGGGAAGACTAAAAATGTTATTCCAAGGGACGTCACAGAGGAAGTCACAGAACGAATCCCAGTCTGCTCTTTGGTAGCAGTAGGATATTCTGCTGGTCTGGCTTTCTTGGGTAGGGGGGTGGAGTGGAATGAGATGTTGATGGAAACTACGGCGTGGTCAGAATTTCCAAGAGAACAGAATTAGATTTTCTTTTTATAATCCCCCCCCCCCACCAAATAAGGTAGGAACTGCCACAGGTGCACAAAGGGGTTACAGTGAAAGAAAAAAAATAAGGTACAGGTGATATCAAAGAAAATACAAGAGATAGTGAGAATCAAGCAGATAAAAAATAGCAACTGACCTTGCATTTGAATATTAAGAGATTGTAGCTATCAGAGAAGCAAGCAAAAAAAAGTGAGTTCCACAAACGGGAAGTGCGAGAAAAGTAACTATTAGAATAGAAGAGATGGTTACATTTAACTATTTTGATTGTAAAAGGGTGGAATACACATGGCTGATGTCAGTCAGTTAAGTGCTATCTTGAAAGAGACATGACTGACTGGGTAGAAGATTATCCTGCAGTAAATTGCCATTGCTTTCTGTGGTAGACTGGTTGCCAAACCAAGGCTATAGAAACCAATCTGTCCTATTATTTAACCCATAGCTGGAGGGAAGAGATGGATTAATACCTTTCCCAATGGTATCTGTGCGAAAGTGAATGCAAGGAACTTAACTGGAATTTGAAATTGGCACCCCGATTTCTCATTTCAATTTGATATCCACTGCACCACAACACACATCCTATGGTTGAGGTACCAGGGGAAAGAAGTTTATCAGAGCAGTTTCGATGAAAATACTTGTAGAATAGACAGAAGGAAGCCACATTATGTTGGTGAGAAAGTGACTGAAGGTGGGCTGCCAAGTCAGGATCTATTATATTGCAGATTTTTCTTTGGATTTTGTTGGGAACCTCAAGATGAATAGCAGAAGCACCCAACCAGATATGGTAACAGTATTTAATGCATGGATGAATAATAAATGTGCAAAATGGATTCTGACAAAAAAAAAAAAAAACTCCCTGGCCCGATATAATGATCCAACCTTTCCACAAGTAGATGTGGCTGTGGATTCAATGTAGTCATTCTATTTGAGGTCATTTGAGAGAGTGAGGCCAAGGAGGAGGCACAGTGCGTTGCTCTCTAGGAGACTAGCATCATCCCTTCTAATGCTAGGCAGGAATGATTCTCTGTGGTAGTCAAAGATAAAAGAGAGAAAACAAGGGGAGACAGGAAGTGATGTTTTCATATTTGACTATATATATATATATATATATATATAGATCTTTTCTCGCTTCCCATTTTCTGAAGAGATTTTTGTTAAAGGAATATAGGAAAGGAAATGAAAAGAAATATCCTAGAATAATAATTACAATTGTCCATATGCTGATAGCAGTAGGATAGGAGTCAAAAAGATGATTACATATCTGTAGGTGAAGTTGTGCAGATAAGTCAGCAAAAATGTGAGGACAAGGGTCAAACATTTTTGAGTTAAACACTTGGTTCAGCAGTCCTAGACAGTCGTGCTTTTGCAACTGTTAGTGGAGTAAATGGTAGGAGCATTTTCAGGAAACCTTTTGTGTACAACAACAACAAAAAAATGTCTGAGAAGGATTGAAAACTTACAAGTTTGGTGATGGAAAGAAACTAAAAACACTATCATGTGTCTTTGTTGGTAATGTCAGTATTGTTACTGATATTGAGGATTCATTTATTAAGCAAAGATGCCATGAAAAATTTAGGACATGTCTCAAAATTAGGAGATGAGAATGTCACAATACATGGAAAAAATGTTCTACTGTGATGCATCTCATCTGGTCAATATCACCTCTACTGATTCAAGGTACATTTTAACAAATACTTTTTATTAAAGAAATTACTATCCAAAAAAAAGATCAGAAAAAAATAGAATTGCAACAAAATTATATAGACAATTCAGTCATTCAAGTATTAAAATGTTGTTTGATCTTGTTAAAAATGCAGAAATAAAAAAAATTTTGAATTCATAAAAATTTTGCAAGAACTTCCTAATTCATGGGAAATATACATCTGATATAAAAATACTATACTCGAACCATTTGTTGGGTTCTCATTAAAATCATATTTTAATGAAAGCATTGCCATGGACATAAAAGAAGAAAGAAAAAGCCAACACTCAACAATATCAAATATGGACATGGCCACAATGTGCTCACTGTGCTTGGAATATAAAAAAATCCTGTGATTCTAAACATTATATATATATATATATATATATATATATATATATATATTTAGTTAAAAGTAAAGTAAAATTATTCCTTGATAATGGTTAAAAGTCTATTTGAAAGCACTTAGATAAATAAAATATTCAGTTTTTATATAATTTATGTTCTAAAATGAAAAATAAAAATTATAAGATCACATTTTTAATGAAGCTTTATATATATATATATATACACACACAAGAGCCAACAAACCTACCTCGGTTTCACCCTTTGTTGCTCGACTTTCGTATTGAGTGCTTTAGTGTTAGGGTTTTCGTCTTGGGGTTTTTTCTTTCCTACGAGTATTTGACTTTTTGTTGATGTACTTTCTTTGTTTCTTTTTTTACTTCTCCTCCTTTTCCCTCCAAGTTCATCCTCGGTTGGTTATTCAAGATGATCTAAATTATAGTATAACTATTACTAGTATCAGCAGAATTATTTCTGTTACTATTAGTATTGTTATAATTACTATAGTTATATATATATATATATATATATATATATATTGTAAGAAAGTTATGGAACATGTAGGTTTTAATCCCACTGTTCATGTATTTACTTTTATAAAGAGTGCTCAATACAACATTATATTGTAATGTTTGTAACAATGGTTTATAAAAGCATAGTATCACTACACAAAAGTTTTCACATTTTGGAGCCATGTTTGCTCCTCTTCTGGTGATGAGGTTAACCTCATCACCAGAAGAGGAGAATACTATGCTTTTATAAACCATTGTAACAAATGTTACAATATATATATATATATATAAAGTATTGTATAAAAGTTTTCAGTCACTTGAAAAAAAAATTCAAATAAATGCTAAATTATGAGTAGATACTTCACAAGTTTTCCGCAGATGAAACATGGATGCAAGTGGAAGTATTTCCATATCTAATTATCATATTTTGTAGCAAGGTTTCTGAATTACAGAAAAACCTGACAGTATCACTAAACAACTATGCTGAAGTCATTGGCCTTATTGCTTTTCTCTTTCTTTTGTATTCTTCAAGAACATAGCCTGAAAAGGTACAGTTTAGCTAGGAATCCAGCACTGAATTAAAAGCATTTAGGAACAAGATAAAGTTGGTCTAAGTTATTAACTATATGTGCATATGCTTGGAGCAAAATTGCATTTAGCAATGAAACTAGGATGGAGCTGCATCCTAATAAAAGTGAATTGTCAGAAGCTCTACAGGAAAAGAAGTGGACCATGTTAAACGACAAAGATATTGAGGTTTTAGGGAAGGTGTCAAAAAGTGATTATTCAAGAATATTGCTTAAAATTGCTAATTTGAATAATGCCAAACAGATCTGTTTGCTGAAGGACTATTTGATACTCATCCCAGATGAAAGCAAGATTTTTCAACATGTGTGCAACAGAGTCTGGTAGATAAATATTGGCCACTTCACAGCCTTGACTTAAGAACCATTGCATAAATGTGGACAGAACTAAGGAAAAGGATTTGTTATAAGAAACCACTCTATACTGAAGGGTCATAGCAAATCAGCAATATAGAATAACTGCAGAGATAGGGAAGAATTTGTACACATCCTTCTTCAGGTATGCTTAATAATTATTTCAGCTCAGAAAATCTGTATTAGATATTAATATGCACTAACTTTTTGAAATTAACATTATTTAATAAATTTTCATTGGAGATTTTCAAATGTCTTTAAACAATTTATGTGATGTCTTTTACATGACCATTTTTGAGTTCATCTAGCATGTTCTCTTTCATTCAGACCCCAAGTTACAAAATAAATTAATTGGGTATAGTAATGTCTCTTGTCCTCATCTTTGTTGCCATTTGTACGGCATTTTGGCTGTTGTACACTCTGGTCTTCTTCAGGTGCTAGGAATTTTGAACTGAACCCTTTATTACAATCACTGGGGTATACCATTCTCATTCCTTGTGCAGTAATGGCTTGATTGGAAGTCATGAGTTATCCCCCTCTAACCCTGCAAGTTACTTGTTCACTACTGCTATAGCCTGGTATTGAACTCACAACTCTTTGGGTCAAGTCACAGAAAATAAACAAACTTTTATATCCACTGGGCCACATGTACTTAAGGACAGATAGCCCAAGAAATGTCATACAAATGGTAACAAATATAAGGACAATAATCTGAATACTGTAAATACTACCTCATCTCAGAAATATAGATAAATAGTAATAACTGACTGAGCCAATAGAAAAAGGATGCAAAGTATCCACTTATAAGCTGGCAATTATTAGAAATTTCCATTAACTTAGAATGGTCAAAGAATTAACATTACAGAACAGTTTCATTAGTGGTTAAATATGACGGCATTTGGACAGCTGACCCCTAATCATGTGTTAGTGTGTTCAAAGATTGGTTGACAAATTATCTTTTGTATATTATTTCCTAATGATCATTGGCTGATGCAAATTGTGTTAGCTTTTGTAAAATGTTTGAGAAATCTTAGCAGTATCTTTGGAGATTTCTCAAGTATTGTTTGTGCAATCAGTAAAGTCTCTTACATTATTTACAAGCCTTATAAGAGATGCTGAAGATAAGAAAATGAATTTCATATGAGATATGGAAATGTATATTATTCATTGTTTAAATACATGCATTTCTCTTCATATTTAACATGAAAAGGTATTCCAGAGTAAGATAGGAAAAGGCAGATGTGCTGATAAGCAAGCTTCCTACATTGGGTTCCATAAATGTTGTATGCTTGGCCAATCATCTTTGGTTCAATATTCCTTCTTTTTAAAGTTCCATGTGTGATACACACTTTGACCATATCTTTGTTTCATGATTGACTTTATGGAAGAATTTCTGCAGTAAATTGCCATTACTTTTTGTGTTAAACTAGTTACCAGTCAAAGCTAAACTAGTTACCAGTCAAAGTCCTGTCTGTTCTGCTAATTAACCCATAGTTGTGGGAGAAGAAATGTTTTCATACCTTTTTAATTGTGTTTGCGCTGAAGTGAATGTAAAATACTTGATTAGAGTTCAAACTTAGCTCTCTGATTTCTTATTCACCCACATATCCAAACTTAAAGCCCCTGATATTCTCAAAAACTCACCCATCTTGGTACTGAGCAGAGTTGGCCTTGCTTAAATTTGTGGATCAGACAAAAATTAGTGTTTCAACAAGATGGGATCCCAAGTCTATAAGAAAGCATAAAGAAAAGTTATGTATAGATTCAGGAAAGTTGTCAATATTTCAATCTAACCAAAACTGAGCCTGAACAAAAACTTGATGCCCAGAAATACATAGATTCAAATGAACCAATTGCTCAATCATTAAAATAGATATTTTCTTACTAAAAAATATACTAGTAATTTTGTAGCATGACCATACTAATAATCATTTTCTAAATGTAACACAGTAAGTACTCATCTGAGTATTGTTTTCAGTTTAGACAACAGTACAGATTATTGATTGTAGAGGAGACATATAATAGCACCAATAGCAACAGCTGATAGGAACTTTTAACATTTATTACTGTGTGTGACTGCATTGGCTTTACAAAATTTTTATCATGTCACAAAAGATGACTGATCCCTGAACAATAGTGTTTGAATTTTATGATTGTGTTGTCATATCCTGCTATGACAATAGAAAAACAACTTTGAATGAAATTAGCAATAATGATATTGCAATTGAATGACCATGAAAAAGAATGCAGTGTAAAGGGAAGTAATATTAATAAAACAGCATGTTAAAGGTTAAAAACAAATGTTTCCTGTTTTTTTTTTTTTCACTTAATGCATGGGATCACAGTCTCTATCAGGTCAGTATGTAGGCTTTCTTCTTGTTCAGAGACATGGATTATTAGAGTTGAACTCTATTGTTAATGAAAAATGTACTTTTTTCTACAACCAGATTTTAGTTATTTTCATTTTATGAAACAAATGTTCCTTAAAATTTCAGCCCGTTGTCTTTTTACTTTCATTCTGTATTTTTTTTGTTGAAAATATATTTGCTGAATCAATACTTCCTCAATATATGAGGGTCATTCAATAAATAAGGTGAATCTTTTGGTATAAGGATTTCTAATACAGATAGAAGCTTACTTTTTTTTTATTCTTCAACGTAGTCTCCCAACAGTGTCACACACTTTTCCCATCTGTGCACAAGCTTCCATATTCCCTCAGTGTAAAAATCTTTGGACTGATGTCTCAGCCAATCACTCACAGCACTTTTGACTTTGTCACTTTCAAACTTCGTGCCTCTCGTGAACGCTTTCAAGGGCCCAAACAGGTGAAAGTCTTATGGGGCAAGGTCTGGGCTGTAAGGGGGATGAGGGAGCAGTTCCCAGCCCTGCTCGTTGATGGTCTGCACTGTTTGTGTTCTACAATAAGCATCTTTGGCACCCACCAGCAGCTGACCTTCGAGTAGGCAAGGTCATCATGGACAGTTTTTCATGCTGTCCCAACAGATCGGCTCAAAATCCTTGGAATGTAATCCACTGTCACCTTTCTGTCAGACTGGATTAAGTCATTGACTGATTCAATCACCTCAGGAGACCTCACTTCTGTAGGCCTCCCAGGCCTGTCTTCATCCTCAACACTGCTCTGTCCTTCTTTAGATAATTTAGCCCACTTGTAGACATTATTTTGACTGAAACATGTGGCACCATACACAGTTGACATTCTTCTATGAATTTCAACTAATTTGCACCCTTCAGCAACCAAAACCATGATAACTGACCTCTGTTCAATCTTGGTTGGCCATCTTTGTTAATCTCTAAAACTCTCAAAGTTTTTTTTCAATCTGCAAAAAATTAAATCCCTTTGAAAAAGTAAAGGAAAAAAATGTTAAAAAAGTAAGCTTCTACCTGTATTAGAAGTCCTTATACCAAAAAATTCACCTTATTTATTGAATGATCCTTGTACATAGTATATATAACATTCTTCCTAATGTTTTGCACTATGTAACATTCCTTAACAATAACGGTGCACAGTCTCTCCTGATGACCCCAATTTAAATATAAATTTGAGAGGAACACATTAAAAGAAATTCAATGAAGTCATATGGCATAGAGAAGTTTGGTGGAAATGTCATTGGCACGAGGAGCATTACACATTCAGCTCACTTCAGGTGAGTTTCAATTACTTTTCAGTAATTTACTTTTTCATAAAAATTGACTTTTCTAAATTAATTTTCATGGACAAATCTCAGGAAATAATCAATGGAACTGATGGATAGGCCAAAGATTCACCTTAAAAAAATGGGTTGTGCTTTTCTGAAAACGGTTCAGGAGCAGCTCTCTGCCAACACAGATAAGACGTCAGAAATCTCAGGAAATAATCAATGGAACTGATGGATAGGCCAAAGATTCACCTTAAAAAAATGGGTTGTGCTTTTCTGAAAACGGTTCAGGAGCAGCTCTCTGCCAACACAGATAAGACGTCAGAAAACCACTGCCAGGATGCATACCACAGTGCTAAGGATATCCAAGCTGTTGAATCAAAGGATGGGACGCAAGAACCAAATTTCTGTCAGCATCTGGATCAGGAGCATGGTATTTGCTAGACAACATCATTAACAAAACATTACGTAAAAAAAGCTTGGAAGAAAGAAATATCATGACTGATTGTGAATGCGTAATGAGGTTCATGTTGCATTCTCAGAACACAAGGTTTGCCATTTTTCAAAATTTTTTGTGAATCTAATTTCGCCGTTAGACATTTGAGCTAGTACATCTACAACACACTTATACATCATTATAATGAGGCCTCACATCAGTGAGGTGGGGCTGGTGTGCAAGTAAAACTGTTAAGAGGAAGGCCCTGAAACGGTGCACATTCTTTTCTGATGATCCCAGTTTAAATATAAATTCAAGAAGAACACATTAATTTAAAATGAAGTCATATGCCATAAAGAAGCTTGGTGGAAATGTCATTGGCATGAGGAGCATTACACATTCAGCTCACTTCAGGTGAGTTTCAATTCAGTCAGTCAGTTAAGTGCCATGGGTTATAGAAGGAATAGTCCGATTTTAATCAAATTTGATACACTCATAGACAAAGACATAAGAAACAATATTCAGAAGTTTCAAGGTTGCAGTTCTTACAATAGTGCAGAAAATCGATGATATATATATATATATATATATATATATAAGGCAAGATGTTTGTGCGTGTGTCTGTTTATCTGCCTGTATGTTTGTATTTTTTTCAGCCCTTTTATTTTAGTTTTTGCTTCGGGTTTGGTTCTAAGTAGGTATAATTGTATTTGTTAGTCTCAGCCATGATACCATTTACTCAGAGGACTTATTTAGCCTTCAAATTTCAGTTTACGATGAAAAAACTTATTTGATATCGATACCAGGAAATCAAAATTTGATTTGCATCCATACATTTTTTCTTTCAGTCTATGATTTCACTTTAACTAAAAACAACTATTGCTTTTAGTCTCTCATGCTAATGTCTAAAGAGTTTGATCTCCAGGACCATGGATTAGTTTTAAAGCATTCATTACACATGAGCAACACCGGGTTATACTGCTAGTATATTAATATATAGATATGTGCACTCACGCAATATTACAGATTGATATTTTTAATTCATAAAAAAACATTTTTCATTTTATCTACTATATTGATAAAAATAAATATACTTAAATTAAGAAATTCCAAAATTCAAAGACCTGTTGGGTGATACTGACAATTATCAGTCAGATAGGTAAGGTAAGAACAACTTTTTGAAAGATGGGATGATAGATACATTTGACAATAGAGGAAACCAATTTCTTGTTGCTTCCTTTGAAGAATTTCTCAAAGATAGCTGAAGAAATTGCTTTGGTTAGTCACTTCTGGGAAATCGCAGCAACAAAATGTGGACAGGCAAGATGGAAGTTTTTGCTTTCCAATAGACAAGTCACTCAGTACATCAGTGTGAGATGGGCATTGATCAATTATCAAAAAATATCTTCTTGACTGATTGTCTTTATCAGTTCATCTGTAGCCAGCACAAAAAAGCAAAAAGGAAAAATATTAAACAAGCAGACTACCCCAGCACCCCAGCTTTGGATAAGTACAATCTGATTAGATACAATTTCCAATAAAAGTGAAACCAGGTGTGCATCACTCAGGGTATGTGTGTGTGTGTATATACATATATATATATATATATATATATATATGCACACATGTATATATTTTCATAAATAATGGTGAGAGACAGCATATACGTAACTATGCATTTCATAATTTATATATACATATGTACATGCATAAGCACTTCTCTGTGTGTGTGTGTGTGTGTGTGTGTGTGTGTGTGTGTGTGCAGGGAGGTGCTGAAATGTTTTCAGCCTGACCCATTTTGCAAAATCAGTATTTCCATGTATTAGAATAATGATCTAAGTATTAGAATAATGATTTTCTGAAGGGTGCTGACACGGAAAGGAAACTACAAGACCTACAGAAGGTAGCTGAAGAGAGTGACAAAAAAAGAACTACAAATAAACTGCAAGAAAACCGAATACATGGTCATCAGCAAAAAGAGCAGCCCAAAATGTCAAAGACAGTTGGGAGATACTAAAATCAAGTAGGTACAAAAATTTAAATAAGTGTTCTAACAGAAGACGGAAAGTGTGACAGAATCACAATTAAAGAGCTGTACCAAATAACAGAAACCATATCAATTGAGGACTCTCAATAGCAGCAATAGCCAAAGTGAATATCTCATGTAATTTAAAGAGAAAATAATGACATAATCAAGATGGTGACATTCTACACCACTTTAGACAAAAAAATAAGGAAAAGAACCTAATCAATACTTGAAAGAATAATAACATTTAGTGAACTAGGGAAATCTATTTTCCTGTATTTTTCTTTTAATAGAACGATTTTTATAAATTTCAACTGAAAGTTAAACTGGCAACTTGGTTGATGAATGCTGAATGTTTCTTTATAAGGAAATGGCTCGTATTATCATTACCATTAGTGGGGAGGAGAACAGATACTATACTTTGAGCCCAGCCTAATGCACAGAGTGGGAGAAAAAGCACTGGCTTTTCAGTCAATGAATGCTGAAAAGTTTCTTTATTTAGAAACAATTAATATTACCATTAGATTAATGCTAACCACCATAAAGTTGTCTTTCTGGAAAATGTTAACTATCCTCATTATATATGCATTTGTTTTTTATAATCATTTCACCCAAAGCAAGACAGGACTGCCACTGATGCACAGAGGGTTACAGTGAGAGAAAAAAAAACAAGGTACGGGTGAAGTCAAAGAACAGATAAGAGATGCATGTGAATCAAGTGGATAGAAAATAGCAATTGACATTGCATTTAAAATTTTAGATATTGTAGCTATCAGGTAAGCAAGCAAACAGTAGAGATTCACAAATGGGAAGTGAGAGAAAAGAAACTATTAGAGTAGAAAAGGCAGTTATATTTAACTATTTAACAGTAAAAGAGTGGGACCTAGATGCCAATCTAGTAGCACGAGTAAATACATGTGGTTGGCAAACCAGATAAAAAAGCTTGTCAGAGCAGTTTCTATGAAAATAATTGTAGAAAAGACAGAGGGAAGCCACATCACATCGGAGAGAAAGTGATTGAAGGCAAGCTAATTGATTATATTGCAGATCCTTCTTTGAATTTTGTCGAGAACTTCAAGTTGAATAGCAGGAGGACCCAACCAGATAGGGCAACAGCATCCAATGGACAGATGAAAGGTAGATTTATAAATGTGCAAAATGGATTCTGAAAAAAGTAAAAAAAAAGAATTCCTTGTCTAACACAGTGACCCAACCTTCCTAGCAGTAGTTACAGCTAGGGATTTGGTGTAGATTCCTGTAACAAAGTGTGTCAAAATCCTCCTGCCATCAGCATCTTCATCACATGATTTACTATACTGGAGCAAGCATAATGCCACCAATTATAGATGCATTGGATAATCATATTGACAATCATCTTTTAGATAGTATTTTTCAGCAAACCAATGGCCATATTATCTGAGTTGTACAGGAAAGGATACTTACAGTCTATGTTGAACTAATAAGTTTCTTTTGAGGAGCCACCATATTAGGGAGCACAAAAAATATTAGAACAACAAAGAAGACAGTAGATAATGATTGACATTGCATTTTAATTTCTGAAGTTCAAATTTGACTGGGAAGCAAGAAGGTGGAAGTGAGTTCTACAAGTAGACACTGTAATAGAAGAAACCAAAGCATCTTATGGTTACATCTGCCATTGCAACTGCAAAAGTGGACATTTCTGTCAATCTAGCATTATGTTCAAGTTAAAAAAGCCTAGATACCATAGAGGAAAGTTGATAATTTCCTTGAAAGTATTTATAAAAAAGGCAGAGGGTAGCTAGATTTTGATAGTGGAAAAGTGACTAAAGGTAAGATGACCAATAACAATGCATATTCTTCTTTACAGTTTATGCTGATGGAACAAAAAAGGATTCTCTCACATGATTAAAAGTAACCAGTTTCATTTTGGAGGGGTTAAAATTAAGAAGCCATTCCCTGCCCCAGTTAACAACAGATCGGAGGTCATTTTTTAAATCAGCTGACAAACTTACTATTGAAACATGAGTAAATACTTGTGTCACTAGCATAGATACTAAGTTGAGATTTGATGTCATCAGGAAGATCATTTACAAAAATTAAAGTCCGAGGATAGAGCCCTGGAGATATCTGCATTAGTAAAAAAGATCTAGAAGAGTGGCCATTCAGGACAACTTACTTTTTCTGACTTAACTGAATCAGTTCAAAAATTTGTCCAGAAATACCAAAACCTTTCAACTTGGGAAGAAAACCAGTATGCCAAGCCCTGTCAAAAACCTACAAGATGACCAAAGTAATTACCTGGACTTCAACAATAATTGTCAATCCATCAGTAGTTGGCCTAGAGAAGTGAAGGCTTTATTGTCTAAAAAAACACCTCAGGATGAATGTAGAGGTGATTAGGGTCTCTATTATTTTGCTAAAAAAAAGGTAGAAGATTAATAGGTCAATAGCTAGAAAGGTCAGATGGATCCCCCAAGTTCTTAAAGACTGAAATAATAGAAGAGAATTTCTAACAATCATGAAGGTAAGATGCAGCAAAACATTTATTGTACAGTTTTGCAAAAACAGGACATTTCAAAATGACAAATAATTCTTCTGAGTCAAGGAGGAAGTTCTGGCAGAAATTGTCTGAATTTCCTTTCAGAAAAAAACTCGGACCATTTTTAAATGAACTGACAGAATTTTCTTGTCTGAGAAGTATTCAAAATTTGTAAAAAATCAATCAGTAAAATTAATCAACACAAAATGTCTGTTGTCTTTAAAAATATTTGCCTTAAAGAACATTTAATATCTAAATGCACAGAATATATTTAAAGTGTATATTCAAATACTTTTATAAACTTTGGAAGTGTGTTCCTCACACCAAAACAAGGACAAAAGTCCATATAAACTTATGTCCACAAATCTTTCATTTTTTAGTTTAAATGGAAGATGCTGTTAAATATACAATCCAAGATACAACCCCAAAATATTTTTACAAACTTTTGGTACCTTCCATGCAGGGCCAGTTGATTTGTGCTGATACTTATATCATCTTGACAGCTTATAGAATATGCTTACTGTGATCAGGCATACAAATGGATTTCACTCTTTGATCCATAGTTGATGATGTCATGGATCATGTCTCAGCAACAAGAGGATAAACATCAGAAAAGCTTGGATGACTTGAGTGTACATGGAAACACAGCATCATCTTCTGTAAACTTTCTTTAAATTCAATAACTCAAAATAAAGGATTTGCAGACATTTGCTTACATACACTTTTGTTCTTGTTTTGGAATGAGGAACTCACCCCCAAAGCTTGTTAAAGTAATTTTGAAACACTCTTTATATGTGTTGTGGAGAAGTTTTTACACTGAACGTTATAATTGTGCTAATATCGATTGCTAATCAACTTTCCGTACCCAAAATGTTAGGAACTTGGTAATCTTCCACTGAAAGCTGACTCCTTAGTATTCAGCTAACTGCCGACTAATATAAACTGCCTAGTAGTTCTACTGAACTCCAATAGAACTCTTAAGAACTCTCTAGAACTCCTATGAACTTCCCAAGAACTTCTCGAGTTAATTTCCTGTTAACTTTTATTAATATAAGAGGAAGAGTCTATTATCTGAGGAATAGGTGTGTTTCACCATAACAGTATGTACTGTGTTACACCAATAAATTTGGTCTATTTACTTAACAGTGCTGTGACATCACAGCATAATGAGGTTTTGAGAGTGCCATTATAAAGTATTACACCTCAGTAGCTGTCTGGCCATTGACACACAAAGTTCTTAGTAATATACATTTCAGAATACTATTGTCAAGTGGCTGATATGAAAACTTTTGAAAAAGCCACAAAACCAAGGCAATTAATGAATGGTTTAAATACCCTAAAACTATGGAAAATTATGTGGAATCACAGACAACAAAGAATTTCTGGCCAGAACATAAAACTCATAAGAAGCAGTTTGGTGCCACAGAATACGTAGTTCATTGCCAACATTGTTGAGGTTGTCAAGGAGAGCTCGAGTAAATGCGTGAGAAAAATCATCAAGGATATAGGCATCAGCAGACTAAAAATCGGGCAGATTGCTGAGGACTTGAATTATAAATCTTATGTGCTCAGCAGGCACCATTTTCTCACTGTCCTACTAGTTGCCTGACTTATAGCACCCAACTCATTACCAGACTGCAATCCTCATGACTATTTTGTATGATGAACAGCAGGTCCCTACAAAAAAAACAAAGGAGGTTCTCAAGGGCAGCTATCAGGGATGCCATGGCCAAAATGAAGAGCAACACCTTTGCCAAGGCCTTCTTCAGCTTCCAGCCCCACTTGGAGAAAGTGGTGAACATTGATGGTGGCCACATTAAGTGAATTTATGCCTGTATGTAAAGTTTCATTGACATATATTAATTATATATGTATGCATTCAAAGACACTTATTTATTCACCTTCCAATACTTAATTGTTAGAGAATATTGCTTATTTTATGTATTAAGTATTTAAGAAAATTAATAATAGCTTAATTAAACATTATTAAAATAAATTCTGTTTAATTGAATAAATGCAGGATCTATCAGCTAATTGTGAATAAAATAGATTATACTCAACAGAAATAATTTAATAAGTTCTATGATCACCTTAGTAAAACAGCAGAGATTATATAACGTAGCCTTGGAGTGACTGATCTGATTTTTGCAGCTTATCAACCATTCTGCAGTTTATTTAATGCCAGAAAATATTTTGGGATTTTAAGAAGTTTTTTTAAAAAATGATTTCCTGGTACAAGCTCTATTGATTAACTTACAGTTAGTAGAGAAGAGGTGGATTCCTATCCTTTCCAAGGGTATTTGCACATAAGTTAATATAATGAACCTGACAGGAATTAAAACTTGGCTTTCTAATTTCCAATTTTGAGCTATTAGCCATTACACCATCTGCATATCCAAACTTACAACACTTGGTATTCCCAAGTGGTCACCCATCTGACCTAGCTTGCTGTTGCTTAACTTCACTAATCATATGAGAACCAGTTTTTTTTTTTTAAGTGATTTGGCTAAAGTAACCTTGGAAATTACTGTAATTCATACCGTCCACCACATCAATAATGATGACCTAGATGATATTGTTAGACCAGTGGTTAGTTTCTTTCTTGACAGTACCCTAAATGCAACAGCCAAGTGAATTCAAATCAGGTGAACTAGGGGGCAACTTGATGCAGGGAACTGAGATGGCATAATAATTTAAGATTTGACCACTATGTTCAGAAGCTTGTGGTGGTATTGATCCCGAGGCCATACAACAAAAAAAATGGGGGCGTATGATATAAGTCTTGTAGTATTTGTTTCTTCTCTTGGGTGTAGTTGGTAGACGAATTAATGACCGCTTGAATCTGTTTTCCCAGCTGCTCCACGTAGAACCCGGAACACTGCTTTACTCAGGACTCCGTTTTCTGCACACCGTAAACAAAACACTGTCTCCCAAACACTGGTGTAGCCTTCATGAATCGCCAACACCAAACTGCCTCCGAAACAGAAGTTAGCTCTTTTTATGTGTTTTTGGTCTCGAGCAAGAAATCATAATTTCTCGCATGTGAAAGCCTCGCTTTTGCCAATGATGCATGCGCCCTGTCATTCTAAAATCTGCCTTGTATGAGCTCGCCTTGTGGTTTCATGATGTCTATGAACGCATGTGCAGACAAACCGCCTTTTCTTGCTTCGGCGAGGTAAGTCTCCACCACAAGTCTCACTTTACTTATGAACCTAAAGACTATCACAGACAACATGCATTTTGTGTGCAACAAGAAGATGGCTGTCTATGAGTCATCATTGTTGATTGCTAACATCATAGTCATGGTGTGCATTTTCATTTCCTACATCAAATTGGAACCTGCCATGTTAATGCACTTGGTAAATCTGAAAGAGGATAGAGATGATTAAAATTTGATGAATGCTGCATAATTTTATATTAAGTAATCTTCTGTGTATAATCTGGTGAAGATTTTTTATATTTCAATTCAAAGCTAGCAACTATTTTTGTTTGCTTTAGCCTCTGGTCAAGTTTTCAGCTCCATAGCAAATATACAACCATGCCGAGTCATGTGACTACTGATACTGGTACAGAGGAGGCAGAAGAGGGGGATTATTACCATCATACATTGATTTCTGCTATGGTCACACTACCTACCAAGTCTGTGAGAAGACCTAAGACACGTAATGGTGTGTTGTCATAGTTAAATTTCATAGTTTGTTTTTATAACTCCTATAACATCACTAGCATTACACGAACAAATTTTTTCTTAGTGTGTTGGCTGTACTTATCAAGATAATTTTTTGTATTTCTCTTAAGTTGGAATTTCCAGGGGTTTTTTTTTTTCAATATGTTGTTGTGCTCTTTTTTTTATTATTCCAAGGACACCTACTATGGTTGGTACTATTTTTGTTTTCAATTACTACATTTTTTTTTATTTTCATTTCCAGATCTTTATATTTTGATAGTTTTGTAAATTCCTTGGTTACCATGTTACAGTCTACTTAGCAAGCTATATAAATTAGTAGGCAATTTTTTTTTCACTTTTTGACAGTTATGTCTAGCCTATTTGCTTCAATCTTTCTGTGATGACTGTATGATTCCATAGAATTATGTTGTCTTCTATTTAATGGTGTTAGGTGATGTCCATACCTGTGTTTGGTAACATCTTTTCAAAAGCGTTTGCACTTTGTCCAGTGTAAATAATACTCCACTATCATGACAATTTTTATATTCATTTTATTATTATTTTAGTTTTTTATGATTTGCCATGTTTGTGATGCTCCTATTAAGAAAACCTTTGAATATTGTTAAAAATTCTCAAGTTCTACTTTTTTTTTTTTTGGTAATTTTACGAAGGAAATATCTGTGAATGAAAGTGTTTCTTTGCCATTTTCTTAAGATTTTTCAAATATTTTAGACTTGGTAACCTTTTCACAGATTTCTGGCCTGTGGACACCCAGATATCTTTGACATTTCACAAGTTATCCAATAAAAATAGTAGTTATCATTATTACAAATACAAAAGAAACTGTATTGACAATAGTATAAAAAAGAACAATTTGTAATTATTAGTATTCTGGAATGTTTGGTGGACATATTTTATTGAATTATTATAAAAGAGTAAAAAGAAGAACTTTTTTCTTTTTTATGGTAAGGAA
The DNA here is from genome assembly GCA_037127315.1 of Ascarosepion bandense. NCBI lineage: Eukaryota > Metazoa > Mollusca > Cephalopoda > Sepiida > Sepiidae > Ascarosepion > Ascarosepion bandense. The sequence goes on from JBBBDQ010000242.1 coordinate 5,058,416, forward strand.
AAAATAGCAACAAAATCTGCAAAACAGAAAAAAAGGTTGGCTTAAAAGCAAATAAGAAAAGACAAGCAATTGCTATGTGAATATGTTTCTTCAAAAAAAAAAAATCATCTGTTGCAGGTCAATCAGAAAAGACTTAAGTATTTTAAAAAGAAAAAAAAAATGGTTGGATGAAAGAAAAGCAAGACAGTTGTTTTTATGATATAAATACAAGCCCATTATTCAAAGTGAAATCATTCCACAGTTTTTTCCATAAATATTAAATAATTATAATTTCAAACTGCTTTTCAAAAATAGTTTTGTTAAATCTGGATAAAAAGAATTCTCAAATTTCTTTTCCATTTTCTCTTTGAAAATGAGCATGATTCCATTTAGATAATTCTTCCATTCATTTACCTCATATAAAAAATGAAGAATTGATAAGTTATTTGAAAAGTTTCATATCATTACCAAGACAAAGTTAAGAATCATACTTAGTCAGCCTAAGCATTTTCAGTTGTAATTTTTGCTTTTTAACTCAAAATTACTAAAGAACATTATACTTTTTATTTGATGTTTACCCTTTACAAGGCCCTGGAGCCACTCAAGTAGAGGGTTGAAGAAGAGACACAGTTTATGTGAATATGTGGTGAAAATGTGGCAGAGACTTACCTCACCAAAGCAAGAGAAGGCAGGTTATCTGCACATGTGTTTGTAGACATCACGGAACTGCAAGGTGAACTCAAGCAAGGCAGTTTTTGGAATGACATGGCACATGTGTCATCGGCAAAAGTGAGGCTCTCACACGTGAGAAATTTTGGTTTCTTGCTCGAAACCAGAAACACATAAAAAGAACCAACTTCTGTTTTAGAGTCAGTTTGGTGTTGGCAATTCAGGAAGGCTACACCGGTATTCAAAAACTGTTTTGTTTACAGTATGCAGGGAACAGAGTCCTGAGTGAAGCAGTGTTCCGGGTTCTATGTGGAGCAGCTGGGAGAATGAATCCAAGCAGTCATTAATTCCTCTACCAACTACACTTTGAGAAACAACTATTGCAGAAAAGATGACAGTTAACTCTAGATTTGAACAGGTTAGAATTGTAGTGATCATGGAAGCATCCACTTGGAAGTCAGTTCTACAAAGCCGTGTTACATTCTGCAAATGAACTGCTAAGAGAATGATGATAGTTTGCTACAATGTATGTAGTATGACTAGTCTTAGCTGTGAAGATTAGAACTGATAGAACTAAAGAATATAGTCAATCTAAGTACTTTCCAGTGAAATAGCAATAAAGCAGTGAGAGGCTTGCAGTATTTCATCAAGAAAGTAGTTGTTGGGTGGAAAATTATTTGTCACCCATAAGGATGCAGAGATAATTTTGGACTCTATTGAGATTAAAAAGCAAGGACTGAGCAGCTCCTGCCCATATTTGCCAATAATCCAATTTTGGCTTGATCTAAGTCTTGTAAGGGTAGAAGATAGCCTAAGGAGTCAGTTACTTACTGAAGTGGTACACAGAACCATTTTTCTAGCATCTTTTAGCAATGGATCATAAGTAAAAGTTTCACTTGAAGTCTGAGTTGAGTTTAAGTCCCAACAGGTGTTCAAGGCACAGAATGTCCCTAAAGGAACATTCATTCATCATTATCAGTGAGAGTTCAGGGTTCAATCGGTGATGATGTAACTAGTTAAGTTTTGAATGTAACAAGCAAGTAAAACGTTAGAGTTAGGTCACAGAAGAGACAATCTGCCAATCTCCTGAGCTTTAGAGGTACACCCATGGTAATAAATAATATAAAACCTTCCTTCTGAAAATAGAATTTTGTGATTTAATATGCAGTTGTGGGCAGAATTATTCAACCCCACTGAATATTTGCATATTTTCTAAAGAAATGCTAATATTTGAAAGTACTTATTAAATTTACCAGAAATAGTTGAATTCATATTTAGTTTTGAATAATTCATGAAATTTTTAGAAGTGTCAGTCTACTATATTTATATTTAGAGGCTTTTCTAAAAATTGGTGCAGTCCAAAATTATTCACTCCCCCATGGAAATTTTGAAATGATAATTCTCTATATGCAATAATTCTCTATATGTAACAAGAAATCAGAGAGCTGAGTTCAAATTCCAGTTGAATTTGTTGCATTCACTTATGTGCAAATACCCTTTAGGAAAGGTATTAATCCATCTCTTCCCTCCAGTTAAATAACAGGACAGATTGGGTTCTATAGCCTTGGTCGGCAACCAGTCTACCTCAGAAAGCAATGGCAACCTACTGTGGGATAATCTTCTGCCCAGTCAGTTATGTCTCTTTTGAGACATGATTGCCCAAGCATGTATCACGTATGGCACTTAACTGATTAATTTCTCTTTTCTCCCTTCAGTTTTGAGTTAAATAGAACAAATTGGTGTCTATAGTCTTGGTTGGCAACCAGTCTACTGCAGAAATTAATGGCAACCTACTCCAGAAAAATTCTCTGCCCAGTCAGTCATATCTTTTTCAAGACATGATCACCCAAGCATGTTTTATGTATTACACTTAACTAACTGAATTCTCTATGGCAATTTAAAGAGTAGTTTCTTAAATTGATGTTTAATATAAATACTCTTTGAAAATGAAATATTATTCTGTAACAATCTAAACTAAAATGAAGACAATACCTGAGTGACATGTACCATAATGATTCATTCTGCAACCATGGCAACTTTACAAGAAGCTTCAATTAAGGATAGTTGATGTATACAAACAAGATGATGAATATAACACTTTCTGAACATTTAAACATTCCTAGATTGACAATTTGTAGCATTATCAATGAGTACAATGAGACTCATTGTGTTTAGAATAAATTAAAGACTGGCAAAAACAGTTAATTTCTGAGGGAATGGAAAAGAAAATTGTGCAAGATGTTTAAAAGAATCCTCACTTAATGACAAAGAACGTTATCAACGATGTAGACATTGGGATTAAATGTATCAACAAAGATAGACACTAGACGCATTCACCAAGCAGGATTTTGAGCATGATGGACAAGGAAAAATCTGTTGCTTTGGCTAAACACCTAAAATGCTGTTTAGCTTATGCTAGAGACCATCTCAAACATGGGTTGGTTGGTTGGTTGGTTGGTAGGTTGGATTTTTGTTTTACAGCGTATCAGCCCATCTTGTGTCATTTAACGCCAAATCAAATTAAAAATCGAACAAAAAGTTAAGAACAATTTCAAGAAGTTTATATATTTAACAAATCACTATATATAACAGACTTATACATTTAACGAATTTATATATTTAACACATTTTAAATTAATAAAATATTTTATAAAAATGTATATATTTAATTTGGCTGTTTAGATTTTATGGCATACCAACCACCTCACGTTATCTGAAGCCAAATCCAGCCTGCATACATTGTATGTTACATATACAAGGTTCGCAAATGCGCATTTGATAGAAATACATATATCTATGTGCGTGTGAAATAGTATTCAACCATGGGAGTAAATATTGAAATGTTTTATAGTTAGATGAAACCAAACTACAATTATTCTGTCACATGAATTCCTGTTATGCATAGAAGAAAGTGATCCCTACATTAAGCAAAGTGGTGAAAGCATTTTGCTCGAGGAATGATTTGCTGCTTCTGGATTAGAACAACAAGTGAGAGTGCAGAGTATTATTGTTAAAAATAATATAAAACAGAGTGCATGAAAGTTGTCTTTGGAATACCATTTAATGTTCCAACATGACAACGACCAAAAATACAGCATGAATTGTTACAAAATATTTAGATGGCCACAAAATTAAGATATTACCATACCTGGCACAAAGTCCTGACCAAAACTTCATTAAAAATTTATGAACATATTTAAAGAAATAAGAGAAAGAAGTCCTTAGAATTTGGAGGAAATAAAAGCTATTGCCAATGAAGAATGGAGCAAGATACCTAGCAGTATGTGTAATGATCTTGTAAGGAACTATCAAAAATGATTAAAAGCAATAATCAAGAATAAAGATTGCGCAATTGACTATTGAGAAAAGAAAGCCAATAATTTTGTTCTATGCTAAATGTTTTTTGGGGGTTTTGCACATTGTTTCATCATTTGTGAAAAAAACACATGAAGTTTTTATAAAAACTTGAGGTATTACAGCTTTATTTATAATTATAGAAGTAGAGTTGGTTAGTTGTTTTTGTTTTATGGTATATCAACCTCGGCAGGTCATTTATTGCCAACTAGACTTTATTTATTTATTGCTGGTAATACCTTTTCCTTTCAACAATTTATTGTTGTTTTTTTTATATAAGTTTTGTGTCTACTAATACTTTTTCTTTTCGAGTATCAAGATTCATTGGGCTTTGTTTTTAAAGGCAGGGTCACCAAGTCCTACCCTGTTATTTAACCCATAACTGGAGGGAAGGGACGGATTAATACCTTTCCCAAGGGTACCAGTGCTTAAGTGAATGCTGGGTATTCAACTGGAATTTGAACTCGGCTCACTGATTTCTCTTTCCGAGCCGATATCCACTGCACCACAGTGCACATCTGTCACTAAACGCTTACAGCACCTGGTATTCCCAGGTGGTCACCCATCTAAGTACTGACCAGACTCAATGTTGTTTAACTTGGGTGATTGAGCGAGAACCGGTGTATTCAACGTGATATGGCCATAAGCAGAAGTAGAGAGAATAATTCTGTTCTTAACTGAAGATCATTTTAGAAACCAATTGTAGCCAGTAAATTGGAAAGGATACATCTATGCTTTGATTTACTCTAAAATATTGTAAAACTTTTTCTTTTTTTTAATAGAAATCATGACTTTAAATTAATTATATCAAATACTAGCAGTATAACCCGGCCTTGCTCGGGTGTAATGAAAGCTTTAAAACTAATCCATGGTCTTGGAGCTCAGACTCTTTGGATGTTGGCACGAAAGACTAAAAAGCAATAATTGTTTCCAGTTAAAGTGAAACCGTAGACTGAAAGAAAAATGAATGAATGTAAGTCAAATTTTGATGTCTTGGTATCGATATCATATAAGATTTTTTCATCGTAAACTGAATTTAAGGCTAAATAAGTCCTCTGAGTAAATGGTATCATGGCTGAGACTAAGAACTACAATTACACCTACTTAGAGCCAAACCTGAAGCAAAAACTAAAATAAAAGGGCTGAAAAAATACAGACATACAGGCAGATAAACAGACACACAGACAAACATCTTGCCTTTTATATATATATATATATATATATATATATTATCAATTTTCTGCACTATTGTAAGAACTGTAACCTTGAAACTTCTGAATATCGTTTCTTATGTCTTTGTCTATGAGTGTATCAAATTTGATTCAAATCGGACCACTCCTTCTATAACCCGATTTTTTCGATTATCAATTTTTGATATTTATCGGGGGTACCTTGACACAAAACCTAGCTAAGAACACTCGCAGACGCTTATAGTACAACTGTGTAAATTTTCAAGAAAATCGGTTCAGCCGTTTCGGAGTTCATAGGTAACGGATACACACACACACAGAAACATATACACGGACAAAGTTCCATTTATAAATAAGTTTAGATATAATAAGTAATATAAATAAAGTGAATTTTTTCATTACTAGATACTCAATTATTGTGGCAATGTCTTAGACAAAGGTCTAAACTTTACAAAAAAGGAGTAATTTTTTTTCCATAATTTAAAACTTGTTTATAGGTTATAAAATGGAAATTTTGCATTGTATCATTTTACTCTTAATTTCCACAAAGGCATGTAAATAAAGTGATTAACTTATGGTAATTGCCAGAGAAAAAAAACAAAAGAAATACTTTTATTTTTTTTTCATGAAGTGGCCAGATTAACAGCCAGAATCAGTGTTCTTTTCTAAGTTATTTATGAAGGATCTATATTGATGTGAATATCCTATTATCCTTCATAAAGGGAGTAGATCTTTATTACAAAACATGAAGACCTTACTAGATATTTACTGATTCAAAAATACTAATAGAAATATATCAAACATTTAAAAAATCATAGTGAAAATATTCTTGATAGTAATTAATATAGAAAAGCTAGTATTATAAATATTTATTCATATAATATATTACTTTATAGATTGAAAGAAATCATTATACAGAATAAAAAAATAAGAATATTTATTCAACCTAGCATGGGTTGAAATGTCATTAAATCCACTGATCTTATCTAACTTAAGGCTATAAGCCAACTAGAATATTTTCCATAATGTCCTCTTCTCACTGTAAACAGTTTAGTTTTTAATTTTAACAAGCAGTCAGGATGTAGAATTGTTATTAATGTATAAAAAATACTAAATATAATTTTCCTTTTTTTCAAAAGACCCTTGAGTTGTTCTTAAAAAAGATGTGAGCCTCAAAGATCCATTTTTAAAATCTTGAAAGGAGTGACACTTAATTACATTTGAACAAATTAATAAAATATTATTCATCCATTTGACCCCAAAACTGTAAATAATGAAAATTATACCCTGAATTATATTTCTTTTTTGGTCACAGCAAAAGATTCCTTATTTCTCAAATGATGAATAATTCATTATTTGCGGAAAATTTCAAACATGTAGACAAGCAGGTGAGAATGCAGCTGGCTTTAATTTCAGGTGTGAGTTAAATATGTTACATTCTATGTTTGAAAGAAGAAATTGATTTAATTAAATATTCTGAAAGCAAATGAACATGTTTACAAATTTGAGATGCTGGCTATAAACAAATGATATTTAGGTTTTATTCATGCAGACTATAACAAGAAAGTTTGTTCCTTACTGTATGCTTTACTATTTGTAATAGTCATGGAGAAATTGTTTGTTTCTGTACAAGAAACATTCAGCATTTATTGACCAAACTGTTACCATTATTATTTGAAGTCATCTGAAAAAAATGTTTGTAGATAGCTAATAGTTTTGAATAATCTGGACAGCATGTATGACATATAAATGAGAGTCATGATCTCATGCCTGACATTCATGTAAGAGTGACAAGTCTATTTAAGAACATCAGTTGAGTTAGACAAAGTTTAACAAACAGTTATTCAAGAGTTGTATCTTGGTTCAGTCACTCTCACTGGTAGTGGCTTTGGTATTTGTAAAGGACTTAATTATACTGGTATTATGCTAAATTAGTTACCATTATTATTTGACTAAAATTTATTAACTATTTATTAACTAAAGTTTATTAGATATTAACTTTTCTCTTGAAATAATTTTTCCAGGAAAATAAGTTTCTTGAGCCTACTGTTATTGCTATTCAAGTACTGGTGAGAGCTTCTGTTCTAGCATTTTGAAGGTGTAGTGGGATGTCAACATATTGATTATTTTATCTTCTAGTAACAGGTTTTTATTCATTTTAGTTGTTGCTTCTGTTGGAAATTCAAGTGATGTAGGTTTTTTCTATTTGGTAAAATACTTTGGTTGTTATTCTGTAGCACCAATCTATTGGGTCTAATGAATGATTGTCTTTTTAAGAACTAGAGGATTCATTTTGCTTGAAGTCATCTGAAAAAATGTTTGTAGATAGCTAATACTTCTGAATAATCTAGACAGCATGTATGACATCTAAATGAGACTCATGATCTCATGCGTGACATTCATGTAAGAGTGACAAGTCTATTTAAAAACATCAATTGAGTTAGACAAAGTTTAACAAACAGTTATTCAAGGGTTGTGTCATGGTTCAGTCACTCTCACTGGTAGTGGCTTTGGTATTTGTAAAAGGCTTAATTATACTGGTATTATGCTAAATTAGTTTATAGCAATTACCCAACACCAGTAATTGTGCCTGTGATCTATTTTATACTTTACCGATGAGAAACATATGCAAGTTGTTGAAATTGTGTTGTAGGGAGACTAAAATTGTTTCCCTTGGGATGAGCTCATGGAAGTTCAGCCCCTTAGGAGAACTCTTCTGTCCCTTTTTTCCTTCCGTTTTTTCGAGGATCAGCTTCTTTACCTTCCTAACCACTAGAGTGTACAAATATATGGAAACTGGTCAGCACGTGCACGGCCTAGTGTGGAGAAAAAAAGTAATTTCTGTTCACTTGTCCATGGATGGTCAAAGGCCCTAAAGTTGGTATTTTATTTCTTTGTCCTTGTTCTGTAAACACCCTTGTTACTTTGGACTGCATGAACAATCATTTATTTTGGGACATATTTAGATTCTCTTAATATTTATGTAATTTGTTTGCCATATCAAATGTTGTGTTTATTACACTCATGCATTTCATCTTTCTATATTTGCAGTGTGAAAATGATTTGAAATTTAAATATTTTTAATTTTTTTTTTTAATCATTTCATTCCAAGTAAATCAATAAAGCCATGAAGACACAAGGGCGGGTGTTATTCAGTGTGAAAGATTAAGAAAAATTATTACAGAGCAAGAATAATAAAAGTGAAATCAAAACAGAAGATAATGATTGACATTGCATTTTTTTGAAGTTCAATGTTGACTGTAAAACAAACTGAAAGAGTTCCACGAATGAGAAGTGCAGGAAAAGAAACCGTTAACAAAGAACTTACGGTTACATCTAAAAAATTCAGCTGTGAAAGGATGGGACCTTGTTGCTAAACTAGTCAGTCAGTCAGTTAAGTGCCATACATGATACACACTTGGGCAATCATGTCTTGAAAGAGACATGACTGACTGGGCAGAAGATTATCCCACAGTAGGTTGCCATTACTTTCTATGGTATCCTGGTTGCCAACCAAGGCTATAGAATCCAATCTGTCCTCTTATTTAATCCATAACTGGAAGGAAGAGACAGATTAATACATTTCCCAAGGGTATTTGCACATAAGTAAATTTTTTTTTTTTTAATCATTTCACCCCATGCAAGGCATTCCATTGCTACTATTGCGCATGGGGCTCCATAGGGGAAGGTAAAGAGGAGGAGTGGTTAGGTGTAGGAAATGTCAGAAGGAAGGTGATAAATAGGTAAGGATACCGAGGATGAGGGTTGGGCAGATGGGAAGAGTGTTTTGAAAGAATGGGAGCGAGTTAGTGTGTTAGGAGGTGTCTATTGACCTTACATTTAAACTCCTGGAGATTGTAGCCGTCGGGGAAGCAATCATGTGGAAGGGAATTCCACAGTCAGGAAGTGCAAGAAAAGAAACTGTTGGAGTAGAAGTTGCGATTGCATTTTATCGGTTTTACTGTAAAAGGGTGGGATCTAGTTGCTAATCTAGTTTCTCGTGCAAATTTGTATCTAGGGAGCAGCAGTGATCGCCAAGGAATTCAACTGGAATTCGAATTCAGCTCCCCAATTTCTCATTCTGAGACAATATCAACAGCACCTCAACAAATTCATAAAGTACCATAGAGCAAAGCTCATCAGTATACCATGAATGTATTTATAGAAAAGACACATGGAATCTGGCAGTGCGAAAGTGAGTGAAACCAGCATGCCATGTCAGGGCTAATAACATTGCAGATTCTTCTTCATATTTTATAGCATGAGTATTTTCATTAGAAGCTTGAACAAAATTTGAATCACTATTTTGCAGTGTAAAAGCCTAATTAACTTTATGAAAACAAAAATTGTTTGTAAAACAGTATTAGACAAAGAAACAATAAATTTAACACTTGTTCATAATGCTAATGAAGAATATTAAACAATTAAAATGTGTTCACATCAAGCAGCACATGTTGTCCATCAATGTTTCACAGGACTGATTTAATTCATTCCTGAAGGAAGAATTTTCCCTGCACTTGTTTAAAACTATTTGTAATTTACGGAGATGATAAAAAAATAACATACTAAAGAATGAAATTTAATAAATTCTTTATAAGTTATATGATACTTTCATGAAAAAAATATAATAGTTCTGAGGATATTTCTAGTGAGGGCATTTTTTAATCTACAAATGATTTCTTCAATGAAACAGGATAAAAAAACAGTAAGCAAAAGAAAACAATATAATTCATATCTGACGTGAGGATCACATTTATTTATTACTCTTTGCAGAGAGATAAAATTTACAGCTTCACATGCTAAAGACATTGCTAAATGTTTCTTTTCAAACTTTATCCTACATGTGTTTAAACTTTAGATGTTTGGCTCTCATTGTCAATTGTATTTCTAAAACTGTTTTTCTTTAAATTCATGAGAAATATTTCTTACAGAAATGATTATTACTATTATTATTATTTTTTTTTTATTTTAGAAACTTGGCAGAAATATTTTTTTTAAAAAAAAATCTCAGTAAAAGAAATCACAAGAAAATAATGATTCTTCAAGTGAGGTGTATTTTTAAGGGAAAAACTCGTATAGTTTCATGGATTTTGGATATTGTTATTGCCAAGTATAATTTATTGCAAATTAATTCTTCATTTTCAAGTATTTTTTTTATTCAAAAGTATTGTTTATTGTTTGATACTCCTTTATATGTGTCATGGTGCAGTAGATATTGACTCAGAATGACAAATCGGGGTGCCAAGTTTCAATTCCAGTTGAATTCCTTGCATTCACTTACACACAAATACCCTTAGGAATGGTATTAATCCATCTCTTTCCTTCAGTTATGGGTTAAATAATATGGCAGATTGGGTTTTATAGCCTTGGCTGGCAACCAGTCTACTGCAGAAAGCAATGGCAACCTACTGTGGATTAACCTTCTGCCCAGTCAGTCATGTCTCTTTTGAGATATGATTGCCCAAAGCGTCTATCATATATGGCTCTTAACTGATTGACTCCTTTATGGCAGTGAAGGCTGGAAAATCTCGTAACAGATGAAAAAGCTGTTTGAGGCAACAAAAATGTGGTTCTACAGTAGAATACTGGAAATGCCATAGACTGAAAATGTGAACAACAAGCAAAAAGTTAAAATTCATCAGGTATATGATGAAAGAGGGCTTGGAAAATTTGATACTCACATAAATTGAAAGCAAATGACGAACAGAACAAGTATTAAGAGAGTTAACAAAAAGAAAAATTTTATTAAGAGCTACAAAGAAGAGGAAATTGTGGAGAGCCATGATCACATATCCTAAAGGGACACAGCTTGCAGAAGAAATTTATTGCTAAGTATTTTCATTGCCAAGTTTATCATATAACAAAGTGTTTTTATTAATTATTTATATTGCCAAGTTTTATTTATTACCAAATCTTTTATTAAAAAGTATTTTAATTTGCAAGTATTTTTATTGAAAACTATTTTTCATTCTAAATTATGCAAATTATTTTTATTCCCAAATATTTTTTATTTCATAATTTTATAGTCAAATATTTTTATTGCAAAATATTCTTTATTGTCAAGCAAAAATGCTTGACAATAAAGAATATTAAAATTTAAATACTATGCAATAAAAATATTGCATAGTATTTAAATTTTTCTTTGCCCAAAAATTTGTATTGATACATACTTTTTATTATCAAGTATTTAAAGTTTTTTGTCTAGTAATTTTTTATTGACAGATACATTGGTAAATTTTCGTTTTAAATCCCGTCTCTTTTCCCCCCCTTCAAATTTATCCAAAATAGCATTATCTCTTTGCAAATGTATATGCTGAACTCAAATCAAGTGTTAGCTATTGAAGAAACTTACCTTTTTTTTTTTTATCTAAATGTCCATAAAAAAAACGAACTATATCTTGCACTTTTTCTCTCCCGTAACTCTCACGAAGTCATGTAATTAACTGCAGAATGACGGACTGCGCATGTGATCGAATTTTTTGTCAATTTTTCTTCATTTACTGATACTTCCGGAATTAAAGTAATGCGCTATTGTATTTCTATGCTTATTGCTATCAAAACAGGAAGTACATCGCCGGAAGTTTCAGTAAAGGAAGAAAAACAACCAAAATTCGACAGGAAATTCTGCAGTTAATTACATGACTTTGTGAGAGTTACGGGAGAGAAAAGTGCGAGAAATAGTTCGTTTTTTGGGGGGGCTTTCAAAGCAAAAAAGGTAAGTTTCTTCAATAACTAATTATTGATTTGAGTTCAGCATATACATTTGCACAGAAATAATGCTATTTTGGATAAATCTGAAGGAGGAAAAGCCGTCGGTACCTTTCGTTTTAAATCCCGTCGCTTTTCCCCTTCAAATTTACCGATACATTTTATTACCAAGTGTTTTTTATTGCCAACTATTTTTGTTATGTACTTTGGAAACAAATAAAAATATTGCTCCCATTATTAAAAGGACAGGAGTCATGCTGAGATTATTCTTTGGCAACTTTAAAGCATAGGAAAATGATGGTATAGAAAAAAAGCAAATGATTTCATCATACATACTCGTTATTTCACATACTTGTAAAATCCACAAGATCTAGGCATCTTTTGATTAAACATAAAAAAAATGCGAAAACATTGTGTGATATTTCCCAGATTCCTTGAAACCAGAAAAGCCATTAGAAGACACATGTACCCATTAAATCCAGTTAATTAATAGATTCTCTAGCATTTGTTGGCTTGTTTGATTCATGCTTGAGTAAAAATGCTTTATTAGTTGGTTTGTTTATTTTTCTTTCTGAGGTCATAAATTCATGCCTTTAAGGTTCAACATTCCTTGGGTTCATAAAGTAAGATTTCTTTACCTACAGGAGGAAGAGTAATTGATTAAATGCATTTTCCCAACAATGCCATCTTGTCCCCACTTCTCATTGCTTTCACTATTTTCACTTTACACACATATATGTATGCGTTTATATATATATATATGTGTGTGAGTGTGTGTGTGCGCGCATGTTGAATATATTGATCAAAATTCAGAAAAATGATAGAATAAAATGAACAAATAGGAAATTTATCTCAATCTAAAATGTTTCAATTTTATCAAATCTTCTTCAGAAACAGAGAAAAACAAAAACAAAGAAAATAACATCTAATCAGAAGAAAAATCATTAGAAAATGAATTAAAATAAAATCTAAAATAAGTAATCTGTGTTGCCTTCCTTCTACAAATCTGAAATCAGCTATCCCTCAACATCTAGTAGAGAATATAGCTTGTGCCAGGTCCTAAAAGTGTGGTTCAAAATTATACATAGAGCTGGTTCCAATAATCATTTAAAGATTTTGGAATCATTCTCAATATCATTGCAGAATCCTTCTCTCTGCTAGCAGAAAAAATTGTAAAGTCTTTGAATTTTTTTTTTTTAATCATATCACCCCAAGCAAGGCGGTAACGCCACTGATGCGCAGGGGGCTACGTAAGGGTAAAAAGAATGGAAAAGAGAAAGCCGGAAACCGCATCCTAAACAGGAAACAAGGGATGAGCCTCTTCACCTGTTCAATAGATGTGGGTGGAGTGTGAACCGGGCGATAGTTTAGTCTATCTACTCCAATTGAAAAAAAAAATAATAAAGGAAAAGAGTGAGAAGATTGGAAAAGAGAAAACTGGAAACCGCATCCTAGACAGGAAACAAAAACAAAAAAAAATATTGTTAGTGGATATTTTATTTTAATTGTCCTTCACTAATTATTTACATGTGAATTCCTCTTCTCTTGTTAAAAGTATATGTATATTTATTTTATCGTGTTTCCCTCTTTTTTTGCTCTTCATTTTCGTCATTACTGTTCTTTTCGTTTAATTCATTTTCCAAAAATTTTTCTCCTGGTGAGATGTTGGACAAAAGCGCCCTTGGGAGACTTAATAAATTCCTTGTTTTTAAAATAGTATACCAATTTTTCAGATGCTGCATTTAAATTTTTGAATTTTAGTTATCAGACGAGCAAGTAAACAGGAGAGAGTTCCACAGATGGTGAGCGTGAGAAAATAATCTGTTATTCAGATGTAATTAAATGTATTTAATGTGGCCCGTATCTTTTTGATTTGTTTGTAGATATAAGTATATTTTGCACTTTGTTTTGCTCAATAAAGCCTACCAAACCTAAAACAACCTACAATTGATATATTTTTTCTATCAAGGATGCATATAAAAAGATTTCAGAAGCTTAGCAGAAGAATTTAAAGTCATCAAAGTTAGAATAGCAATGCAGTTCAAGTTCTCCAAAGATCCAAAGGTGGCTAGTTCAGATATTGAAGTATATACTAGAAGGAAATAAAGAGCAGAAAATTGCTGGTAGCTAAAGAACAACTTCGTAAAAAGGCGTTGTTAGGGACCGTAGCTACAGGACGCGCGGAAATAGAGTATTTTTCTACTGTTTGATTGGACAGGAATAAAGAAAAAAAACAGTACATTCATTCTTATACAAGAGGAAATACACAAAAGTGAAGAGGAAAAAAAGGCTGGCAAAAATGGTGGAACTAAGCCAACAAGGAGTGTGGACCAAATGGGGGTCCATGACAAAGATAAAATGGTTTGACACATGGCTTAATGACAACGGTATAAGGTTCCTAATTCAGACAGTATATGACATCCTCCCCAGTCCCGTTAACCACCACTTGTGGTATAAAACGGAATTGCCCATATACCTATTGTGAAAGAAACTTCAAAACACATCCTCAGTAGCTATCAAACACCACTAACGGAAGGTGTGTGTAGTTGGAGACATGATCAAATTGTAAAGGATTTAGCAGAGGTAGTTAGCATTGCAATCAGTTAAATCCCGATAAAAAATCCATAACGTTTCTTGAAGCTGGAGAGAAACCTTAGGAAAAGTGCACAGCAAATACTTTGTCAGTGGCAACGAACTGGAATTAAAAGCAGATTTAGGAACACGACTAAAATTCCCTGACCATATCGTTCAAACATCATTACGCCCAGATATAGTATTCGGTAAATGTTCGTTTTAGGTGCCGACGGCTTTTCCCCCTTCAAATTTATCCAAAATAGCATTATTTCTATGAAAATGTATATGCTGAACTCAAATCAACAATTAGTTATTGAAGAAACTTACCTTTTTTGCTTTGAAAGTCCATAAAAAAACAAACTATATCTCACACTTTTTCTCTCCCGTAACTCTCACGAACTCATGTAATTAACTGCAGAATGACGTTCTACGTAGGCAGCAATTTCCTGTCGAATTTTGGTTGTTTTTCTTCCTTAACTGAAACTTCCGGCGATGCACTTCCTGTTTTGAGAGTAACAAGCGTAGAAATAAAATTGCGCATTACTTTAATTTCCGGAAGTACAGTGCGGAAGTATTAGTAAATGAAGAAAAATCGACAAAAAATCTGCCAAATTCGTTCAAATGCACAGTACGTCATTCTGTAGTTAATTACATGACTTCGTGAGATTTACGGGAGATAAAAGTGCAAGATATAGTTCGTTTTTTTATGGACATTTAGATGAAGAAAAGGTAAGTTTCTTCAATAACTAACAGTTGATTTGAGTTCAGCATATACATTTGCACAGAGATAATGCTATTTTGGATAAATTTGAAGGGGAAAAGCGTCAGGACTTACAACGAAAAATGAAAATTTACCTAGTATTCTTCTCATACGATATAGTGTGGGAATTTACAGCGCCTTGGGAAGAACATGCAGAAGAAGCCCATGAACGAACGAAATTGAAAGATAAGTTACTTACGAGTAGTAAAAACAATGGATGGAAAGCAAGATGTCTGCCAATCGAAGTGGCGCAAGAAGTTTCGTTGTAAGGTTCTTTATGCAAAGTCCTAACTGATATTGGCTAACAAAAGAAAGACATTTCGAACCATAACTGATACAGCAAAAAAGAAAAGGAAAAATAGTTATGGATTAAACGAAATAGTTCTTGGAAACCAATGCAAGAAAATAATCGAAGAGGAGGGAGAGTATAAGTATAAAATAAATTTTAATGGTGAATATTTTAATGGGGAATCATTTGAAATGACATATTGAATTAAACAGTCTATGAACATTTCATGTTAATTCGTAAATGTGTTAAGTATTTGAATGTTATACTTAATTTTTACAAGCGTTAGTCTGTTTTTAACGGTTTTAAGCGCGATATATATCAAGGCGTTTTGTCTTCCATTTGTACTTCTTTCCCTAAACAGTTATAAACATGAAACATTGTAAAGCTATTTTGTTTTATTTACTTTTTTCGAAATTTTAGCCTATTTACACAATTATTTCCAACATTTTGCCATTGTAATTTGTACAATAGTGTAGTTAATTAGCCGTCTATCGATCATCGTTTTACATAGGTACCTATAAGTACGTCCACAAACTATTTAAGTACCTCCACTAAATTGCTGAAAGAAAAACAGCATAGAATGAAGAAAATAGGCCCAAAACTTAATAAAAACGAACTCTTACCATCAAAATGTTTATTATTAAGAGGAAAGAACAAAATATTTTTCTAATTATTTTTAAAATTTTTTTTACATTTGTTACCTAACTCCACTTATATTCATAAAATTTCAAAAAGTGAAATTCAGTAGGCAAAATTGGTTTTATTAGTTAAACTCAGGACGCATCGGGGAATGTGATTATCTATTATTTTTTAAAACCATTTAGCGTTTTTTTATTAAAATCTGCTCTAAATAGTAAAATAAAAAATGCAATAAAACTATGGCATTATTTAATTAGATAAGCTTTTAATTGCTTTAATAAATAACAAATTTCAGACATTATAATCTGAAGAAGAAAAAAATATTCGATTAATAATGAAACTTTAAAACGGAATTTTTTTTCATTTTAAGTTATAGATTTTATAGTACAAATCAAAACCAAAATTAAGTAAATCATCAAACTTGTTTGGCGAAAAAATTGAGGGTTAAGGTTAAGCATATGAAATTACCTCCTCAGTTATCCAACGAAGCCACTATCAATAAAAAAAAATCAGCCAGTTTCGCCGTGCACCATTTGAAATCAGTTCACGCAATTGATTGGTTGTTACGAACACACCAGGCGCGCGGAACACGTGTTTTGAGCTCGTCCAATGAGGTCGCAGGCTGCGCTAGCGTTGCGGTGCCGTAAGCCTCGAGAGCGATCGAGTTTTCTCCTCGAATATCTGGCGGCCTTGCAGGCCATTCCACGGTTTAGTGACCTGTAGCAGCCACAGATCTATTTCCTTTCGCGAATCAGTGCCCCCGACCGGAGATTCGGTCACTCACTGACCAATCAACGGGCGGAGCGCATTGATTCCTCTCTAGAACTATTTTTCCTAGTCCTGTTTGTAGAACGGAGGAAAGCGAGAGAGCCATGAGCCCGCGGCAGTAACGGACGCCTCTCTCACATCGCTGCCACTGATTCCCCAATGGAATGCTTCCACGGAAGACGCTTCACCATGGACACTTACATACTATCTGCTGCTAGCTTCACCATGGACACTTACATACTACCAATCTTGTACGTTTACTGTATAATAAACCATTCTTTGTTGTTATTCTAAAAGCAAGTTTCGTCATTCATTTGTGTGCCTAAAAAATATAGTGTTGGGGAAATTAAGCATTTCCCATAACTCCCTTTCACAGCCTAGGAGAGTCTTCTGTCGTGGGTTAGTGGAGGGCGTCGTGAAGGATTCATTACGTGATGTGCCCCGCTTGTCGGAGGAGGAGTTTCGCTCGTTCTGGTGCCAATTATCTCAGCAACTCTGTTTTCGATAACCTGGCGATTGGCTCGGAATCGGTGGTCTCTCAATGACAAGCTTTTCATATGGAGCCTAGCGGATTTGCCAGATTGTGAACGCTGCAATCTTGGTTTGGAAGAAACGGCTTCGCACGCCTTCTACCATTGTTCGCCCTCTATGGGATCGTGTCAATGAGTTGACTGCTCGTATCGCGCCGCGTGAGCTCGTGCTGATTGATCGTGCATTCGCCTGTGATAATGTGTCGACCCCGTTCTCTGGGATGAAGCGTATGGTGTTTCTGTCGCTGATGGCCACGGCTCGAATGGTGATATGGACGACGCGAAAGGGGGAAGTCTTGCGAGGTCAGCGTCTTTCACATCATGATCTGATCCGATATTTTGAGCACCAGCTCAAAATGAAGATTAGAACTGATTGAAAACATTTGACTTCGACAGACTTCAGCAAAAGGTAGGTATATATGGCAAACCTGGTTCGCGTGAATGGGGTTAGCCATGATTTTCTTTTTTAGATCTGCTAGTTGCATCGGGGTGGATTCCTTTGGAACCCTCCCCTGGTTAAGGTAGTTCTCTCTTGTGTTAATGTGAATGAATGGGTTCCTAGCCTGTACCCGGCTCTCTCTTTTGTTATGACCCAAGTCGAGATTCCCAACCACCCCAGTTTGTTCTGTCCTTCTTTTATCTCGGCTGGGTCAACCTGTGATTTTTCCCATTCCGTTAATTATTTTATCCTGCCTCATTCCCTTAACGAGTGTGCGTCTTGATTTTACCGCTTGGCGGAATACAGCAGCCACTCTTTTTTGTGGGATGGATGGGTCTTACTAACATTGTTTAATTTTAGTTTTAAAATCATGTTGTATTATAGTGTGTTTTTTTTTTGGGGGGGGGGGCATCTCCCATCATCTCATTTTTTAAAAATCTTATATATATATCTTGTATGTATTTTTATTGCCATGGTTTTTTCTCCGTTTTTTAGGTGTCCCTTGTAAATATGTGGTATTGTGGTGTGTGAAGGATTGAGAGGTGGTGAATGTGCAAATTGTAATGATTGGGTCGTGATAGTGTTTAGCTAGGTATAGGATAGATACTGAAGACCACCCTCTACCCAACCCACTTTTCGGCCTTGTACCACAATTTGTGTATTTTTACCGAATAAATATTCAGTCTGTGCTAGCGTTTGATTGCGCAGGGGGATTCAACGCTTGATATCGACAACGATTGAGTTAAACGGTAGCCGTGGAATTGGCATACAATAAAAGGAATATTTGATATTACTTTTTTTCAGATTTAATACAAACGTTGGTAAATTTTCGTTTTAAATCCCGTCGCTTTCCCCCTTCAAATTTATCCAAAATAGCATTATCTCTGTGCAAATGTATATGCTGAACTCAAATCAAGTATTAGTTACTGAAGAAACTTAACTTTTTTTTATCTAAATGGCCATGAAAAAAAAACGAACTGTATCTTGAACTTTTTCTCACCCGTTACTCTCACGAAGTCATGTAATTAACTACAGAATGACGGACTGCCTAATGCAACGAATTTTGGCACATTTTTGCACTATTTTTCTTCATTTACTGATACTTCCGGCAATGTACTTCCGCGAATTAAAGTAATGCGCTATTGTGTTTCTACGCTTATTGCTCTCAAAACAGGAAGTACATTGCCGGAAGTTTCAGTAAAGGACGAAATTCAACAGAAAATTGCTTCCTAAGTAGAACGTCATTCTGCAGTTAATTACATGAGTTCGTGAGAGTTACGGGAAAGAAAAGGTGCGAGATATAGTTCGTTTTTTATGGACTTTCAAAGCAAAGAAGGTAAGTTTCTTCAATAACTAATTGTTGATTTGAGTTCAGCATATACATTTTCATAGAAATAATGCTATTTCGGATAAATTTGAAGAGAGGAAAAGCCGTTGGTACATAAAACGAAAATTTACCCAAACATTTTCGAACCGCGTCGGATTATTTCGTTTTTTTAACACTGTCGTACATATTGTTGTTCCTGTTTTGTGTACCTTTCTTGTGTGACACGGGGAGGCGACAACCAAAATGGCTGAACATGTTTCACCGAAAGTATTGTCATCATCTTCGTTATAGACGAAAACTCTGGGACAACAACACGCGATCGATTATGACCAAATGCGTCAGAAACTTTTTTTAAATTTTCAATGGCATTGAACTCATGACCATGCCAGAAGCCAAAGATGTTATTTCGGTGAAGACGATTTCCCTACTGACAAGTTTATCAATGTCAACAGGGAGACCATGGATGAGGCCCTAAAAATCTTCAAAATACTGACGAAAATTTTGGCGCGACATTCTCGAGCAATGTGGGACATGCTTGGTTTGACGAAGGGGAGGCAAAGTTGTTGACTGGCAGAGTACTGAAAACGAACATCAGACTTCAGAGGGAATATATGGGCACACGTCGGACTCGTATCGTTGTTCACGGGGTGCCTATAGAATAGTTTAAAGGATCTATTATGACATGTCTTTAATTTGTACTTAGACACATTATTTTTTATTTTCAATTTTTCTAGTTGAATTGTGCATCTTTATTGCATATGGTTCATTATTGTACATAATTAGGTTATAATAAAATTTATATTTTATATGAATATAAAATTGAGATGTAGTAGAGTTTGGGCCCCTTATCATAGATTCAAGAGGGGTAACAAGATACTTGCATCAATCTTGATATGTGTGTATAGTTCTGTTTATGTATATTTTTTATTCATTTCACCCCAAGCAAGGTGGAACTGCCATTTGTGTGCAGAAGTCCCATTGTGAGAAAAGACTGGATACAGGTAGTATTGAAGAAAGAATAAAAGTTGAATGCAATTCAAGAAGGCAACTGATGATGCATTTAAAATATTTTGGAGATTGTCGCAATCAAGAAAGCAAATAAACGGAGGTGAGTTTCACAGGTGGAAAGTGCAAGAAAAAACTGTTGGACTAACAGTGGCATTTACATTTAACTATTTCAACAGGTGTGTGTGTAAAAAAAAAAAAACAAAAAAAAAACTAATTGCTAGGCACCTTTTAACCAACTTTTCTTCGGAACAATTCTTGAGAATTAAAAACAGAGAAGCCATAATCTTTCCCTCCCCCGCACTCCTTTTATCCTTACATTTTAACTCTGGTTACTAATAAAAAATTTTCTTATCAACTCGGTCTTAAATTCTCGATTGATTCTTTTTTTTTTTTTTTTTTTTTTGTTCTGAAGATGTGTTGGTCAAAAGCCACCTAGTAAATTTTAAACATTGTGATACTTCTGTATTTATTAATAAAATATGATCTTCATTTATGTATTATATCTCAGTGTGATAATGGCAACTTGTTATATACATGCAAAGGGTAGCATTGTGATAATGCTTAGTGCCAAGATTTTTTTAGTGGTTTATACAGATAAAGGTATTCTGGTAAGCAGGCTTTTTGTTATAAAGTGCTCAATATAGAGATAGAGCAATAATAGGACCAACTTCAAAGTTAGCATGACTGCTCAGTTAAGTGACAAACTACTCTACATTAATACTATATATACACACACATATATATATATATGTGTGTGTATATATACACACACATGCAAAAAGTCTAATATATTTATTATAATAATATAAATATCCCCTAAATAATATCCATTGTTTAATACCTATTTTACTGGGAAAAATATTGGTTTACATAATAGAATTTGACAATGTTGGAATTTTAATCACCCACATGATTTATTTACAAAGATCTAAACTTATTTATAAATGGAACTTTGTGTGTGTCCGTTACCCACAGACTCCGAAACAATCAATTTTCTTGAAAATTTACATAGTTGTACTATAAGCGTCTGCAAGTGTTCTTAGCTAGGTTTTGTGTCGAGGTACCCCCGATAAATATTGATAATCGAAAAAATCAGGTTATAGAAGGAGTGGTCTGATTTTAATCAAATTTGATACACTCATAGACAAAGACATAAGAAATGATATTCAGAAGTTTCGATGTTGCAGTTCTTACAATAGTGCAGGAAATCGATTATTTATATATATATATATAAAAGGCAAGATGTTTGTGTGTCTGTTTATCTGCCTGTATGTCAGTATTTTATTTTATTATTTTTTTTTTCCAGCCCTTTTATTTTAGTTTTTGCTTCGGGTTCGGTTCTAAGTAGGTATAATTGTAGTTCTTAGTCTCAGTCATGATACCATTTACTCGGAGGACTTATTTAGCCTTCAAAATTCAGTTTACAATGAAAAAAACTTATTTCATCTCGATACCTGGAAATCAAAATTTGACTTACATCCCTTCATTTTTCTTTCAGTCTACAGTTTCGCTTTAACAGGAAACAACTATTGCTTTTTAGTCTTTCGTGCCAACGTCCAAAGAGGTTGAGCTCCAGGACTATGGATTAGTTTTAAAGTTTTTGTTAAACCTGAGCAACACCGGGCTATACTGCTAGTATACAAATAAATACTACAGAATGTTGACATATATATGAATATGTGTATGTATTGTTCAAGTAGTCTGAAGATACCCTGAACATTGGGTCATGACTAGGACCATCCTTTTATAACATTTAACATTGCCTAGACAGAGTAAAAAGCACTTAACAATCTAGGTAGGCTTTGAGCACTTTCCCGAGTATGCAGGTTTGCCTTTAGGCCTTTTTTTTCAGTTTTGTTGTTTCTGGTAAAGACTTTATCTGGATAAAAGTTTTAGGAATGGATAAACTGTTTATTGGTTCCATTAATGGTTTGGGATTTTCTTTAATAACATATATGTATATTATATTATTAAAGTGCTTTGCGTTACAGGGCAAGTTGGGATGGTGCTCTCTCATGCACACACAATCACACATCAGTATCTATAAATATTTATTTAATCAATATAATTTATTTATCTCTTTCTTTATCTTGATTCCTTACCTTCCATATCTAACAGATACTTATAAAGTGATAATTAATATTTCATTTTGCTCTTAGTTTTGTGCATGTGCCCTCGTGTTTTATATGATTTACTGACCCCAACCATTTTTTTGCTTATTTTCCTATTTGCATGTAATAATTCAATTTGCAAGTCCAATACAATTTCCTCTGCTCACATCTAATTTATTTGGTTTTCTTTGTCATTCAGCAATTGTTTAAAAGACATTTCCTTAATATCCTTTCATTTCCGAAAGCAAAGGAAAATTAAAGGCAACTGCATATGTTTCTTTGCAAATGACATTCTCGATGATTTTATTCATTTCTGATTTATGGGATATCTATGTATTCTTAACCTCAAGACTGAAACAATTTAACAAGTTTGTTAATTCTTTTTAAACAATTATTAATGTCTGTTTTTTTTAATTAAAAACCAGCTCTTCACAGAATTAAATGAAAACCTTACCAAAACATGAACCAATCTATCTTACAAAAATTAAATTTGGCATTATTCCATCTGTAAATCAACCAGTTAATTGCTTCAGATTATGAACTTATTAATCCACCTTTTCTCTAGTAAGAATATCTATATTCAGTGGAATATATTGAGTGAATGTTTAAATTCAAAAGTAAAGATTCATATGAAAAATTTTACTATCAAAGGAAAAAGGAAAAACTAAACAAATAATATTTCTATATTTATGAATGACATTTCTAGACACAGACAAAAGATCACATCACAATAAACAAACAATCCATTTTTCATGGATCAGATCCATGCCAAACGGTCAATAACATTTGTCATGGCTGAACTACCAGTGACCTTAAACATAATATCCTTTCTTGAACACTTGCCAAGTTATGATCAGTTTACTGCATGTGAGTGAACTATCAAAGACAATTTTGAAGCAATCTGTTACCAACAGATGACTGGCCATTGCATAATTGATGAATGATGTCTGCTGATACTCTGGACATGCAAAGTGTTGGTCATTACATGAAAGTAGCCATAAAACGAGGACTCTGGCCAGACCTTGGGGGAGCAATGTCTTTAATGCTCGTCTTAAATTTCTGAGAAGAGGAGCCAGGTTATACAGCCTAACAAGCACTTAAGAATGTCTGAACAAACAAATACATTTGATCCTATCGAGAGCAAGACCATACTGCAGTGTTCTACTTTTGTTTCTAATATCAGATATCTTAACTGCAAAGTTACTCACTTTAAGAAGTGAGGAAAAAGCTATTTTAAGAGACCAGAGGAGCTTGATTTTGGTTTTCTTTTGTGTTTTTGCTTGGTTTGTTTTGTTTTTTATATTTCTTAATTGTTCTTTTTATGTTTTAACTGTGATTTTTGTTTTCTTTTTCATTAACAAAAAATATTAGTTCTCTATCGAAGATATAAATATGAGGATAGAAAATTGTTTTTTGAGCAAAAAGGATTCGACGAAGTAATTAAAACTGCTGTTAAAGTTGAAAGAGTAGTAAAGTTCATAAAATGAATGGTTGAAAGATTGATGAAGGTTATAAAATGTCAAGTTCATATTAACATTTAAAATATTAAACTAATAATTTATTTTATTTTTATTTTAATCATTTCATCCCAAGTAAGGTGTGAAGGCCACTTGTATGCAGGAGGTTACAAGTGGTGAAAGAGAAGACTGAGAATAGGGAAGATTGAGGAAAGGACAAAAGATGAAGGGGACTCAAGAAGGCAGTAGGTGGCAGTTGACATTACATTTAAATTTTTTAATATTATAGTTATCTGGAAAGCAAGTAAATGGAAGGGATTTCCATTAGAGGTAAGTGGGAGAAAAGAAACAGTTGGAGTAGAAGTGGTGGCTGCATTTAGCTATTTCAACATTAAAAGGGTGGGACTTAGATTACAATCTAGTCTTCTTCTTCTATGTGCCCGGTCCCTTCAGGATGTAGGCGATCATGGTTCTCCACATCTCCCTATCTGCTGTGGCTCTTAGTATGTTTGCTCCTGTTACTCCTAGCAACTCCCGTTCCGTCATCCACCTGATCAGGCCCTGCAAATATGTTATCCACTGTCTTCTTCTGTCTCTCTTTCCTTCTATCTGGCCAGTCAGTATCAGGTTCTCCAAGCTCTCCTTCCTTATTGCATGTCCTAGGAACTTCAGTTGTCTCTTCCTGATGCTCAGTATTAATTTCCTTTTTGTTGCCATTCTTTCCAACACCTCATCGTTGCTTGCATCCTCAGTCCACGATATCTGCAGAATCCTTCTGTAGAACCACATTTCCGCTGCTTCCAGTCTTGTCTTTATTTTCGATGATATTGTCCAGCATTCACTGTCGTATTGAAGAACTGACATCACATAGCAATCCAGCACTCTTTTCTTTGTTTCTAGTGAAATGTTCCTGTATGTTAGTACTTTACTCAGCTTCTGGAACGCGTCCTTTGCCATGCAAATTCACCTTCAGATCTGTGTCGCACTTTCCATCTCCTGTTAGAACACTTCCTAAATCATGGTTATTCACGACAATCTAGTAGCATGCTTAAATTCACATGATTGGGACACCAGGGTATAAATATCTTCGGAGCAATTCCCATAACAATATTTGTAGAAAAGACAGAAGGAAGCCATGTCACATCATTGAAAAAATTACTGGTTAGAATCAATTACATTACAAATCTTTTGGATTTTAAGAATTTCAAGATGTGTAACAGGAGCACCAGCCAAGTTTTGACAACATAAGTCAATTCACAGATGAATGGAATATTTGTAAATGTGCAACATTGATTCTGATGAGAGAAATATTCTGGCATGACACAATGATGCAACATTTGTTGCAGTAGATGCTGCTATTGATTTGATAGCTGCTACAAACATGACCAACTGGATAAAAGTATAAGTTAGTAATCCAGTAATTTTACTAATTGAGTTGTGAGTTCAGTACCTGTCCACAGTAGAAGTAAAAAAATTCACAGAAAGTTGAATTAATAAAGGTTAAACAACTGAAACTGATATAGCTGGAAGAAAGAGGCATGTCATGTGGAACGAGAACAATCTACACCAGTGGATGAAATAATGGGTTTGATTCAAAATTCTTATCAACTGAAGAAGGCCAGAGCATACAATAGCTGAAACAGTGCAAATACGACAACAAAGATGATGACAACAGTCCAAAAAATAATATAAATAGTGTATATCGTGACAGTATCTTGTCTCAGAAATATAGATATATAATTCATATCTCAACTGGAAATTTAAAACTTCCAATAGATTATTATTTAAGCAACAATGTAAATCCTATAAAAAAAATGAATATATTCTTCCTTTATGTACACTTTCTCTTTAGAACATGGGTGATAATGGCTCTTCAACACAGCCTGTTTAAGGTAGCTCTCAGCAATGTTTTTTTTTTTTTTTTTTTTTTCTGTCATTGATATTCATTTACACAGGCTCATTATTTTGTGATGCCCTGGATATCAGCTCAAAACAAGAAATCAGATAGCAGAGTTTAAATTCTAGTTGAATTTGTTGAATTCACTTGCATGCAAATACCCTTGTCAAAGATATTAATCTGTCATTTTCTTCCACCTATGGGTTAAATAACAGGACAGTGTTCTATAACTTTGATTGGCAATCAGTCTCCTTCAGAAAGTAATGGCAACCTACTGTGGGAAAATTTTCTGCCCAGTCAGTCCTGTCTCCTTCAAGATATGATCACTGAAGCTTGTATCATGTATGGTGTTTAACTGACTGATCGACTATTTCCCTCTGCCTATCTTGCTATCAATATATCCTGTGTGTGTCAAATTTTCCAAGCTATCTTTCTTTATTCTGTGTTCTAAAAATTTTAGCTCTCTCTCTCTCTCTCTATCTAATTCAAAGTTATAAGTGTCCTTTTTGCTTCCATTTTCCTTATAACTTTATTGCTTACATGCTCCATCCATTGTATTCTCATCATTCTCCCATAGAACTATATATCTGAGTCCTATATCTATCTAATCTAAACTTATTTATAAATGGAACTTTGTCTCTGTGTGTGTGTGTGTGTGTGTGTGTGTGTGTGTGTGTATCCGTTACCTATAGACTCTGAAACGGCTGAACCAATTTTCTTAAAAATTTACACAGTTGTACTATAAGCATCTGCGAATGTTCTTAGCTAGGTTTTGTGTTGAAGTACCCCTGATAAATATTGAAAATTGGTAATAAAAAAAATCGGGTTATAGGAGTGGTCCGATTTTAATCAAATTTGATACACTCATAGTCAAAGACATAAGAAATGATATTCAGAAGTTTCAAGGTTGCAGTCCTTACAATAGTGCAGAAAATCGATTTTTTTTTTTTTTTTTTTTTTTTTTTTTTTTTTTTATATATATATATATATATATATATATATATATTGTCATCCACAGACAGATCTGTTTCGCTGTATCACAGCTTATCAGTACAGTTAGACTCTGATTGCTACATAACCCAGGCTCGAAACCCGACCGAATTGGCGTCAGTCGGCAACTCTACTCCTGGGCCACGGGGCATTCGGTGGAAGAAGGCAGTCTTTTTAGCGCATATCATTTTATGTGCCCAATAGCTAAAGTACTCCAATTCATTTTACTGAATGAGCAAGATATATATATATATATATATATATATATATAAAAGGCAAGATGTTTGTGTGTGTGTCTGTTTATCTGTTTATGTCCTTTATACAAATTCACAATTTTTATCCGATTCTCACTAAACTTCACAAGTATTCTTTAGGCTGAGTCTGAGCTCCAGGACCATGGATTAGTTTTAAAGCTTTCATTACACCTGAGCAATGCCAGGCTATACTGCTAGTTAGAATATATTTAAAAATCTGAAAGATATAAGAACACATGTACAATCATCCCTGTGTTCGTTTTCCATAAATATTTTCATGGCAATTGTTTTGACTAATTCTCTTTGGTATTGCAAACTCAACTAAGTTATAATCTTATAATTTATTCACACACACTTCTCATCTGTGGAACTCCCTTCCAGCTTCTTCTATACACTGTGGCCGTTCAAGACATGATCATAGTTCTCCACAGTTTCCTGTCTTAATAAGCTCTTAATAAATTTTGTCTTTTTGTTATTTATCCTAAACTCTGTTGTTCCATTCATTTACTCAAACTCACTAAGTAGGTTATGTATTGAATTGTTTTTCTCTGTCCCTCTTGCCTTCAATCTGTCCTGTGAGTATCAGATTTTTCAAGCCCTCTTTCCTCATTATGTGTCCTAGAAATTTCAACTGTCTCTACTTGGGGTTAAGTATAAGTTTCCTTTTTGTTTCCATTTTCTCTAAAGCATTGTCATTGCTGAGTTGTTCTGTCTATGGTATCATCAGCATTTTACTGTAGAACCACATTTTGGATGCTTTTAGTGATATGTCCTGGAAAGGGATATATGTATCATTTTAGGTATCAAGTGGTTTTGGTAAATGTAACAGAGTAGAACAATCTAACAAGTAGAGATAATGGACGGGACTCATCATATGCAATATCCTGAGATGTAGGCATCGTCAATAGACATAGACCTCTGGATGTACACCTCTAGTTGTATGAACGTAGACCTCTAGATGTCCTCATCTTTGTCTGTATTTATGGCTGACACCAGCCAATCACATTACTGTAAGGGGGAACTAAGGTGTATGCATGTTCATTACCTCAAGAGCAATAGTGCGGCATTCACTGACATATAGAGGGGCAGATATTGCATAACAGTTCAGTACTCTTTTCGTTGTTTTTAACAAGTTTTTTTTTTTTTATTTCTTGATATTTTGCTTAACTTCTGGAATGCACTTTGGCTATCTCAATATGCCTTCAGATTTCAGTATCATATATTCTGTCCTCTGATAAAATATTTCCCAGATATTCAAATTTTTGTCTCGTTTTGATTTTGGAATTTCCATTTTGTAATTTGAATGTTGGGCTCTTTTGTTAACAGTTGTGATTTCTGTCTTCATGCAATTGACTTTTAATCCTTTTTTTTTTTTTTTTTTTTGCTTTCCTTCTGTAGGAGTTTTGTAGTTTCATCTCCATGTCTGCTATCAACACTGTGTCATGTACATATCTAATGTTGTTAAGATTATGGCTGCCAATAATGAATCCTGGTAGGATTTCTAATTCTCTCTGAATTGCCTCATTGCATAGGTTGAATAATTCTGATGAAGAAACATTCTTGTCTTACACATCTTTTTATTTTTGTAAATCTGCTGAGCTCATTTTTCATCTGTATACAGGCAGTTTGCTGCCAGTGTAAGTTTTTCAGAAATTTAAATTCAATATTAATCATCATCACATGTTGTTTTTTTTTTTTTTTTAATTTTTTTTTTTATAACCATCTTCTATTATTGTCTCTTCTTCTCATGAATGTTTTCTCATTTTCTTTCACTCTCAGGAACTCCTTACATCTTAGTGCTGTTATTACCTTGCTTGGGGTGAATTGGTTAAAAATATATATATGTAAGTACGTGTGCGTATATTTACATATATTGAATGCACATGTAGCATATTAATTTTTTTTTTTAATCATTTCACTCCAAGCAAGGTATTTCACTGCCACTATTGCACAGGGGGTTACATAGGGGATGTTGATGAGAAAGAGTGTTTAGATATAGGAAATGTCAGAAGGAGGGTGATAGATGGGTAAGGATATTGAGAATGAGGGTTGGATAGATGGGAACAGTGTTGGAGAGAATGGATGCAAGTTAGTGTGTTAGGTGTCTATTGACCTTACATTTAAACTCCTGGAGATTGTAGCTGTTAGGGAAGCAAGTATGTAGAAGGGAATTCCACAGGCAGAAAGTTATCAGCATAAAATGTGGGATTGCTGGTCAGAATTTAAATTTCAACCAAATCTTTTGTACAAATACCCTAAGAAAGGCATGATTTTAGCTTTTGCACAAATACACTTATAAAGATACAGACTTTGATTTTGCATAAATATGTTTAGAAAAGAAGGGATTTAATTTTTTTTTCTCTCCCACATTAAGTGTTAATAGCTGGAGAGACTTAGCTGTCAAGCCTTGCTTAGTAACCAGTCTAGAAGGAAACTTCTAAATTCAAAACAGGCATGTATATTTCACTCATGTATATACATACATACATGAATTAACAAATATAAAGATATGGATAGATGCAGATAAGTATGTATGTAAACACAAACACACTGATTTACATATACATGCAGACACTCGTATATATGCACACCTATGTAGAGAGGTAAATATATAAATATTTAAGTTGTATAGAAATAATGTCACACATATTTTAGATGGCTTATAAAGCATTCAGATATAACAAAAGTTAAAGATTTTTAGCAAAGAATATAATCATCTTTATTAGCAAAGATGAAATCCCAATATGAAATTCTTTTATTCATTGTTGAAAAAAATTGAAATTTCTGGATGAATAGAATTCTGATAATGGTGAACAGACCTTGTACATATTTATAAAGGTTTTTCTAATCAGAAACTGTCCCAGTATACTGAATAAACTAAATTTTCAGATATTAACTTCAGTGAATAGGAATAATAAGGGAGTAGATCCCCCACTAGCTTAATGATCTGAGTTTATTTTACTGCATGCTGTCATGCATTTTCATTCTTAGAATTGACACACTTTCTATTGACTTAATCAGGCCATTCTGTATATAAATCTTTAATCTTTAATCTTTAGTTTTTCTTGGTAATAAAGATCTGCTGTGAGTGTTTCCCCTTATTATAAGAGCTTGTAAAACATACTATATTACATCTATGCTCAACTAGATTATATAGAAAAAAAAAGTTTTGGTTTAGATGTTGACAGAGATTTTTGTCAAGAATCAAATATTTTTTTTAACTGATTTGACTTTTACCATAACTAATCATGACTATTATATTTGCAAGTAGTGTTGTTGTTAGCAGTTTGAAATGAGAAATTAGTAAGCTAAGTTCAAAGAAGGGCTTGGAGAACCTGATACTAACAGACCAGATAGAGGGAAAGAGACAGGGGAAAGGAGTGAAAGCAATGACGAGGTTTTGGAAAAGAATGGAGACGAAAAAGAAATTAATGTTGAGCATCAGGAAAAGACAACTAAAGTTCATGGGACATGCAATGAGGAAAGAGGGCTTGGAGAACCTGATACTAACAGACTAGATAGAGGGAAAAAGAAATAGGGGATAGCATATTTGAAGGGCCTGATTGGGTGGATGATGGAACGAGGGTTGCATGGTGCAACAGGAGAAAGCGTGCTAAGAGCCTCCAGGGATAGGAAGACATAGAAAGCCATGATCGCTTACGTCCTGAAAGAACAGGACACATAGAAGTTCAAATTTGCATCAAGCTAATAACACTCACCTTTTCACAAATAATCTGAATCTATCTTGCATCTATGGATTAAATAGCAAGGCAGATATAGCTATGTAGCCAGGATTAGCAACCACTCAAGGAGAAGTACAATTCTGAATTCAAAACTGTATATAGCCTTGACAAAAGATGTATTGTGATGGAGAAGATTTATACAGTTCAAATTTAACTTATGTTGTTTGGTAACAAAGTTTATGGGATCAATAAAATCAATTTTTCTTACATTTAAACAGGCTTCTAAACAAGCACTCTAAACAATCTAATATATGTGGGAAATAAACAGAATTAAATGGATACATTTTAAACAGATTAATCAGAAACTTCATATTTGTTTATAAGCAGAATTCATTAAATTTAAATTTCTCATAAAGCTAGGAGATTTTAGTTTTGTCTTCATTTTATATGTAATTCTGATGCAAAAATAAAATTACATTAAAGGGAAAATATATTAACAGTCTAGTAAAAAGTTTAAAAGCACAATTGTTTTTAACAAAGATTTTAGGTAAGTTTGCGATGATACTAAAAACTCTGCAGTCATTTCTTCATTTCTCTACGAAATGTAAAAAACAAACTCAATAATAATATTTAAAAAAATTCTGTTTTTTGCAAAAGAAAGGATGAAGAGAAAATACTTGAAATAACTATCAATAAACTTTGTATTCCATTGGTAAGGAAGAAGTTCTACTTAGATAGCTTCTTTCCAAGAACTGTTACATTATGGAACAGACTTCTAAAATGATGCTCCCCTGATCATTACAAATTTAAACTCTTCAGTTAACCATTATCTACCCTATGTATGGATCTGCGTCGTGGGGCAGCGGATATCGACTCTGAATGACAAATCGGGGAGCCACGTTCAAATTCCAGTAAAATTCTTTGCATTCACTTATGCACAAATACCCTTAGGAATGGTATTAATACATCTTTTCTCCAGTTATGGGTTAAATAATAGAAAAGATTGGGTTCTATGGCCTTGGCTCACAACCAGTCTACCGCAGAAAGCAATGGCAACCTACTGCGGGATAATCTTCTACCCAGTCAGTCATGTCTCTTTCGAGACATTCGCCCAAAACATGTATTACATATGGCACTTAACTGACTGACCTTATGTATCCTCGCATTATAGACCACTTACTGCCTTCATGCCTGCCCTTACAACAACCACATGTAATAACCCTCTATCTGGATTGACTCTTGGGCCTTATGTTGAGCGAATAATGATAA
Organism: Ascarosepion bandense; assembly: GCA_037127315.1. Taxonomy (NCBI): domain Eukaryota; kingdom Metazoa; phylum Mollusca; class Cephalopoda; order Sepiida; family Sepiidae; genus Ascarosepion; species Ascarosepion bandense. The sequence goes on from JBBBDQ010000242.1 coordinate 5,090,311, forward strand.
AAAATCGTAAGATGCTGACAAAATATTGTTTTAAGTTACATTCTTGTTTTTTGAAGAAACAAGAATATTCTTACAACTTTAATTAGCATGCCAAGACATCCTACAGAAGAAAGTAACAAGAAAGGACTAGAAATAAACTGCATGAAAACCGAATGCATGATCATCAGTAAAAAGGGCAGCCCAAAATGCCAAATACAGGTCGGGGATATCAGAACCAAGCAGGTACAAAAATTTAAATACCTGGGAAGCGTTATAACAGAAGATGGAAAGTGCGACACAAAGAAGCATTCCAGAAGTTGAGTAAGGTATTAAGAAACAGGATAATTTCACTCGCAACTAGGAAAAGAGTACTGGATTGCTATGTGTTGTCCGTTCTTCAATATGGCAGTGAATGCTGGACAATATCATCAAAGATGAAGGAAAAACTTGAAGCAACTGAAATGTGGTTCTACAGAAGGATGCAGCAAATATCGATCGAGCATGTGAGCAATGATGAGGTCTTGGAAATGATGGAAACAAAAAGGAAATTAATACTGAGCATCAAGAAGAGACAGCTGAAGTTCCTGGGACACACAATGAAAAAGGAGGGCTTGGAGAATCTGATACTAACAGGCCAAATAGAGGGAAAAAGAGACATGGGAAAGCAATGGATAACATATTTGAAGGACCTAATTAGGTGGATGACGGAATGAGGATTGCATGGTGTACCAGGAGAAAGCGTGCTCTGAGCCACCAGGGATAGGGAAATGTGGAAGGCCATGATCGCCTACGTCCTGAAGGGACAAGGCACATAGACTCTCACAAGTCTTTTACAGTGAGTTGTGCTATTGACTTAGGCTCTTAAAATACATTCTTGTGCCAAAGTTAATTTCATCTCACAAATAGTCATTTATTCATTTTACTTCTATTTCATGAAATGAATATTTCTTAAAATGTTCAACCTGTCTTGAATTTGCTTTCATTTGGTAAATATCTTATTGAAGACATTTTTGGTGGTACAGATACCTCCTCAGTTGATCTACATAGCACTTCAAGATGATATCTTAGGGCATAAAGGTAAAATGAGTGTAAGCGTTGTTAGAAAGATTGTGTTACTTGAATGTTTCCAATTGGGAGAACCTGTTAATCCCTTGAAAATCATCACTTGGGTTATTTCAGCCATAAGGGAAGCCACTAAAAATTTCTTAAGTTTTAGTAATTTATAATATTATGGTGAGTGGAAACAGATGAGACTAGTTAATGGATAATGGTATCGGAGAACCAGTAACCAATAAGGAGTGGTTATGGCTAGATAATGACACATTATGATTAATGTGTGTTTGATGCATAAGATGATTATGCAGATATGGAATAGATATGAATTCAAGGAGAAAGAGGAAATTACAGTTGGGGATATTTGGATTGCATTATTATGGATAATTTGATACAACACTTGCAAAGTGAAGTGAGTTCATCTCATATTATATAACTCTACACTTTATATAAATTAAATGAGTTGATTTTATGTTTTATTAGATGAAGCACTGCTAATCAGTATTAATTTCAAAATAAAATTGATATTCACCAACCAATATTCTAACAATTTTCTAAATCTACCAGTCAAATTTACAGCTAAATTTTTAATAATCAATGTCAATCGTTTTATTCTGCCTTAATTCCTGTTCTTTTATTACACTTTTTCCTAATAATTTTTTGTGTCCCCCTTATTATGCCCCATGTTGTAGCTCCTTGCATCTTAATGGCTTGCTTGGTATGAAGTAGCTATAAGAATACACACACACAGTCACACACATATATATATATATATATATATATATATATATAATATGTGGACTGGCAGTATAGAATCAGAAACAAAGAACTGTGTTAAATAGCAGAAACAAAGACATTCAGCAACAAGTAAAATGACTATCACATGTAACAAAGAGAAAATAATAATCTAATCAAGGTCACCTAATCCCCTTGTGTCGTGTTCCTTCAATACGTAGACGATAATGGTCTTCAATATTTCCCTACCCCTAGTAGCTCTTAGCATGCTTTTTCCTCTCTGCCAGCCACTTACTCAAGCCCATCAAGTATGTTACAAATTGCTTTCCACTGTCTCCCCCTTTATCTGACCTGTGAGTATCAGATTCTCTGACTGGAGGATGTGCATTGTCGTACAGTAAATATTGACTCAAACCAACAAATCGGGGAGCTGAGTTCAAATTCCAATTACACACAAATACTCTTTGTAAAGGTATTACTCCATCTCTTTCCTCCAGTTATGGGTTAAATAATAAGAAAGATTAGGTTCTATAGCCTTGGCTGGCAACCAGTCTACTGCAGAAAGCAATGGCAACCTACTGCAGGATAATATTCTGCCCAGTCAGTCAGTCATATCTCTTTCGACACATGATCATCCAAAGCTTGTATCACATATGGCCCTTAACTGATAATAAATGAACAAATAGGTATAAATTTAACTGATTATCTTAAGTCAGTCAGCTAAGTGCCATATGTGATAAACAAATGGGCAATCGTGTCTCTTTCAATCTAGGCTAACTAGGCAAAAGATTTTCCCACAATAAGTTGACAGTTCTTTCTGTCGTAAACTGATTGCCAAAAAAAGCTACAAAACCCAGTCTGTCCTGCTATTTAGCCTATAGCTGGAGAGAGAAGAGATGGATTAATATCTTTCCCAAGGGTATTTGCATGTAAGTGAATGCAACAAATTCAATTGAAATTTGAACTCGGCTCTCTGATTTCTCACTCCAAGCCAATATCCCTTGCACTACAATGCCCTTTAGCAGTAGAAAGTAAATATTTATACTCATTTTAAAAACAAAGTCTCTAACTGTATTTCTGAGATGAGGTAATGTAACTATTTATACAATGTATATTTTTCAGACAGTTGTACACATCTTTTTTGTCATATACACAACATTTGGCTGTTGTATTCTCCAGCCTTTCTCAGATGATCTGCGTTGACAATTTAAACAAACCCTTTATTTAGTCCACAAGGTAAGATTGTTCTAGTTCCATGTTTCATGCCTTTCCTGGATATCTGTTTCAGTTAATTCCTTTTACAGTATTTACATTATTCGGATCATCTTTGTTGCCATTTGTACAGCAGTGATGAACCAGTAACTTACAGGGTTAGAGGGAGATAACTCATGACTCCAGAAGAAGCTCTAGGCAAGGAATAAGAATAATATACCCCAGTGATTGTAATAAAGGGTTGGGTTCAAAATTCCTAGCACCTGGAAAAGGCCGTAGCATACAACAGCCGAAATGTTGTACAAATGGCAACAAATATGAGGACAATAGTCCAAACAATGTAAATACTCTAAATACCTCATCTCAGAAATATAGAGAAAGATTTTTCCCTTTTTATATCAGGAAGAGGCAAATGAGGTTCCTGGGACACGTAATGAGCAAGGAAGGCCTGGAGAACTTGATATTCACAGATTTAATAAATGGAAAAAAAGAGACAGGGGAAAGCAGTATGAGATGTACTTGTTAGGTTTGAAGAAATTCTTGACAGTGCGGGGCTTAGAAAAGAGACTAAGAGAAAAATTATTGAGAGTGACAAGAGACAGAGCCAAATGGAAGTCCATGATCGCCTACATCCTGAAGGGATACGGCACATGAAGACCTCAACTTCCCAAGTTTTTGTTCACCTCTGCTGTAGTCAGGTATTGAACTCACAACTCTCTGGTTCAAGTCACTTTTGTATCAATTCATCCAATGCTTTTATTCACTAGACCATATCCACTGACACATGGCCCAATGAATAAAAGTATTGGTTGAATTAATCCAAAAAGTAGAAGTAAAGATAAGGATAACAGTCTGAACAATGTCAGTCAGTTAAGTGTCGTATGTGAAACACGCTTGGGCGATCATGTCTTGAAAGAGACATGACTTACTGGGCAGAAGATTATCCTGCAGTAGGTTGCCAGCCAAGGCTATAGAACCCAATCTGTCCTGTTATTTAACCCATAACTGGAGGGAAGAGATGGATTAATACCTTTCCCAAGGGTATTTGCACGTAAGTGAATGCATTGAATTCAACTGGAATTCGAACTCGGCTCCCTGATTTCTCGTTCCGAGCCGATATCCAATGCACCACAACACACATCCACTAACAATGTACATAGTGTAAAAGTGAAAGTTTATTAACAAGGCTTATCAACTTGATTTGAGAAATTGTTGTACTGTGTTAAAGTGTATTCAGTGGTATGAATAATTTTCTTACTACCTCTACTAATGTGATACTAATTGCTATTGTTATAACTACTTGGTATAGATCTTATATAGTCACCTACTTTGGGCATGCAAATCAGACAGTCACTTACATGCAAATTGCTTAAGTGACTTTATTTACAATCAAACAATTTAATTCTGCAAAGGGTGAGAAATTTGTTTAAAGTGTTTCAGTAAAATATTCTTTAGTTATATCCCAGATTGATACAAAAAAAAAAACATTTATTTCCTGAAATTTTTTATACTTTGTATAAGAAATTAGTTTTCCAGAAGCTGCTTTTGAGCCAACATCTTCCTGAGAAAAAATAATGCCAGAACTTAGAAATGCAAATAATTCTTTGCTATCAGTTAACTCAAAATTTATACCCCCAAAACAAACTGGGGGAAGTTAGTTTTTGTTTCCAAAAATTCTCTGATGCTGAGAATTCTCTGATGTTGATTACATCAAACAAACAACCAAGTTACCAAGATATTAGTTCCAAAATTTGGCAGGTTGTCCAAGATTTATGATAAGAGCAAAAAATTCCAACTGGAATCGTCCATCTTTTCATCTGTTCTTTATTTCCTCTAAGTTTCCCCTTAGTTGGATTTATATTCTGTATTTTATAGGATTTTCTTTTATAACTTTATCTAATACTTTACACTTATTTTTCCTTCTTTTTCTCTTTCACTTTCATTTTTTTCTTTTAGAATTAATTTTTATTTATTCATTCTATTGCTTTTTAGCCGAGTTTGAATTCCAGTTGAATTCATTGCATTCACTTACGTGCAAATACCCTTGGGAAAGGTATTAATCCATCTCTTCCTTCCAGTTATGGGTTAAATAACAGGACAGATTAGGTTCTATAGCCTTGGTTGGCAACCAGTCTACTGCAGAAAGCAATGGCAACCCACTGCGAGATAATCTTCTACCCAGTCAGTCATGTCTCTTTTGAGACATGATTGCCCAAGCGTGTTTCACGTATAGCACTTAACTGACTGACTGACTGACTGATCTGAACTGCTTCAATGTTTCAGTCATTTCTGTTAATTTTTTTGGCGTTGACATCTTATATTGCTTTTATTAATATATACAAATGTTGATCAACAAATTTGTAGCTTGACACATTATTATGGATCTGACATTTTCACTGTATAATATTCAGTCTCAATGATCCATGTAAAATCGTGTTGTTAAGTACACTGGCAAAGAAGACTATCTTGAAAGCAAAATTGCTGTAGAAAATTAATACTTTAGTTTCTAAGTCTATAGACTTATCAATATAGATATGTATACTTACAAAATATCAATATAAAACTAAGTATTTACATTATTTACATCGTTGTCCTCATCTTTACTGCTATATTCACAACATTTTGACTAATGTATGCTCTGGCCTTTATTTCAATCACTGGGGATAACATTCTCATTCCATGTGCCATACAGTTTCTGAATGTCATGTAGTTATCTCCCTTTAACTCAACTCTCTAAGTTATTTGTTCAACCCTGCTGTAGCCAGGTACTGAACTCGCATCTTTTTGGATCAAGTCACTGGATCTAACCAACACTTTTATCCACTAGGGATGTGTCCTTAAGGACTGTTTTGTTTTGTTTTGTTTTTTTCAACATTTTTATTGTTGGGTATGTTGGCCTAGGGAAGTAGTAATTCTTTTGGAAAAGACAAAATTGACAAAAACCTTGGTATAGATTGATATTTTGATAATATTTAATGGTGGCACTTTTGATGATTTTTCTTCTGAGTAAATTGATTTCTCTTTTGATGAGTGGGGCAGTTCGAGATCAAAATTGTGGTTAAATTTATTTCTTTGTATGACCAGCATATTTGTTAAATTGTTATTTGAGGTACCTTTTTGTTCATAAATAGGTTTTAATAAGATTTTTCATTTCTGCATGTTTCCGCAATATATTGTGAGGAAAACTTTTGATAATTTATATGATATATACCTGCTTCTGAATTATTATTGTCATAGGAGTTGTTATCCGTAATGGATTTAGAAGTGGTTGTGACCATTTGAATGTTATTTAGATGAGATAAGTTATTCGAGATAGTAGATGTTATAAAGTCCGTAGGGAGTGTTATGTATCTGATTTTGTTTAATTTATTTTTGTGGATAATGTTATTTTTGCTGCAGTCATGTATATTTTTAGCCTATCTCTTGGCATTGGAGATGAGGTGATAAGGGTATTGGAGGTGTTTTCTACATGTTTTGTTTTTGGATAGGTATTGTGGGGAAAATTGTGAAAACAGCTTACCTCGTAAATGCCAACGAGTCTGTGCATTGTGTAAAATTCAGCTACTCCATGATAAAAAGAATCAAAATGGCGGCACCCATGTTTTATGCCAGGCGGTCTTGGACAGTTAATGCTAAATCTTGTTGTTTCATCATTCGCATGCAAATTATGGTCGGTCCTCGGCTGTATAAAGTAAGCTGTTTTTTGAGAACGGGCCAGTGAGTTTTTTGCTTCTTAGTGCGTCGTACTTACAGGTGTTTTTTGCTTCTTGCTGACTGTGCTTGAGTTGTTAGCAGAAGACAAAGATGACAACAAAAGAGATGACTCTTGCCTGTTTATTTTATCTATTTTTTTCTTTCATTTCTCACCACAGAGGTCAAATGTATATGTAAAGTAACAACAGCAAAAATATAACACCATTTAAAATAGCTATAGAAGTGGCCAAAAGCACTTGGGATGATAATTATGGACAATTTTTATATTCTTATCATCAAAAAAACAAGATGTTAAGATGCTGGAAAAACTTAAAAAATAAATTAAATCTTCCTTGCTGGCCAGATTCAATGAAAGTTGCTTGAAAGAAAGATTGCTGTCCAAATATATATATATATATATATATATATATATATATATATATATTCAAGTAAATAAGGAATGAAGAAAAATTTATAACGTCAAAAACATTAATTTAAAACAGTGCTTGATATATAATATAGAGCTGTGACAAAAGCCAAAGCTAGGACCCCTTAGAGACAATAAACCTTCATAGCACTAACAACACTCTTACATCAAATTTCACCTATTCCACACCACAAACTGTGATCTAATTTAAAGTTTTATAGAAAAAAGTGATTTCCTAAATTCAAAATTAAGGTTAAACATACAAAATTAGATTAATTATAAAAACTGTGCTTAAATACAAAAATATTCTATAGTTGTATGAATAAACATTAAAGATAGGGCCAATCAAATCCCTCCCCACCCTTTACACTTCCTTACTCTCCCTCTCTAATAAACCCAAAGAATAAAGTCTAGCCATGCGGCCATAAAACCTATACACCATCTTCTGATGTTAAATCTGTCTACAAAATTCCTGACACTTTAATTAATCAACTATATTCCTTACTCACCCCCACTTTTTTCAAAATTCTAACAGACAATGTACAAGACTTATTCCCTTATTGCTACCCCCCAGCCAACATCCCACACACAAGTCACTAAATATAAGAATAGAGGCTTTCCATTCCTGTCCACTCCACCTGATGAGACGTAATTTCAATGTCGAAACAAAATGTACACTTTGTAGTGGATAAAATAAATTTGTACATGTTCTAAAATATAATTTATATATATATATATATATATATATATATATATATATATGATAGAATAAGGTAGGGAAAGGTGTGTTAATCTAATATGCTTTACTTTATTATGCTACTTCAGAGATCTGTTTAAGACATGAACTTAAGCATTTTTAAAATGCATAACATATCTGACTAATGAAATCAAGTCTCAATTGTCATTCCAATATACTGTCTCTTTATTGTTATTTTTTTTTAATTTTAAAAACAATTTTAAGTTTGTATCTTGTAAACAGATATCTGAAGAAGCTTTAAAAAAAGCATGTTAGATTAAGGCACCTTTTCTACTTTTTTTACTTATTCTATCGTCTTGGATCTCAATCCATATATTCAGCTCATATATATATATATATATATTGCATGGACATAGGAATCAAGACTGCATGGTGACTGTCAGTTTTATGTCTCACTGCAATCTTCACACCAAGAAAATTGCAGTACATTCATGGGTGAACAAGAGCTGGCCTCTTTTTGGATATAAAACTCACCATTCCTGAAAGGATCTGATCAGTTACAAAGGCAGTAGTTTGGAAGGTGGCATGCTTGAAGAAAGTTGGAATGGGAGCTTTCATAATGTAGAATCGAAAGCTGTCCCAGTTTGTCTTCGTATAGTAAAAATTGTGGAGATTTTAGTTTTCACATCAGTCTGGACACTAATTAGAGAATGGTCTGATGTGCCTAAAATTTTTGTCTTGTATTTTATCAGAGCAGGAGTTTAGAAATCGGTCAAGGATGTTTTCCTAATGTCCCATCACATCCAGGACACAAGTAGGTTCTTCAATGATCTGGGTTAGTTCATAGACAATAGAGAAGTCTCTGCAATATCGGTCTTCATCTTTGATTTTGTTCGAGGAGATTAAGCATTCTTTATGGTTGATATTGAAGTCACTACACATATGAAAGCCAGCCAATGAAAATTCAATGAGGATATTTTCAGTTTTCTCAGATATTCAAAGATTACTGTCCCTTCATACTGAGACTGATAGAGAGAAAAAACAAATGTGCCACATGGAAGAACATATACCGGTGATCAGGGTCCTCAGTTTTGCATCCCTGTGACAGAGAAACTCGTCCTGGCCATGGTGATTTAGATGGTCGTGTTTTGCTATAAGAGGTGAGTAACTTGGTACTGTGAGCACCCCTAGTATGCTTGAAGAATTGATACTGGTTTCAGAAAGTAACAGGAGGTCTGGTTTGGACTTAAGATGGTGTTCCACTTCATGAAAGTTAGAATGTAGGCACATCATGTTGGTGTATAAGATGCTATGCATGGGCTCCACCCCCCCCACCTTTTTCTTTTTTTTTTTTTTCAATTCTTTTTCATTTTTTCACTTTTTTTTTTTTTTTTTTAATGTTGAGTTTGCTAGTTTTGTTCATATTCATTTTAACCTCATGTGTGTATTACTTAATGGAAGATTTATAGAAAGTGAGACACATACCCACAGAAGTTGTGTGCATAAATAATCTGGAGAGAATTGTTATAACAATACCTTTCATCATGGCATGAAGAGCCTCAAGAATAAACAACAAATTTATGTACAAGTAAATTATGCATGTGTCTTAGCATGCACATACATACACGCACACGTGTGTGTGTGTGTGTATATATCTATATGTACATATATATCTTAACAAATGTTTGGAGGTACAAAATTTATATACAACTTTAAAAACAAGGAATTTATTTATAGTCTCTAGAGCTCTTTCGACCAACATCTCATCAAGAGAAAATCATTTGAATCACAAATTAAATAAAAAACAGCAATGAAAATGAAGAGCAAAAATAGGGGGAACATTATAATAAATATACATATAAATATGTATTTATGAGGGAAGGAGAAATCGCGTGTAAATAATTATCGAGGGACATATATCTTAGTATTAGTAATAACTAATGGAATGACACTCTATAGTTCATAGCATTTACTTTTTAAAAGTTCTCATTACATAGTAGAGCAATATTTGTAGTAATATTATTATCATTGGAGTTTATAATATCATATTTATTCAGAAATTATAACATGGATATGTTACAATATTACTACAAAAGTAGCTATTTTGTAGTGATATTGTAACATATCCATGTTATAATTTCTGAATAAATATTATTAACTCTACTTTGTAGTGAGCACTTTTTTAAAAATAGTGTTTCTTTGGACAAGGAATATTATTCCACCCATACTTGGAGTTTATAATATCTGTAGTTATATTGGTTGATGAGGCGGCATTAGACACAATGCACTGAAACACAACAGCTCTTGTATAGCAAAAAGATGTTTTTCTTATAAACTTCAATAATAAGAATATTGCTACAAATACACACACACACACACACACACACACACACATGCATACTGAGATAAATATTAAGAGAAAATTTAAAGCATAGAAAAAAAAAATAGTAGGGAATAAAATAAATGAGTATAGTAAGGTGAAAGAAAAGAAAATATTTTAAAAAAATGATCAAAATTATCAACATTAAGACAGGCAAAATTTTCTGGTTGGTAGTCGAGCAAATATTAATATCTTTTGATAACTATGAACTCGTATCTTTTATCTAATTTTTTCCTGTCTGTCTTTCAATCTCAATCATATATGTTTGTCTGTCTTTGGTAAGTGAATCGGTCTGAGAACTTTTCATACATAACTGCATGTGTTTAGTGTAAGTGTATATGACCTAATCTCTCCTTCTGTACTTTTCTCTCACACACACTATATATATATATATATATATATATATATATATATATTATAAATTATGTTTTAGAACATGTACATAATCATGGTATGATTGTAGAGAAGAGGACATATCTAGAAAAAAATTATGTACATGTTCTAAAACATAATTTATAAATATTCACAGCTCTATACATCATATATCGAGCACTGTTTTAAATTAATGTTTTGGACAGGAAAAAAATTTTTCTTTTCTCTCCTCATTCTATACTCACTTGGATATATATATATATATATATATATATATATATATAGTGAGGTAAAGGGAGCTATTAGTTAAGTGAGTAAAATTATAAATATTAATATCTTTTGATAACTATGAACTCGTATCTTTTATCTAATTTTTTCATGTCTGTCTTTCAACCTCAATCATACATATTTGTCTGTCTTTGGTAAGCAAATTGGTCTGAGAACTTTTCAGCATCATACATAACTACATGTGTTTAGTGTATATGACCTAATCTCTCCTTCTGTACTTCTCTCTCTCACACACACACACACACACACACACACACTATAATATATATATATATATATATATAGTGAGGTAAAGGGAGCTATTAGTTAAGTGGGTAAAGTTATAAAGTAGAGATAGGGTTTGCTTGAATGGATAAGCGTCAATTACCCATATTTCCTCTGCTTCTGCCTTAGTCTTTAGCTGGAAGCTAAAGTAACTCAGTGTTTAAGCAATTTGTTTGTCCCTTTAGGCTACAAAGCCTGTTTTCTATTTCTTCTATTATAATATGCAACATTAATTTGGCATCTCTCATTCCTCATTAAACTGAAATTCTTACAACATCAGGTAAAAGTATGTTAGGTTTGGAATTATTGTGTAAGAAGGAAGCTTAATGAAGTGAGAGACATTTGAAACAAACTTGGGATAAGGAAGATTTAAGGAATTAAAATGGGTTTGTGTAATGGTTAACGAGATCTGGAATGGAGTTCACTTAAATAAGATGCCTGTATGAAATCCTTACAGAAATGAAAATGGGTTAAGAGACAGTTCAAGTGATGAATTTCAGATATGGAATAGGGATAAGGTTTACTTAAACAAAATTGTGGTATGAGAACCTTAAAGAAATTGACGTGTGTGTTGTGGTGCAGTGGATATCAGCTTGGAATGAGAAATTGAAGAGCCGAGTTCAAATTTCAGTTGAATTCATTGCATTCACTTACATGCAAATACCCTTGGGAAAGGTATTAATCTGTCACGTCTTCATCCAGCCATAATTTAATAACAGGGCAGATTGGATTCTGTAGCCTTGGTTGACAACCACTCGGAAAGTAATGCAAACCTACGGTGGGAAAATCATCTGCCCAGTCAGTCATATTTTTTTCAAGACATGATCCCCCAAGTGTGTATCGCGTATGGAACTGGCTGATAGAAATTAAATTAGAATAAGAAAGGGTTCAGGTGAATGATTTCAGGTATAGAATGCAGTTAATATTTTTTTAAATGAAAGTTACCGAGAGAATTATACTTGGGTTAAGAGAACAATGAAGAGATAATATAAAAATATGGGAAGGTTAAAAATATTCAGTTTGTAGATAACTGGACCAAAAATCTAAAAAAAAAAAGAAATCAAGATAAAGGGTACTGAATGAATGAATG